>JANUSC010000192.1:0-439370 GCA_025200525.1 Camellia lanceoleosa
TATTTTGTTTGTTCACGTTATGGTTGGTTCACTACCCGACTAAACAATTGTTAAGACAATGTACAAATTTTATCAATCCCGTTTTTGTGTAAAATGGTGTGATCACGATGCTCAGAATATAAAATGCAACGCTTTTTAAGCAAAAAAGTTGTTTTCATTCCAATCATGGTTTCTTTTTACACAAAGAGTACAAGTTTTAAAGAAAATAAAACTGCCAAAGGCTATACAAATGTGCTAACACTACTAGCAAAAAAAAAAAAGAGAAACAAAGCAAAAACAAAAAGAAGAAAAACATCTGAAGCGATGTCACCCATCTCCGGGTCCAAAGGCTCTTAGGTCCTCTTCCTTGGTGTCTTGATTCGAGCTATCCTTTGTCGATGCCACTATCGACTCTGAGAACTTTGAACAGGTGCCTCCGCTCCCATCCTCGGAGCCCTCTTCAACATCATCACCACCCTCAGAACCCGAGCCAGTGTCGTCGCCTCCACCCTCGGATGACTCTGACTGGGGACTCGCTAGCTTCTTGTCCTCACTGGTCTCGTCATCGTTATCGTGCATGACAGGTTCCCAACGTCTCCCTCGGTTGTGTGCCGGAATCTCCCTCCCTGCTACTGGAGAAGGCTCTGATGGTCCTGTCTGAAGAGATATGACCTGAAAAGGCAGTTTGAATATATCAGCCATAGTACATGTATCAGATGCAAGTATGGTATGCAGAGTGAGTACATGTAGAAATCAAATACAATATGTGAATGCAATTTGTCAGATGTGATCTATCGTCACCGGTATGTCGGTCTGATGGGAAATGATCGAGTTGTAATGTTAGTTTCGATATATCCATGAAATATGATAACCGAAATACAAGAAAAACTAAAAAGTTACCTGAATGTCGTGGGAGTTCAACATCATCTCTCCCCGCAAGATCATGCTCTCAAATGAGGCCATCACCACAAGTAACCCCTTGATATACTCTATGGAGGGCTGCATATGCAAGTTGAAACCATGAGTGCATGAATGAATAAAAATTTGAGCGAACATGAACTGAATGAAAGGTGTAAAGTATCTAGGTGGTCCGGTGGTGAGTCGGTGTCTGACATATCGGTGACCAGGCAATGGGGGCTTAAGCGGAATCTAATAAGGTACTCCGGGGTACCTCCAACCTATCAACTCGATCGAAAGATCAGGCCATCCAATGCTCTGCCTAGTATGAGGCATCTCTCTAGCTCCACCTATCGGTGTCCGAGCCCTGCTCGTCGAAAGAGCATCTGTTGCCCAAGCTCTGCTCGTCGAAGGAACATCTGCTGCTCGAGCCTTGCTCAACGAAGCAATATCAGCTGCCCTCCCCATGTGAGCACGAACACCTGTCAGAGGAGGCATCAGGTATGTCTGGAGATAAGCAGTGTAGTCCCCCTCCCCAATGAATCGATCTGTATCTGCGCCTCGCATGAACTCAGTCATCTCCTGAGGGGAGAGACTCTCTATAACTCGCATAGAAGGCAGGGGTAGTAAGGGAACTAACTGTAGTGGCAAGCCCAGTGTCTGGCGCATGAAGCGCTCACCAAGGAACCAGGCTCGGCCTACGGGTCCCTCGAGCATAAGCCGATATCAGGAGGCGCCACAAGCTCCGACAAAATGAAATTTGGTCCCCTCTGGCATCGTCACCCATAGCTACCATGTGACTTGCAGATATCAAAGCGCATAGATTGTTGAGTTGCTATTGAATATGTAAAATGACTTGAAGCTGAAAGCAGGAAAAACTTTGAGTTTTGAATTACCTTTACCGTCCTCAACGTATGAAGTACTAGGAGGTAGGGAAGGGTCTCTTAGAGCCCTCGGCTAGCAATTGTCATAACAATGCGAATATGGTACCTCAAGAGGTGTCTCAACCTCTCTGCTCGAGAACAAGCGAGAAATAGAAATATACCCATGGTTGTGGAAAGTGAGGCAGTGGTAGTGAGAATCTGAGAATCTGAGAATCTGAGAAAATGAAGAAAGCAAAGTACAGTACAATGTATAGGCACAGTTAAGCGTAAGCGAGAAGATTACTTTATGTGTGCGGCGTCACGATTTGTGTGGGGTGTGCAATGTACAGAAAGTGCAAAGCAGAAAGCACGGCAGAAAATATAAAGCTGAAAAGTAAACCATACCTCCCAGGCTCTCCAATAGCCGCCTACTTGGTTCTCGCTCCTCTGAGTCGAGCTCATATAGCATTATAAAGTGGCGAGGCCGGCGCCACCCCAATCATAATAACGGACTGGGATAAGTCCACTAAGGCACTCGAGATCTGGCCGTCGTAATGTTGCGTTGTCGGCAAACAAGGTAGTCTTAGAGGAACATCGAAAACCTCGGCGCCTTTGCTCTGTGGCCTCGTCGTCCTTTGGGTCTATCCCTCACGAAGTGGTGCGAGAACCGGTGTATCGACCATACCGATCTGAAAATAGGCGGGTGTGCTCCCAGCAAATAGGTCCAAGTAGCCTCCCACTCACCCATGTCAGAGTCGTATGGGATCGGCTGGCCTCCTACCTCAAGGCCCATCAACATAGCGAAATCATACGGGGTCATCGTCATGCCCCCGATGGTAGAGAAATGGACGGAGTTAGTGGTGTCCCACCATCTCTCTACCAATGCGACTAAAAGGGTCCTGCTCGCCATTGTAGACACCCCATTTTTGATCGTCCTCAAGACTTGGTTATGCTTGTAGGTACACCCAACAAGCGGATTCGATTGCTGCCCAACATTGTCGTATTGAGCGTCATGGGTTAGTTTCGGACCCTGTATCCTTTACGCCTCATTTTTGGACCACGACTAGGTCTGCCAAAGTGGCCCTCCTAGTGCCTTTGTCGGCCATGTGTTTGCCCTATGACCCTTTGGTGAGCACCTCCGGCCATCGATGTGGCTTCTTGAACCATTCTTGATGGTCGGCACCCTTTTCTCGGCTAGTTTCGCGGATATTTTGTACCAGTTGGATTCCTCATATCTGCCCTCCATACTGCGTGTATGGAGGGATCAAAGCCTTTGGAAGCTTGTTCAAGAAGCTTTAGCCTTGCATTGCTCTATATAAGCAGGGCTTCTTCCTTACACCGAGTTACGAGATTTTGGAAGGCAAAATCTATCTCTATCTCTATATTGTTTAGGGTTAGAGCTTGGAAGCTTGGTTTTCTTTGCATTTTTGCACTACACCTCATAGCACAAGGCTTCCATCACTCATTCAAACACCTTGAGGCTGATCTTCAGAGGCTAGAAGCTCAGATTTTTGGACCAAAAGGTTGCTAAAGACTTGTTCTTCAAGGGTAAGCATCTATTTCCCTTAAACTAGTCTTTCTTTGTTTCATTTCTAAGCCTTTCTTGCAAGCATTTTTGGGATCCGACCCTAACTGAAAATAGTCATATTTTGAGTCTCTCTTCATGTTTGATTAAGGGTCTTTCTCTGTTTGAGGCCTCCTTTCATCACTTGCCTCTTTAACTTTCTTTTAGGCCTATTTTTGCATAGTATTTTAGGCTTATTTGTGAACTATTTTGAGCTTTGATATAAACTGAAAAGTGGCTTTTTTTGAGCCCTTCTTAAACTTTGTTGAATGGCTCTCCCCTTTTTGAGGACAGTAGCTACCACTTGCCTCTTTACCCCTCTTTTAGGCCCTTTTCTTGCATGTTAGTTTAGGCCTACTTTTGTTTGTTTTAGTAGCTTGAGGTAAACTGTGAAGTGACTTATTTTGATCCCCTCTTTAACTTTGTTGAAGGGCTCTTTTCCATTTGGGGTCGAATGCTGCCCCTTGTCTCTTTGACTCACTTTTAGGGCTATTTTTTCATGTTAGGTTGGCCCTATTTGTATTCATTTTTGAAGCATGTTGTAAACTGAAAATAGTTTTTTTTTTAGGCCCTCTCCATGTTTGATTAAGGGTATTTTCTTATTTGAGGTCATATGATAGCTTGTATGCTTAGTTGCCTCTTGTTTTGAGCCTTATGCCTAAGCTCTTGTTGCATGCCTTGGTTGGCCTTCTAACCACTGAAATCCAGTGGATTTTTAGTGGCTCAGCCCTTGTTTTGAGCTTCCAAATCAAAGGGGGTGACCCTCTCACCTTGACTTGCTTGATGGCCATTTTGGCCTTCTAAAAACCCCGTCTTGCATGTCTTGTTGACTAATTTTGGGGCCAATTTTGTGAATTTTAGGACTATCATATTTGATTTTTAGAGTTTTATATGTCATGCCACTTGTCTATCTTGTATGTGCCTAAGAACTCCTTGCATAGCCCTCTAAAGGAGCCCCTCATTTTGGCATGCATTGGCTGCATTTCCATGGTTATTTAGGCATTTTTTGACATGTTTTATTCACTGATTTTTGATTTTTTGTTCAGATTCCATGTGCATCATACACTTGCCATGTAAACCATGCTAGCTAGTCAAATTTGCATGCTAATTTAGTCCATCTTGTTAGCACTTTTTGGCCATGCTTAGAACTGGAAAAGTCCATGTTTTGGGATTGCCTTGACTCTGTCTTCATGCTTCATGATCAAATAATGCATGCTTTGTATAGCTGTAAGTCATTCCATGTGCCTAGTTTTGCATTTCGGGGTTCATCTCATGCATCGGGTACCATATCTCCATGTTTTGGGCTGTTTAGCATCATGTTTGAGTGCTGAAATTTGCATGTTTGCATACCATGTTCCATGCCTTACCATGTTTTGGTAGAGTGGCATTACGTGCCTTAGGTTCGGTCCTCGGTTTGCGTGCGGTGCATGCATTTGAGTGTCTCGTCTTCATACATTAGCTCTTGATTTGGACCTAGTTCGGGCTGTCCACGTTAGTGTAAGCCCATTTTACCATGTTATGCATGCTTGTTACCGTAGTATGTTCTTGCATACTTGCTTAGCTTTACATGCCTCGCATGCTCGCATATTCATTGCATTTTGCCATGACTATCCAAGGTTGTCACCTCATATCATGCTCATATGTTTGTTGCCGTCATTAGCCTTGTTAGGTTGCCCATATTGCATGTTTGCCATGCTTATGTGTTGCATTGTTGGGTTAAGTGTTAATCGAGCACGAGAAGCGAGGGTATTCCATACTTCAAGTGATGGGATGCGTCTCAATTCTCGATGCGAAGCTCTTGATAATTCATGATAGGGTTCTAGGCTTTACTTGCTTTACATGTGCATTCATTTCATATTGAGTCGTGCAATTCGACTCTTGGACATCATGCATCGATATCGTGATTGGTGGCACGAGGATCGAGGGCTACACTCACGAAGAGTAGTCATGCATACATATGTAAAATACATTGCCATGCCCTTTTGTTGCTCTGTTGTATGAGATCAAGAATCAATGACTTTTTGAAGCTTGTACGCATTCCAAGAACAAGCGCAAATAGAGACTAATTGGAGCATCGCGATGGATTTCCATAAGGCAACCTAAACATGCATTATTCATCACCCGGATCAGAGCTGAGGTGGTCCCTGGCTTGTATGCCAATTTACTGCTTTCCTATTTAATTTGTTAATTAATTAGGGTTCTGTATTATCTATTGATTTGTATTACTTATTTGGGGTATATTATTTATTGGACCCTCTTGAGAACAATGTTGTAATAAGTGTGTGTGCGTGTGATGTATGTCTTCCAACCCCACGTCTTTTTCCCTTTTATTTACCAGCTTATGATGGTTAGATTAGGGCATATCTCAATTAGCATATAGTATGATAGCATGTTTGCATTCATTCATCTGTTTTGCATGCACCGGGCTCGGCGCATCATACTAACTGCATTGTATTTCAATTCCAAATTGAATACTTGTTAGCTGTAGCATTCCATATGCCATGTTTAGAATAGCCGAGCCTGCTATAGTTGCATTATTGCATGTGTTTCATTAGGCATTTCTGTATAGTTAGGATCATGCATAGATTTCTAACCTAACCATTTTTGGCTTTGAGTCCTTGGTAAGTTTTTGTGCTCTACCATCCTTGCATGCGTATGAGTGACTGCCATGATTAGCATGCTTGTCATGAGGCTAAATCTGTCTGAATGCCTGTGGGTGAAGGTTGGATTATCTGAATTGGAACAATTCATTGATTGCAAGTTTAAGCCCACTTGAGAGTGGCAAAATCATGTTTTCTAAGCCCAAGGGTGAAAAATTCACGTCTTAGCCTACTTGCGAGTAGCACCATCAAACCATTCTGAATAAACAAACATGAAATGTTTTGTTCCAATTCGAACGATCTAGTCTATACTTGTATGTTGTCGCATCACATAGTAAATCTAGGCTAATAGCAGAATAAGAACACACAATGCTTTCAAAACTTGATATCATGGTTAGTAGAGGCCAATCTTTGATCGGGTGAGAGGGGGTGCTCATAGGCGACCTTCCAATCGTACCCAAGTTCGGCGAGGCAACTTTGGTGATAGCCGGACATGTGGCCTTAGGCAACAAGTCAAGGTTTTCTAAATTTCTCAAAATAAAATATTTTGGTGGCGACTACGTATCGGAAGCAGTCCATGTTTGGCACTTCTTTCAAAAAATGTTTTCTCAAAAGCGATTTGCGGTTGGACTCTTTTGTTGATTATGAGCCGTGACAATTTGAGTCAGGCTGTAGTGAACCCAAATGAGCGAGCAGGACTCACCCTCCAGGCGTTCGGGGCGTCTCTGACCATGAGGCCGAGAGCCCCATCACACGCCCGAACCCGCCTCATCAATAATCACGGGCCGTCGAGGTCCATATACCACTCCATCGTTGCGGTCGACCCATATCCCATGGTGAAGCAGTCTGTGTGAATGAGCAAAAATACGAGTGTGAATGTGTTGAGAATGGCGAATCACGTAATGTACATGTGTTCGGGATGAGCAGAAAAAATACAATGCAAAGGTGTGAACTATACAAGAAATGTAAAGTACATCATGGGAAATGTGATAATGCAGTATGTACCTCAGAGGCATCGTGGGACAGATGAGACTCTGGCTCTCGTAGCAGCAGATCCGCTGGTGTGCGTCGTGTAAATCCAGTAAAGTGACGAACTGTGTTGAGTGGAAATACATGTGCCTCAGGGTAGTACCTCTCTAGCTTAAAAGGCCAGACTCTGGGCGGCAACGGAATGTACTCCGGCTCCTCCGGCTCCTCCTCCATCCTCGGAGAACCCCCGCCGTGTGAAGCATCATCCGCCATCTGAAAAGAAAGTGAAAAGTAGGCAAAAATGAGCAAAATGGGTGAAAAGTGCCAAAAGTCAACTCTTGGAAGAGAAAAAGTCAAAGAAAGTCAAAGCCCGGGTAATGGTGCCAAACTCAAGGTAAACTTGAGGGAAGCAAACCTCAAGTGGTGAAAATGGAGAAAAAAGCTCCGAAAACAAATTTTGATCGGTTCAAAACAAAGGAAACCGAAAGGTTTTAGCGAATCAACTTCGTGAGGGGCGTTGGAAAATGCGTAAAAAGTACAAATCTGAGAGGAAAAAGTGTTTAGGGGTGAAGAATGGGTGATTTCGGCACTGTGTGTGTGAGAAAAAGTGTTTTGGGGTTGGGTTTTTAAAGTTCTCCATACAAAAAGACTGAACTGTCCCGAATCTGCCACAATTGGCTAACCGGCCAGTTTTTGTGGCTGACCGGCCACTTAGGTGGCCTACAAAAATGTCAACTGGCCGACATGCTTCCAAGGTGGCCGACAAGTGTCCAGGGTTCTCCTAGTGTGTTTTCAAGTTGTTTTGAATCCTTGGCTCTCGAGAAAGTGCAAGAAAAGTCCGCTTTTCAGTTCAAAATGTCTCCGCGGAAGTTTCAACTCATGTCTTCAATGTGTGACTCATCGTCAGCCGGCACGAACGAGGTGTATCCTTTTGAAATACATTGTAACTCCTCCAAGAGGTAAATCGGAAGTTGCAACTGAATAGGCCTTCTTAAGGCACACATTTTTTCATTCGGTGTTTTGCATTGAACACGCTATTGGTGTCGCATTGAATATGCATTGATCATTGTGCACAGAATATGTAGGTTGCATTTCATTGCACTATGCATGTTCTTATGTTTGCATAGAATATGCATGTCATGTTGTATTGCATTGTGCATGCCCTTACATTCGCATAGAAACTGCCCGTACTTGTTGCATTATACATGCATTCAATGTTACATAGAACATGCTCCATGTTATGCTTCTATTTTGTTCCTAGCATAATGTGCATGAAGCATGCCACTCTAAGCGTTGTATCATGACTATTGATGTTGCATGGAATATGCATTCCTATTATATTGTACCTGTCAAAGTTTCTTTCTTGTGCAGGCACGATATTGTATGTACGGTTCATTCAAAGCTAGTGCAACCAGACGATATTGTATGTACGAGTCATTCAGAAGAATTATGGGTAAGATCATTCATGTTCTTTGACTTCCTTTGTTGGTTAGAAACACTCGGGTACGCCAGGTGTTTACACCACTCCTTTGTTGGTTAGAAACACTCAAGTACGCCCGGTGTTTACACCACTCCCTCGTTGGTTAGAAACACTCAGGTTCACCTAGTGTTTATACCACTCCTCTGGTTAGAAGCGTTTGGGTCGTGTGCCCGACGTTTATACCTTGCTGTGTACCTGACTTTCTTTGCACACCCCCCATTTCAAATAGGGTGCGAATTGGTCGTCCTACAGTTCAGACTCCTGTCACGATTCTGAATCTAATCTCATTAAGTGCAATGTGAGATTGATAAACACCAAAGAGTCCAAATCTGGCAATTGGTTTTGGAAAATCAATTTTGAATAAAAAAGTGCCAAACATGGACTGCTTTGCCAGATTACAGAGTCGCCACCTAAATATTTTGTTTTGGGAAATTTTAGAAACCCTGACTTGTGCCAAAGGCCACGTGTCCGTCATCACCAAAGTTGCCTCGGCTCGGGAACTTGGGTACGAGAGGGGAAGGTCCTGAAATGAGCACCCCCGCTCGCCCGATCAAAGGATCGGCCTCTACTAAGCATTAGATGTTGTTTTATAAACATATGTGTTCTTGTTCCGGTTATCAATCTAACTTTACCATGTGATAAGCACAGCATACAAGTATAGACCCAATCGCGAGAATTGGAACAAAACAACTCATGTTTGTTTTTGAAAATGGTTTGAAAGTGCCACTCTCAAGTAGACTAAAGCATGGATTTGCCACCCTCGGTGGGCTTAAAACATGATTTGTCGCCATAAGCGGGCTTAATACTCACAATCATCGAGTTGTCTCAATTCAAGCAATCAAGCCTTCATCCACGGGCATTCATGCAGTTAATCACTTAAGCAAATAACCTCATGGCAAGCATGCTAAACATGGCAACACTAACACTCATGCAAGTATGCTAAAGCGTAAAAACTCACAGTGTACTCCGAGCCAAAACAAAAGCTAGTTAGAAAACAATGCATGATCCTAACTATACAAGATGCCTAATGCAACACATGCAATAATCCAACTAAGTAGGCTCGGCTATCTAAGATGGCATATGAATGCAACACTTTGATAACATGCTTTTAAACACGTATTCAAATAAGTATTGAAATACAATGCAGTTTGAATGATGCGCCGAGCCTGGTGCATGCAAGACAAATGAATGATGCACGCATGCAAGCATAAGGTATGCTAATCAAAGTATGTGCCCTAATCTAACCACCGAAAGCGGGTAAATAAAAGGGAGAAAGACGTGGGGTTAGAAGACATGCACACACGCACGCACACTTATTACAACATTGCGCCCTCTCGAAGGAGGGTCTGAATAAATAAGCTAACTAGCTACGCTAATTAAGCTACTTATTACAAACCAACTAATTAAATATTCTAGCTAAATAATTATTACAACAATTGAAATAACTAGCTACACTAAGCTAATTAATTACAAACCGAATTAATTAATTAAACACTCAACTAATTAATTACAAAATGACTAAGCTAATGAACTAATTAGCTAAGCAATTCAAATGAAAGGCCCCGAAAAATGAAGGAGATATGCATGCTCGATTGCGTCCTCCCAAAAATCCCCTACCTTGCCTCTAGATGCCTTTGTTTGCACATCTTTGGACCTCTGAAAATTGTGCCAACCTCCAGATTGCTTTTGTTTGATCTCAAGAACATGCTAAGGGCTGATCGGCTAGCAATGGTGGCCATCAGTGTAGACATCCCATTTTTGACCATCCTCAAGACTTGGATGTTCTTGCAGGTACATCCAGAAACAAGTTTGATTGCTCGTTGAGTACTCGACTTCTGCGACAGAATGCTCCAAGTTTGATCTTTCCAAACCCTATTTCCATTCTATCTTATACTTAGACCATGTGTTGGTCCTTTTGGCATGTTACTTTTGGAGCACTGCCGGCCATGGTCTCTGCCCTGCCGGCTATAAATAGGCCCTGCCGGCCATCAATGAGGCATTGCTGGCCATCCCGGCCACCACTTTTTCAGTAGATATTTTTGTAGATATTTTGACAGTTGTTTGCACAGGTTAACTCATCTACACCCACGTGGATGGCTGGATCTCTTCAAGGCTCCTTTGTATCTTCTATGTATAGAAGTTATCTATATGCATGGAAGGGGTTACAAAAATTGAGCTGAGTTAGAATTCTCTCTCTCTCTCTCTCTCTCTCTCTCTCTCTCTCTAGAATCCTCTATCTCTATATTTGGTGATTAAAAGTGTGTTTTCTTCACATATTTGCACTAAAACACCTAGTCAAACACCTTCACCTTAGTGTTGAGGATCTTGGAGGCCTTGTTTGAGCTCCTTGGAGTGGTTTTGGCTTGGTTTTGGCTCAGAAGCTTGTTGTTTTCTTGTTGTGCTTCAAGGGTAAGAGTTTCACCCTTTTAAGCTTTGTTCTAATTCATTGCTTTGCCATCTTTGTATGAAACTTTGAAGCTGGTTTTAGTCTCAAAAAAATTTTTTTTTAAGGCTTAAAAATGTTGGTTTGAGCCTTGTGTGGTTAAGGGGGTGGTTCTCCTCTTTTGCTCTTTGGCTTGTAAAGCCTCTTGAGCCACCTTTCTTAGCTTTTGTACTAACCTTTGCTTGACCTTGTAACCACTAAAACTCAAAGGAATTTCAGTGGTAGGAAGTTGGTTTTGAGGCTCAAAATAAGAGGGGGGGGAATCCCCTCTCCTTGTATGTTGCTTGCTTGTGTTGATGGCCTCATACTTGAGCATGTTTTTCTACTCTTTTGTGACTTAGTTCAAGCATGTTTTTGGCTTTTTTTTTTTTGACATGCTTTAACTCTGTTTGTGATACCCCTGTTCTGTATTATGTTAATTGGTCCCTAATACATATGTGATTATATGTTTTGATATGATTTTGTGTGCCATTATGTGGATATATGCGATTTTGGAACTCTATCTGTTCACCGTAGGAATATCTGTCTGAATAATCCGCTTTGGAAATTAAATTGAGGGCCTTATCGGCCACAGAACCCGAAATTGATTCGTATTGATTAGCGTAATTTTTAGAGCCTACGGTGAAATTTAATTAGAAAAGCGATTGAATTGATTAATCAAATTTAATTAATGAGTAATGCTCAATTATTTTATGTTAAATAATGCATGTGAGTGGGGCTATATTATAAGCCTTCTTAAGTTCAATTCTTTTCCTTTCATATGACTTTGGCTGAGCAAACTCTAAGAGAAAAATAGGAGAGTCGGCTGTTAGAGAGAGAGAGAGGGAGAGAATTGTGTTATTTTGACTCAAGCTTGAAGAATTTGAAGTCCATCTCTAAATTGGACCATAGATTGAAGGAATTGGGCTTCTAGGTAAGCCATTGACTCTTGAATTCATGAAAGTAATGTGTGATCTTATGTGATCAAGGGTTGTTTGTACTCAAGAGCATGAGTTAAGTTGGTTTTGTTGGAATTAAAGCTTGATATAAGCATGCATGTATGAAATTGTGTTGAAATAGCATGTGTAAGCTTGAAATACATGATTCATCTAGAGTTTTAGTTAAAATTCATGTTTTGATCACCATTTGTGTTGTCTAAGATGAGAATGTGGCTAATTCATCACATACATGTACATATTATGTGAATGGGAGCTTGAATGCATGAATTTGTATATTGTTAATGAGTATTGATGGGAGATTGGGGCGTGCATGTGACTTATTTGTGAAATTAAGCCTCATTGAGTTATAAGTTGAGGTCTATACCATGTTAGCATGATTATAGTTGAGATTTGAGCCATTGCATGCAAGAATTGTAGCTGGAAAATTGAATTGGAGCTCAAGAACACAACCTGGAATTTCTAAAATTTTGACGTCTGCTCGGCCGGGAAGTGCCGCTCGGCGGAGGCTCAGCTCCCAATTTTTGGCAGACATGGCTCACGCTCGACCGGGAGATTTGAAGCTCAAGCGAGGAGCTATGTACCTGGCGATCGCTCGGCGGGGGTTCACGCTCGGCGGGATTTGAAATAACGATGCTTTGCAGGCTTAAGGGTCCGCTCGAGCGGGGAATCCCATGCTCGAGCGAGGACCCTGTTTTCTGAAATTTTGTTTTTGCGTTCTGAGTTCTATTTTCTGTTCTCTTTCACTTGTAAGCACTCTTAGGCATATGTTAAGAGTGCTTACAAGTTGTAGACACCACATTTTTGACCATCCTCAAGACTTGGACGTCACCGTTTGAACACTCGGTGATCATCCAAGTTTGTATTCGTCTTGAGTTCCCGGAGGTTTCGGTTACGCGCCTTGCCTCAAGATCTCTCGACTCGACTATTTTGTGTCTGGTTTTGTACCAAACACTTGTGTTTTGCCTTTGAGGGGCAGGGTAGGGCTTGTTGACCATCCCCACCCATCACCTGACCATGGCCCGGCCACCGGTTGGGTTTTGTTGCCACCGGCCAAATATTTGGCCGGCCAAGCATAGATGGCAATGGCTATCTTTTTAGTCAATTGCTTTTTTTGGCCGACTCTTTGTGCATCTGCTTTTGCAGATATTTTCATGCAGCTGGCATGCACTTGGCTCCCCTCCATACACGTGTATATAGGGATTTCCCTCTTAGTTAGCTTGTCTTGTATGCTTACAAGATTGAGCTCTATAAGAGGAGGCTTCCTCTCCCTCTTTTAGGGTTACAAAATTTCATAGGAGAGCTCTGGTTTTTAGGGTTAGCATAATTGTATCTATCCTATATCTATTTCTCTATCTCGTTTTGCCCTTAAGGTGTTTTAGTCTTAGATTTGCACACAAACACCTAGACTTACACCTTCTCTTGAAGATGAGGTCCTTGAGGCTTGTTTTTGGAGTTTTGGAGCTGATTTGAACCTAAAGAACCAGCTGGTCTTCCATTTTTGAAGAGGGCCTACAAGGGTAAGACTTTTGTCCCTTTTTACCCCATTTTTGCATTGTATTTTTTCCTACCTTACAACTATTTTTCAGCTTAACATATAACATAGAAAAGTTCTTTTTTTTAGTGCTCTAAATAGTTTGTTAAGGGTGTTTTAAGTTTTGGGGTTGTTTGACCCCTCTTAAGCCTTGTTAGGCCCTTGTTTTGTGCCATTTCTGTTGAGCTCCGGGACCATTGTGTTTGGGCCTCCTCACCACTTGAAATCTTGAGGATTTCAGAGGTGAGGATGGTGCTATGAGTCCAAGAAGGAGAGGGCCACCCTCTCCTTGTTGTCCTTGAAAATGGCCATTTTGCTTCTTGAGAGAGCATCTAATTTAAGTGTATGTTGACCATACCTTAGCTATTTTTGTGCTTATTATGTCATGATTTAGCCTGTTTTTGAGTTAGTTTAGGTACACCATGCTTGCTTAGCATACATACCATGTAATGCCATGATTTGCCTTAATACATGCATAGCATTTAGACTACCATACTCATGTATTTTGGCCAAGCTTTGTGAAGCTTATATGCATGTTTTGATGTGTTTGAGGTCTGTTTTTGGTCATTGAATTAGTTCATGTTTTGCTTTGCATAGCTACCATGTAATTCCCCTTTGTATGCCTTGATGCATCGACCATGAGCATGCCATCCTTGCATCTTTCCAATGGTTTGGAACCATTTTTCATGACATTTCATTCCTTATTTCATGTTCATATGCTTGCATTTTATCACTCCTTTGATGCTTTAAGAGGTTGTGTTGTATGCTCTATGTTTAATGCATTTGTGCATGCCTCTATGTGTAGATCATTTAGATGCCATCTAAGTGGTTTTGGGCTGCCTTAACATGATTTAGGGCTGTTTTGATCCATTTTGGTAATTTACTTCATGTGCCATATGATCATGCTTTAGGTCCTTGGGCTTGGTTACATGCTTAGCTTGCATTAGTAGTGATTTGGCATCATTTCCTACATGTTTTTGAGCTTACATTGCCGCTAATTGTCCATGTTTGGCCTCCTTTTAAGTGTGCTTAGAAGTTGTTCCTTTATGCTTAAGTGTTGGCCCATCAACACGTACATGTGTGTGTGTGTATTGGCCCTCATTTCCATAGCATTGGCCCTTTGTTTTGGGCTTAGTATAGAGTGTCAATTAGTGTAAGTCCCTCCTTTGCATATTGTTGCATGCTCTCCTTGTATGTTGTTGCGTATTTGTGTGTTGTTGCATGATTGAAGTTGCATGATTGAATGAAATCACATGCTTGTTTGCATGTTTGAACACCCACATTGTGTCTTGCATACTTATTGGTTGCATTGCTTCATGCCTTGCATGCCTTGTGTGATCATTGTATGCCTTGTATGCTTCTTTGCATTTCCATGACTGCATGCATCTTTCACATCTTGATCAAATCATGATAGAGGTTGAAAGCCCCTTTGTTTGTTTATTTGCATTGCATTTCATTTGAAATCAAAGTGCACACTTGGTTTCCTTGGGCCATCGTGCATTGAAATGAGCAATTGGTGGCAGAATCGAGAACCATGTCCCTTTGAGTCATAAATATGATAAGGGATGTGGTGGTGCACACATTTGCTTGAAATGCATTGCCATCCCAAGTTTTGCCCTCTATTGCTGTCAAACCAGTTTCTGCGGGAAGATTTGGCCGACTGGCCATCTACAGTGCCAACCGGCCCTCCATTGTTGGCCGATGGATCAATTTGTGGCTGGTGATCATTTTTCCGGCGGTGGTGTCCCTGAGAACTCAAAAAGCAACCACGAGACTTTGGCGGTCTTCAAAGGAAGCGAAGGAAAGCAGAGGCAACTTGTGCATGGCGATGGGCTTCAAAGCGAAACCGGCGTGTGCATTGGACCCTCTTCGAGGCTACTTTTCTTGTTTTATTAGATTAGTTAATCCTTAACTAGTTTAATTTGTCTATAATATTTAATTAGCTTGTAGGTTAATTAAGTGTATTATTCTTCGGACCCTCGGCGAGGGCAAATTTGTAATAAGTGTGGAGTGCGTGTATGCATGCCTTCCAACCCGCACTTCTTTCTTCCTTTACTTACACTTTTGATGGTTAGTATTAGGACATGTTTAATTTAGCATACCTTATGTTATGCATCGTGCATCATTCATCGATGTGCATGCAAGACTCGGCGCATCATGCTAAGCGCATAAGTATTTCAAATCTAACTTGAACACATGCTATCTGTGCATTTCATATGTCATCCTTAGATTAGCAGAGCCTATTCTAGTGACATTACGTATCTTGTTGCATTAGCCACTTAACATGGACTTGGATCATGCTTGATTACTAACATGTTCTTTGTTTTGGCTCGAGTACATTGTAAGTATTTTATGCTTTAGCATCTCGCAGTGTGAATGTTAACATGACATGCTTACCATGTGGCTAGATGCTTATGTGGTATAAATGCTGAATGCTGTGGATGAAGGTTGGATTGTTTGTGTTGGAATAACTCATTGAAATCGTGTTTTAGCCTACTTGATAGCGAATTCAGCGTTTTCCAAACAAGCGGATATGCAATGTTTTTGTTCCAAGTTAGGCGATCTAGTCTATACTTTTTGCGTTGTCGCATCACATAGTAATTCTAGGCTAATAAGCTGGAATAAGAACACATAACGTTTTCAAAGAGGATATCATGGTTAGTAGAGGCCGATCTTGGATTAGGCGAGAGGGGTGCTCATAGTGACCTTCCAATCGTACCCAAGTTCGGCCGAGAAGCAACTTTGGTGATGATGGACCGTGGCCTTTGGCACCGAGTCGGTTTCCTAAATTCCCCATTAAAAAATATTTGGGTGGCGACTCATGTCGGCAAAGTCCATGTTTGGCACTTCTTTTCTAAAAATCTGTTTTCTCAAAGCGATTTTCGGATTTGAACTCTTTTGTTCAAGATTAAGAAGTGACAAAAACGAGTCCAAACTGTGGCATGCATAAGTCCCCCCTCCCTCGGGGCGCGTCCACAGTTTCTGGCGACTCCGCTGGAGAGATTAGAGAACTTGACTCGAACTCGTAATATCTTGTTTTGACCACACTTATGTGTTTCTTTGCATTGCATGTGCATTAGTGTGCCTAGGACACCGTGTTGGCCATCTGCTATTCTGGCGGTTTCTTTGGAGGCTCGCTTGGCGTGCCATAAAGTGACGGTTCTTGGCTCTACCAGTCTGGGAACACAAACCCCAGTTTTACCAGGGCACCCTTTTCGACCATTCGACCTAGTGCATGTCGAGATCTATAGTGACCATTCCAAGCTAGGACAGGTTGCTCACCCTATCTAGGTTGTTTGAAACCGCTGCGTGCGTAGTGAAACCCTAACTCCTGACAAAATAGGACAGGGAAACCCTATCCCAACATAGGGGTGTTTTGGCTCTCTTTTACTTGCTATGTGCTTTTAGAGTGTATCTCTGAGAGCGCACTTTATATCGATTTACAAAGTTTGAGTGTCGAACTGAGGACACGATGTCGGTATTTGTGAGAATCGATTATATTTGTGGATATCCGATTCGATGTTTTGAGGCGATGATTACGAGGAACCGTGATCGATAGTAGAAATCTGATCATTATTTACACCTGTGTTTGTTCGTTTGGGCTAAAATGCTGCTTGTTTTTCCTTTAGGGGTTCAGAGAGTTGATCCAGAATAACCAGTGTTCCCCCTTGCTGAGGCAAGACCTATGATAATGATATTGAAGAGATTGTGGTTATAATGACGCATTAGATCAAGAATCACTCGCAAAGTAAGACCAATGTTGATGTACCGCATCCACCGGTCGCCTATTATGCGCACCGATGCAGACCCCGGTTATACCGGGCTCGTGAGCCCACCACATTCGAGTTGATGGGGATGATAGGTGACCTCGGTCGTGGCGGATCTCGCCTACGGAATGTTAACCGCCACCGGTACACCATATCTTGGGAGTTTTGTACCACGAGGCCCCACTATTGGGATGAATTATGATCGAACTTAGCCAACGAGGTAGCCTCCAGCTATGGCAATGACGTACCAACATCAACCCAAGCCCTCGATCAGGCTGAGGCCAGAGGCAAGGACAAAATGAAGGTAGATGTTGATCCCATTGAACAACTGTTGTGGGCAGTCGAGGCTTTGAAAGCCGGGGGGATGAGTAAGCAGCGGTGTTCGATCATGGCCAAGGCCCTGTGGATGATGTTTTCCCACTCGGTAGAAAGCGATACAAACCAGTTAGAAAACCAGATAGGCCCGTCATGCCAAGCAGTTCATACTGCTCCCAACCTGCGCCGAAGATCGAAAGTCAGCGGTGTTTGTTTGCCGACCCTTTCGCTAGTGTCTAGCAAGAATTCTCAGCTTTCAAAGTACCTGCCCCGAGGGTGCAGGGTCTTTCACGCTCTCTACATGCCTCTGTCCAATGCACTCGAAATCCTGGCCGAAAGAGGGCACCTTAAACCCTTCGAGCCTCGGCCTCTCCCGAAAAATCTCCCTCTCACACATGACGCTGCTTTGTACTGCGCGTACCACCAGCAAACAGGTCATCCTACCGATAATTGTTTCCGCCTCCGTCATGAGGTGCAAGATTTGATCGACAACGAGGTTATCCTTCTGCCCACCTCAGCCAAGTCCGTTACTACCCAGCTATTGGATTTTGAGGATACTGATACTGCGAGTATGTAATCAAGGAGTGAACCACCTGCGGCCGGCGCTTGGTGTATTTTTGGATGTGGCGTCTGGCACGCATCTTTGAGCATCTGCGATTGCTAGTTTTGTAAATTCTGGCTTGGGTGTCGAGTCAGTCTTTTGTTTTGTTTTGAGTCTGTCTCATTGTCTTGAGTCAGTCCTTTTTGCTTAAGGGTCTGTCTTGTTGTAGCAAGTCAGTCCCCTTTGTATAGAATGTCAGGTGATTCCGGAGTTGTTGCCTCGAACACCGTTTCATTTTGTAATTACTCCTTTTGCTTTCTTTTTGAGTCTGTCTCTGCTGTGAAGCCAGTTGCAACCAGGAAATCTGAATGAAACAACTACGGCTATCATGTTTCCGTGCTTATTGCTATTTTGGGCTGGTTGTGCCAGAAGATTTGAATGGAACGACAGTACATTCCACCTGCTCTCTTGTGCCCTGAAAATCATTGTAATGACCTAAGTGTTTTCCAAAACCTTTTTGAATACTGTGGTGATGAAAACGAAGAGAAAGGAATTCCTCGGGTTTTGCAAAACTTTGATCAATTTGAGAGAAAGATAGGCGTGCTAAGCCTTTTAATGAATGAAATCATGCTTGTTAGCGTGAGTACTGAGAAGGACCCTGGTTTGATCCAGATTGGTTCCACACTATCTTATTGTGACGATGTGTACGCTTTAAAAACTTTCAAAACAAAATGTTTTGCCGGTCTTATGAAGACACATGTGGAATCGCTCTTGAGATTGTGCGACCTAGGATGCTTTTCGACCTCAAGACTCAATCTGTTTGTTTTTGAACCTTGAACCCATTCAGAACGTTCAACGGTCAACCGCCATGTGAGACCTGTGTGGCCAGATCATAAGCACCCCTCGGTAGAGGCTGACAAAATGTCAGACCTGCCCGAAGAGCTGAATTCAACAACTATTCTCCTAGATACAGAGGGCTTCAATCCCAAAACCATTTGGCATGGAATTATTACACTTTTACCCTTTGAGAGGCTCGTTGGGCCGAAAACGCAGAAGGGCGACCCAAGCAAAAGTTAGAGCAAGAAAAAATATATACAAAAGAAAAGAAAAAAGAAATACAAAAAGAAAAAAAGATCTGAAAAAAAAATAATATCTGAAGAAAAACAAAAAGAAGAAGAAAGAAAAAAAAAGAAAAAAGGAAAAAGCTGTAAAGTTGAAAACCCACATCAGCGCCTTGGCAAAAGTTAGAGCCTAAAAAGTAAAGTTTAAAATACGAGTGTACCTTAGGAACTCGTGGCTTGATTCCCATGCTTGGGATCGTGGCAACTTCATCACAGTCCAACCACCAACACTTTCACGGTGGTGTGTCCATATATTGCTTTTGACCGTCTTCATCTTCTTCGTATCCGAGAGTTCGGCTGCGATCATCGCTAATGAAGATTGACTACAAAATGCCGCGGCATCATCCAAACAAGGGGCAACTTTCCGTTGCCATAAGTCGCCATTCAAACCAGGGGCAACTTTCCGTTGCCGTGCAGCTCTTTCAAGCAAGGGACAATTTTCTATTGCCTCTGATTCGAGGTTGCTCATCTCAAAGAGTAAGTTCTACACTCGTTGAGCGGTGGTCGTTTGCAAAAATAGTTTTTGAAAATTTTTACTGAGGTTGACTATTTTCTCGAAAATTATTTCATTTCCTAATGGACCACTCTTGAACCTAAAAAGGAAAATTTTAGATGCTCATAGCGACTTGCATGATTTTCAAATCAAAAATCGAACAAGTATGTTAATCAGAGCTCTCATTTTGGTCAAAACTGTTTTAGTAGAAAATCAAAAAAATGGTCAAAGTGATGAACTAGGGGCACAGTTGAGTCAGGTATTCTGTCTTTTCCCCCCCTTTTTTATCAACATACTTTTCAGAAGGGCGCTCTATTCGCCAGAAGAAGGCACAACCGAAGCTGTCTGTAAAGGGCTGAAAGCCCTCAACAATCTCCGAGCAACGAGGTATTGAACCAAGTGTGGAGCACAAATCAAAATGGATCAAGATACTCTGTTCCCTTACCTGGGACACCGACTGAACGTCGCTGAAAGAAATAGCCGCGAGCTAATAGTATTGGGCGTGAACTCACAACTTCTTATTTATCCATTAATAACCCTGGGGAGGGACGAAAAAATGAGAGAATAAAGAATAGAGAGGTATAAGTCGAGAGAAAAGTAAGGAAAAGGGTTTTGAGAGAAAAACCGAGCCTAAGGGCCAAGTGATGTGAGAATCACAAATCAGAAAATGTGGAAAACATACCCAAAGGAACTGGCTCCTCAAGATCTGAGGTCTTTCGTTTTTGTAAACACGTCCGTGTGTTGTGTCTTTTGTTTTGCTTACCTCAACTCTTGTTTTGAGTCTTTTCCGAGCGTGACTCGTTGTGTTTAGGTCGCGTACCTTTTGTTTGAGTCTTTCTCGCTGTGTTCAGTTGTAGGCTCAATACCTAGGTTTGAAAACCCCTTTTTCAATTTCAAAAATCGTTTGTGCTCAAAGTGCTGTGCCATTCTACATTTAGGCAAAGCAAAAGAAAAAAGGGAAAATTTGGAGCATCTGAGTGTGTTTCAACTTGACGATTTGACCTTTGTATTAAAAAGTCAGTCGATTAGGTACATTTTGTTAGGGGTTCTGTGTGTGCGAGAATGAGCAAAGTCTTTGTGTTGTATGCAAATTAATCCTCCGCAGAGTATGGGCTGTGTGTTCAGAATGGGGCAGTGGGTTGCTTGAGTTGTTTTGCTGTTGGCTGATTCGTTATCTGGTTATTACAATGCAAGTGTTCAATTTTCAGACAAAAGATCAATTTCATTTACATGAGGTGTAATATTATGTGATGCGATGCAATATATGAAATATACAAAATATAACACTTTTTAGACAAAAAGGGGTTTGTTTCATTTCATCATCTTTTTCAAAGTACATGGTTTTGGAAACAAAATCTGCCTGCGGCAGTACAAGGTACTCTAACTACCAGCAAAAAGGGGAAAAAGTACCCAAAAAAAAGAAGAAGAAGAAAACAAACAGCAAAAATCTGTATCAATGTCAAGTGGCCTCAGGCCTGAGGGTCCGTCCTAGTCCTCTTCCTGGACGAAGGTCCAGGAGCATCATCAGCACTGTCATCTGAGCCCGAGTCTGAGCCATCTCCGGTCTCCTCCTCCGATGACTCTGCCTCCGACTCTGCCTCCACCTCCGACTCGTTGTCATCTGGAACTGGCGCCCGAGAGCTACTCCCAACGTGAGTGCGCCCCGCCTTGGTGTGGGGGTATACTCGGCCCTCTTCATCTCTCCCTCAAACAGGAATGGAAGGTCCAGCTGGAGCACCTCCTACAGTGGGAATCTGGAAGGGAGGCTGAAAAGCATAAAATTGCAGACACATCAGTATGCTACGCAAGATAGAATATCGGTACAGAATGAAGAGTATAGTGTATGAATACTGTGAATAGTATATCGATGCAATGTAGTGTATAGTCTGAATATGAATCTAGTGAGTAGTGTGTTAGTCTGAGAATGCGATTGTATGAGTGCTGTGTACCGAGATCTTTGTGAAACGTGTATCGATTGATGTGTTGTGCATTAGACTGCGTAAAACAGCTTACATTCAGGACCATGGTCAGGAGAACATACCGGGATACCGTAAAGGGCCAGGAGGTCGAAAGTCTGTTGTAGCATCCCCATCATGGAGGCATTCAACTCCAGTGACTGCCGGGTGTACTCAAAGGAAGCCTGCAAAAATGATTAGAAGGATCAGTATTCTGCGGAATATCAGACAAAATGAAATGAAATGACTGTACAAAATGCAGTAATACATACCGGAGGCAAGTCATAGAAACCAACCAACTCGTGATCAACCAGGGGAGGAGCAAAGAGGATCTGGTAAGTCGCCCCGCTTTGCCCTATGCACGTCATCGTCGTGGGCAGTGCTGGCCAACTAGCCCCCTGCCCTCTCCAGGCTCCACTCCTGCCACGAACCCGAGCCCTCCTCGATGTCCCCTGCCTGCTGTCTTTGGTACCCGGCCGCATGAATCTCTCTCTCTCGGCTCTCGGCGGCATTTGCTAAAGGCGCATAAGAAAGGCCCGGATGACCTCTTGGTAGTCGCCTATGCCTCTATGACGTATCGTACCCCAGCCGACTGTGTACTCAGCCATCTACTCGAGAGTGTATCTCTCGATGTCCCTCATGTGCTCAGGGGGTGGAGCTGGAACTATCTGCTCCGGTAAACCCAACGTTTAGCGAGAAGCTTCGCCTAGGTACCAAGCCAGCAGACCGCCTCGAGAATCCTAAGCAGGCGGTCTCCTGACACCCGAATCACTCCCAAATCTCGGTGGCGGTGGAGCCAAAGTGCCGGTGATCTGGAAATGAAATGCAATTTTTGTTATCTACTGTTATTGAACAAAAAAAATAGTACAAAGCGAAGCTTAAACAAACTCTAAAGACCGAACGTACCTCCACGGTGGTGATGGTGTCAAAGTAGCGACGGAAGAAGATGAACGTCTCCCGGGGCCTCCGCACACACCTCACGTCGAAGCGCTGGGAGAATGGGACGACAAGAGGAGTCTCTATGTCAGGCACTGGGGCAAGCCTGGGAAAGTAGGCGTACACTCACAACTGCAGGATAAAAAATATCTATATATATCAGTATGCTTATCAGGTAAAAGCGAGTCTGAGAATAAGCGAGAATAGCGAGCCGTGTGGTGCGCGATGTATTGTCGATGATGTGTGATTAATGTGTCGATAAGTGTAAGCGAGTATATGTGTACCTTGTGTGCAATATCTGATCGATTAAAGCAGACTTCGATGTGTGCGATGTCTGGTCTGATCTGGTCTGAAAATGTAAACCAGAAATGTAAAGCAGAGAAGGAAAATGTACCTCCCAAGCGCGCCAATAACCCCCGAGCAATTGTCCGCTGCCACGGGAAGCTGAGCTCATGTATCCGTAGAGTGTAGCCAGAGCGGCGCCACCCCAATCATAGCGCAGGATCTGTGTAACATCCACTAAGGCGCTGAGCAAACAGAGGGGCACGGTATTTGCCCAGTCAGCGAAAATAGTCGTCCCCAGTAGAAACATCAGAAAGCTGCGGGCGTACTGCTCCACCTCCTCCTGGGTCATCGGAGCCTCCTCGGCCAAAGCTGGCTGGACCCTGAACTGGACCTCGAACCATGAATATCGGACGAAGCCTGGACGGGCGAGAGGCGGCATCTCGCCAAGCAGATATATCTGAGCGGCCTCCCACTCATCCATGTCGGTGTCAAAGGGGATCGGATCACCCCCTACCCCGATACCTGTGAGCATCGAGAAGTCGACGGGAGTCATCGTCATCTCCCCAGCAACGGAAAGGTAGAATGAGTCAGTGGTGTCCCACCATCTCTCCACCAGAGCGACAAGGAGAGGTCTGTACGTAGTGTGGCGTGCAGAAGGCGCCGAAGCCTGCCTGGTCCACGATGTGGCGAACTGCCTCCGGCAACTCCATGTACCAATCCCTAGCAGCAACATTCCCATACCCACGGACAGTATGGGAATCTCCCTGTTCAAAAGCAAACAGTTGCGAAGCAATATAAAATGTATAGTTTTGAAGAACAGTCAAAATCGATGCAAATATAGCATGTGTGCACGTTTTCAAGTTCAAACAAACATCGGTATTTGGTGTGCTTCTGATGGCTTCAACATCACGATGTATCGGCGTGTTTGAGTGATTGATCTGAATATAAGCGTGTGCGCGTTTTCAAGTTCAAGCGAATGTCGGTGTCGATGTGTTTCTGATGGCTTCGATGTATGAGGTGTCGGTGTGTTTGAGTGGTTGAGGCAAGTGTAGTGTGTGTGCGTGTTGATTCAAGCAGATATCAGTTGCAAGTATGTTCACGATCAACTTCTGATGCGATGTATCGGTGTATCCGGGTTAGCGTTAAAGAATGAAATCAACTATGGCGATTAAATGTTCTACATTGCGGAAAGTAATGAAGAGAAAGCGTACCTCGAAGCCGAAGGATAGATGAGATCTTGGGCTTCATGAAGCAGATCATGTGCACGCTCGGTCAAAACTCTGGCGGAGTCCGTCGGGAGGAAAGCCGTGGATCGCCCCCCGGTAGGGCGCCGGGACGAACGGGCGGACCCTCAAGGGAAGAAGCTCGGCCCTAGGATCCATCTCATGATCCGGGGGAGTCCCGCCCCATGGAATATCGTCCACTATGTCAAGGTGATGAAAAAAAATCGTAGGAAAGTGGAAATCGGATGAGAATCACGAAGGTCAATCGAAAAGTCAACCACAGAGGCGGAAAAAAATGGTCGAAAAAAGTGAAGTGTGGAAAAAGCATGAAAATCAAGGAAAGCTTGGAAACAAACCCCAAGAGAAATCAAAAAGTGCACAAGCGAAGTTTTGTTGGGATGAAAGTGTTAATCGAAGAACCGTGAATCAACGACAAAAGCAGTAGCGAGAACACGAGAAAAACAAGGAGCGAAGGAAGAAAAGTGCCCTAGAAAAGAGGAAGCAATTTGACTGGGGAAATAAGAAAAATAGGGTTTGAAACCCTATTTTAAAAGACCCGGGGTGAAAAGACCAAACTGTCCCAACTCAGCAATTTTTGGCCGGTTGGCCACATTGTTTGCCGGTCGGCCAAATATTTGGCCGGTGATGTGTTTTGATAGCCGATGGCCTCCCGATGGCGGTGAGCCTCCTGACTTTGTTTGGGCCAGATCTGTATAGTTTGGGGCCTTCATTGCTCAATACAATACAAGAAATGGCATTCCCGAAGCTTAATCGGTCTCCATTTTGACCTCGGACCGTGTCTTCTGTGCGTGGCACTCGAATATGTGTAAGGTGTATCCTTTTGGTATCCTTTTATTCGAAAGTTGCCCCACATCCATTGCATTACAACGCTTTGTCGTGAACGCACGCTGGTTATGCGTTATGTCATTCGCATTGTTATGCACGCATCTTGTAAATGTCATACACATGTTATACTCGCACTATCTTTTGCATGCATTCAATCGCGCTATTTTGCGCATCTTATTGCATTTTGCATGCATTCAATCGCGCTATTTTGCGTATCATATCTCATTCGCGCTATTTTGCGCATCTCATTGCATTTTGCATGCATTCAATCGCGCTATTTTGCGCATCACACCGTCCTGTGCACACCACGGTCTAGGAGACCTTAAATCCTTGGAAGGTGCAAGACCTTCAGTGCATTGGTGTGCACAGTACATGCATTGTCATGCATTTCAAAAGCCGCACGTTGCCGCGCATTTCAAGTACATGCATTGTCATGCATCTCAAAAGCCGCGCGTTGTCAAAATCATGCATAATCATGCATTCAAAATAACAAAGCTCATGCATTTCAAGCGACTTGCGTTATCGTGCACTCCATGCAGCATGCATTTCAAAAGCAAAAAAACAAAAAAAATATTGCATATGTCATGCATCATTCCATTGTATATTGCATATGTCACGCATCATTTTAAATACTGCATATGTCATGCATCTAAGCCAAAAACAAAAACAAAAAAAAAACACACATGCATATGTCATGCATTCATTGTAAATATTGCATATGTCATGCATTCATTGTGAATAATGCATATGTCTTGCATTTCATTGTAATATAGTGCATATGTCATGCATTTCCACTGTAAACATCCATCCCAGTGCATATTGTAAATATTGCATTGTAGCTTGCATGCACCCATTGCATCACCTCCATCTATGGCTCGCACCTCTCCTTGTTGAGCTCGGTTTGGTATGTGCTCATACTTTTTACATCGAAGCACAGTTCTGCATGTGTACACGCCTATTCCTTGTTGAACTTGGTTTGAGGGTGGCGGCACCTTTTCTGTGTTAAACGCGGTTCGTTTGTGTACGTGTCTTTCCTAGGCAAGATTTGGTTTGGCCTGCGTGCCTTATCCATCGTATCTATTCCATTCTAGTGCATATCGCATTGTAGCTTGCATGCATTCACTACATCATCCCCTCCATCTATGGCTTGCGCCTTTCCATGTTGAGCTTGGTTTGGTATGTGCCCATACTTTTCATGTTAAAACACAGTTCTGCATGTGTACGCGTCTATTCCTTGTTGAACTTGGTTTGAGGGTGGCGGCACCTTTTCTGTGTTAAACATGGCTTGTTTGTGTCCATGCCCTTCCTAGGCAAGATTTGTTTTGACTGCATGCCATATCCATTGTATATATTACATTGTAGTGTAATTTTTGTATCCAGCATTAAGATCATTGTTCTTTCATTAGCGGGTTGTTTCCCCACTCATGTCATTCCACCCAATACTTGTTCTTGTGTCCGTCTACATCACTCATAGTTACGCATGTGTGCGCACTTTGAAGGTTCTGCACCTTTTCTATAGTAGCGGACTTGTTACTTCCATCAATCTATTTGATATTTGGAGTCGTTTTGAACCGCTTATGATTGGATCATGATTCAATTGCATTGCATATCGTTTGCATGGTTTCAATTGCATTGCATTTTCATTTGCATTATTATCGTAGTTTTGTATATATTGCATATCATTACGCATTCATTTTGCATATTATGCATATTGCTAACAATATTACTGTTAATTTTCTTTCTCTTTCGAGCACGATATTGTATATACGGTTCATTTGAAATTTGGTGCAACTTGACGATCGAGCGGTATTGTATTCTCCGAGTGAGACGTATCGAGAATTGCATAATTCTCTTGCATCCTTTCTGCATTGTAGTGTAGTTTGGTGTATGCTTAGAACTATCACATATTATGCTTCGTTACAGCTTTCTTTGCATGATCATAAATTATGTTCGGCTTCTTGCATTTGTCTTGCATTTTGCCCCTGCCTTCGGGCGCATATCTTTATCTGCAGCTTGTATGCCTTGTCTAAGTCTTCGGCCTTGTCAAAAATGGGTCGTCTCTGGGCTTTGACAATCACTCTCGTCATTGTTATGACTTTCGAGTTACATCAAAGAGAACTTGTAGACACCCCATTTTTGACCGTCCTCAAGACTTGGACGTCACCGTTTGAACACTTGGTGATCATCCATGTTTGTGTTAAATCTTGAGTTCGGAGGTCTCGACTCTGGCGCCTTGCCTCAAGATCTCTCGACTCGACTGTTTTGTGTCTGGTTTTGTACCAAACACTTGTGTTTTATCTTTGAGGGGCAGGGTAGGGCTTGTTGACCATCCCCATCCATCACCGGCCATGGCTTCAGGCCACCGGCTGTGTTTTGTTGCCACCGGCCAAATATTTGGCCGGCCGGCTATCTTTTTTTGGTCAATTGCATTTTTTGCCAGCCGACTACTATGCATCTGCTTTTGCAGATATTTTCATGCAGCTGGCATGCACTTGGCTCCCCTCCATACACGTGTATATAGGGATCTCCCTCTTAGTTAGCTTGTCTTGTAAGCTTACAAGATTGAGCTCTATAAGAGGAGGCTTCCTCTCCCTCTTTTAGGGTTACAAAATTTCATAGGAGAGCTCTAGTTTTTTGGGTTAGCATAATTGTATCTATCCTATATCTATTTCTCTATCTTGTTTTGCCCTTAAGGTGTTTTAGTCTTAGATTTGCCCACAAACACCTAGACTTACACCTTCTCTTGAAGATGAGGTCCTTGAGGCTTGTTTTTGGAGTTTTGGAGCTGATTTGAACCTAAAGAACCAGCTGGTCTTCCATTTTTGAAGAGGGTCTACAAGGGTAAGACTTTTGTCCCTTTTACCCCATTTTTGCATTGTATTTTTCCTACCTTACAACTATTTTTGAGCTTAATATATAACATAGAAAAGTTACTGTTTTTAGTGCTCTAAATAGTTTGTTAAGAATGTTTTAAGTTTTGGGGTTGTTTGACCCCTCTTAAGCCTTAGTAGGCCCTTGTTTTGTGTCATTTCTGTTGAGCTCCGGGACCATTGTGTTTGGGCCTCCTCACCACTAAAATCTTGAGGATTTCAGAGGTGAGGATGGTGCCTTGAGTCCCCAAGAAGGAGAGGGCCACCCCTCTCCTTGTTGTCCTTGAAAATGGCCATTTTGCCTCTTGAGAGAGCATCTAATTTAAGTGTATGTTGACCATGCCTTAGTTGTTTTTGTGCTTATTATGTCATGATTTAGCACTGTTTTGAGTTAGTTTAGGTACACCATGCTTGCTTAGCATACATACCATGTAATGCCATGATTTGCCTTAATACATGCATAGCATTTAGACTACCATGCTCATGTATTTTGGCCAAGCTTTGTGAAGCTTATATGCATGTTTTAATGTGTTTGAGGTCTGTTTTTAAGTCATTGATTTAGTTCATGTTTTGCTTTGCATAGCTACCATGTAATTCCCCTTTGTATGCCTTGATGCATTGACCATGAGCATGCCATCCTTGTATCTTTCCAATGGTTTGGAACCATTTTCATGACATTTCAGTCCTTGTTTCATGTTCGCATGCTTGCATTTTATCACTCCTTTGATGCTTTAAGAGGTTGTGTTGTATGCTCTATGTTTAATGCATTTGTGCATGCCTCCATGTGTAGATCATTTAGATGCCATCTAAGTGGTTTTTGGGGCCTGCCTTAACATGATTTAGGACTGTTTTGATCCATTTTGGTCATTTGTTTCATGTGCCATATGATCATGCTTTAGGTCCTTGGGCTTGGTTGCATGCTTAGCTTGCATTAGTAGGCTGATTTGGCATCATTTCCTACATGTTTTTCAGAGCTAATTGTCCATGTTTGGCCTCCTTTTAAGTGTGCTTAGAAGTTGTTCCTTTATGCTTAAGTGTTGACCCATCAACATGTACATGTGTGTGTGTGTGTGTGTTGGCCCTCATTTCCATAGCATTGGCCACTGTTTTGGGCTTAGTATAGAGCTGTCCAATTAGTGTAAGTCCCTCCTTTGCATATTGTTGCATGCTCTCCTTGTATGTTGTTGCATATTTGTGTGTTGTTGCATGATTGAATGAAATCACATGCTTGCTTGCATGTTTGAACACCCACATTGTGTCTTGCATACTTGTTGGTTGCATTGCTTCATGCTTGCATGCCTTGCGTGATCATTGTATGCCTTGTATGCTTCTTTGCATTTCCATGACTGCATGCATCTTTCACATCTTGATCAAATCATGATAGAGGTTGAAAGCCCCTTTGTTTGTTTATTTGCATTGCATTTCATTTGAAATCAAAGTGCACAATTGGTTTCCTTGGGCCATCATGCATTGAAATGCGCAATTGGTGGCCCGAGAATCGAGAACCATGTCCCTTTGAGTCATAAATATGATAAGGGATGTGGTGGTGCACACATTTGCTTGAAATGCATTGTCATGCCAAGTTTTGCCCTCTGTTGCTATCAAACCAGTTTCCGTAGGAAGATTTGGCCGGCCGGCCATCTACAGTGCCGGCCGGCCTTCCATTGTTGGCCGATGGATCAATTTGTGGCCAGTGATCAATTTTTCCGACGGTGGTGTCCCACGAACTCAAAAAGCAACCACGAGACTTTGGCGGTCTTCAAAAGAAGCGAGAAGGGAAAGCAGAGGCAACTTGTGCATAACGAAGGCTTCCGGCGAAAGCAAGCTTGTGCATTGGACCCTCTTCAAGAGGCTACTTTTTCTTGTTTTATTAGATTAGTTAATCTACTTAACTAGTTTAATTTATGCGTAATATTTAATTAGCTTGTAGGTTAATTAAGTGTATTATTCTTTCGGTCCTTAGAGCTAGGGCAAATTTGTAATAAGTGTGGAGTGCGTGTGTGCTTCCACCCCCACTTCTTTATCCCTTTTACTTACCTTTTGATGGTTAGTATTAGGACATGTTTAATTTAGCTTACCTTATGTTATGCATGCGTGCCTCATTCATCGGTATTGCATGTACCGGGCCGGGCGTATCATGCTGACTACATAAGTATTTCAAACCTAACTTGAACACATGCTATCTGTGCATTTCATATGTCATCCTTAGATTAGCCGAGCCTATTCTAGTGACGATGCAGTCTTGTTGCATTAGCCACTTAACATGGACTTGGATCATGCATGATTACTAACATGTTCTTTGTTTTGGCTCGGAGTACATTGTAAGTATTTTATGCTTTAGCATCTCGCACGAGTGTGAATGTTAGCATGACAGCATGCTTACCATGTGGCTAGATGCTTATGTGATATAAACTGCCTAAATGTCTGTGGGTGAAGGTTGGATTGTTTGAGTTGGAACAACTCATTGAAATCTCTGTTTTAGCCTACTTACGGGTAGTGAATTCCAAAGCGTTTTCCAAACAAACGGATATGCAATGTTTTGTTCCAAGTTAGGCGATCTAGTCTATACTTTTGTGTTGTGCGCATCACATAGTAATTCTAGGCTAATAACTGGAATAAGAACACATAACGTTTTCAAAAGAGGATATCATGGTTAGTAGAGGCCGATCTTCGAATCGGGCGAGAGAGGTGCTCATGGTGACCTTCAATCGTACCCAAGTTCGAGCCGAGGCAACTTTGGTGATGCCGGACCGTAGCCTTTGGCACCGAGTCAGGGTTTCCTAAATTCCCCCATTAAAAAATATTTAGGTGGCGACTCTGTATCTGGAAAAGCAGTCCATGTTTGGCACTTCTTTTCTAAAAATCTGTTTTCTCAAAACGATTTGCCGATTTGGACTATTTAGTTCAAGATTAAGAATCGTGACAAAAACGAGTCCGAACTGTGGCATGCATAAGTCCCCCCTCCCTCAGGGCGCGTCCACACAAGTCTAGCATGCTTTTGCTACTGTTTCGACCTGCCTTAGATCTGTTTTGATTGGTCAAGGTCATTTTGAGCATTGCTTAGTATGGTTGTAGTGTAAGGGGCCTTGACTAGCTTTGGGTTTCGAGGCCTTCAACATGTTATGCATGTGATGTTTGCATGGTATGGCGCCATTTAGCATGTAATTTCAGTGCATATAGTGTAATCACATTCCGACATACTTTACTCCTTCATTGCTTTTGAGGGTTGTGTATTGTGCCTTGTTTGTGGCCTAACATGTATGCATGTTTGTCTAGTCCTTTGAGCTTCAATTTCAACATGTCTTGGCCTCTGATTTGGCATGATTGAGCTCTGTCCAGAGCTGGTGTGGTTGTTTAGGCTATGTATTGCATGCCTCTTGTATGATGCTCTTCACTAGCCTTAGTGTTTTGGGCCCTTAACATGTCTTGCATACATTGCTTACATGATGGAGTCTTGTGCATGCCACTTTAACATTGAAATATCTGCTATCTTTCCCATTAGAGGACTTTCACAATTGGACCAACCGGTTAAGGAATTGATTGGTATTCTAAAATGTGTAAACAAAATCAACCAAGTAAAACATGCCAAGATAAGCATGTTGTTTGCATTGCATGGTGTTCAACCGGACGTTATATTGAACACAAGGTGAATTGGTCCATTTTCGTACTCAAAATGATGAAAATGAACCAATTCCCTTTGTCTCCATTACCTTTGATCTTCCATGATAAGGTAGTGGACTTGAGTCTTGTTTGCATTGCATTTATTGAATGCGTACAAGATTGGATCTTTGGCCATATGTAGACACCCCATTTTTGACCGACTTTAAGACTCAGACGTCATCATTTGGCTTCGATAATTGTGTATGTTTGTGCTCGTTTGAGTTTCGAGTTTTGGTGAGTGCCTTGCCTCCAGACCTCTGAACTCTTTATGTATTAGCTCGGTTGTGGACCAAGCCTTGTTGACCTTGCACGGAGGAGAGAGAGGTCCGTAGACCACTTTTGTGGTCGTGACCACTTTCCCTCTTGGAGACTAGTTTTGGTTTTGAGCCTTTGGCCATGGCCTTGTCTCGAGGCAACAACGTTCTCTTCTTGGCTTGGTTTTGGACCATGCCTTGTTGCCTTGGTCTAGAGGGACACGAGTGCAGTAGACCACTTTTCCCTCCGTAGACCACTTTTGGTGCCCATAGACTAGTTTTCGAGGTTTTCGTGCATGCTTTAACCATGGACTCTTGTCTTGCATCCTTTTGGTTTGTTTTTAGCACAAACCTTGTTTTCCTTGCTTGGAGGGTGCAATAGGGGTGGTAGACGGTTTCTCTCCTGAAAACCACTTTTCTGCCTTGACGGTTTTAGTGCGACGGTCTTGGTGGTCTTTGGACCACCAAAAGTGGTCGGCAGCCATACCACCACCTTGATTTCTTGGTGCAGACCACCTCTCCCCTCCTGCCGACCACTTTTTATTCTTGTAGACCACTTGTGCTGGTCGGCCAACCAGTACAAGTAGCTGGCCGACCACTTCAACTGGTCGGCCTTTCTCTGATTTCTGCGAGATATTTTGGTGCCGGTGCGGCAATAGTGAGCATAGAGAGCATCCTCCATACATGTATGGAGGTATTTCTTGGAGCTCTTAGCTTCCTCAACAAGCTTGTTGCATGATTTTTCTATAAAAGGGAGGCCATCTCTCCTTTTCGAGTTCAAAAATTGCTTGAAGCTATTTATACATCTTTGTCTCTATAATTCCTCCTTTCTCTCATATTTGTGTAATAGTGCATTTTCATCACACTTTTGCACACAAACACATAGTGAAACACCACACTCTTGTTCTTTGAGGCATCTTAAAAATTTGGTTTTGTGTTTTTGGGTGATTTTGATCCAAAAAGGTCGATGGAGTTATTTCCTTGAAGTTGTTCTACAAGGGTAAGTCTCTAACCCCTTTAAAGCTTTGTTTTGATTAAGCTTTTGGCCCCATTTGCATGATGTTTTAGGCCTAAATTTAAACTACAAAAAGTTCTAATTTTTAGTGCTTAACATGTTTGTTTGAGGCTTCCTTGGTGTTGGGGGTGATCTACTCCCTTGCATGCCCTATTTGCTAGGCTTTTGAGCCATCTCTTTAAGCCTTTGTGATCACCTTTATTTGGCCTTTCTACCACTGGATTCTAGAGGAATTTGATGGTGGGCTTTCAGTTTTAAGGCCTCAAATGGGTGGGGGTTGTCCCCCCCTCCTCTTCTCTTGTATGCTTGTGTTGATGGCTCATCAAAAGAGCATGTAGTTCTACCTTCTTGAGGCTTTGTTTGAGCACTTTTTGTGACCTTTTAAACCTACCATGACTCTATTTTTGGCTATCTTTGTCACCTCTTGCATGCTTCTTGTATGTGTAGTGTAATCCTACTTGTAGCTCATCAAAGTGGCATGTTTGCTAAGCTTGTTTTGGGTCTATCTCAGTAGGTTTTTGGTGTTGTTTTAGCATGCTATAGCTCTATCTAGACTTGGTTTGATAGTCTCTTGCATGCTTCACACACTTGCAGTGCAATCTTGCATACTAGCCTAGCATGCATCATGCTTTTGACCATCATTGTAGCATGCTTTCTGCTCTACTCTAGGAAGCTGTTCCTCATGTTTTACCATGCTTAAGCTCTGTTTGATGTTGTTTTGGTCATGCATGCCTTGCTTTGTATAGCCATAGTGCATTCTAGCTCACTAGCTTTAAGTTTCCAAGCCACTAGCATGCATTGCTTGGGCTGTTTGCATGAATTAGCATCATTTGGTATGTGATTTCAACGCATGTAGTGTGGTCATGCCCTCACATCTTTCACTTATTCAATGCTTTGGAGGGTTGGTGCTTTATGCCTTCAATATGAGCCCTTATGTATGCCATCTTGCCTAGGCTTTTGGGCCACCATTTCAGTGTGTTTTGGGTCATATTTTTCCATGATACAACTCTGTTTTTGGTTGGTTAGAGCGTCCCTCATTTGCTTCTTACACTTATAGTGTAAGTCCTCTTCTTAACCTTGCATGCCTAATGAGTGGGCTTGTTATTCTAGCATGTGTTGACTTGGTATTAGCCCATTTTTTTGTGTTAATTTGACATGCCATAACTCTGATTTTCATTGGTAAAGTCATCTCATGCTTGGTTTTGGTAGGTGTAGTGTACTCCTCCTCATTGGCCTTGCATATCATGCCCTTTATGCTAGCATGTGTTAGCTCTAGTCTATACATGTTTTAGCATCATTTTGACATGCTCTAGGACTGTTTTAGGTTGCCTTAGCCATATGGTTCATGTATTGCATAGTTGTAGTGCAATTGGCCTTGCTAGCTTTGAGTTTTGAGCACCATAGCATGCTTCATTTGTGACATGTGCATGATTTGGCATCATCTACCATGTTATTTCAGAGCATATAGCATTGTCATGTTCACACTTTTTCACTCTTTGAATGCTTTCAAGGGTTGTGCATTATTGCCTTGTTTGTGGCCTAGCTTGTATGCATGCATGCCTAGGCTTTTGAGCTCCCATCTAAGCATGTTTTGGTCTTTGTTTTGACCTACTTGAGCTCTGTCCATGGTTGGTTCAGTCATTTGTGCCATGTATTGCATGCCTCTTGTGTAGTCCCTCTTGGTAGCTTTGTGCCTTAGGCCTCCTAGCATGCTATGCTTATGTTGTTTGGATGATTTAGCATCATTTCATACATGATTTCAGTGCTTATAGTGTGGCTACACTCTTACATTTGTCACTCCTTGAGCACTTTTGAGAGTTGTGCTATTATGCCTAATTGGCGAGTCAATGCATGAGCATGCATTTTCTAGCCTTTCATGCCATCTTTTAAGAGTGTTTTGGCCATTGTCTTGGCATGCATGAAGTCTGTTTGGGGTTGGTTTGGTACATGGAGTATTGCATTACATTGCCCTTACATTGTGTTAGCCTTCATGCTTACGAACTCCAACTTGCCATGCTCATGTTGCATTGCATTGTATTTCCATGTTGTTGCATTGCATTGTGTTTGGATAGGGTGTTAATCCAAACACGAGAAACGAGGGACGTTTCATACTTGAAGTGATGAAACGTGCCTCATTTCTCGGTCGCTGACCCTCTTGATCATGTATGATAGAGGTTAAGGCCTTTATGTGTTATTTATGCATTCATTTATATTGAATTGTGCAATCTTGGCTTCTCGGCCACCGTGCATTGCGATGCTCGGTTGGTTGCCCGAGAGTCGAGAACCACACCCCTTTGAGCTTAAGAAATGATAGGGAGGGTGGTCGTGCACATATACCTTGCAAATACATTGTTGTGCCCCTTCTTGTTCTCTGTTGCAGCAAACTGGAGTTGTGCAGAATTTTCTGGTCGGCCGACTAGTAAAAGTGGCTGGCCGACCACTTTTTCTGGTCTGTAGCAAACTTAAGTGATCGGCAGGTGGTCTACACCACCATCAACTAGTCGGCAACCCTCCTGGAGGTGCCCATGATGGAGTAGAAGCTATTTGGAGCTTTATCGATGCCGAGAACAAATGCAAGCAGAGGCGAGTTGGGGCATAGCGATGGATTTCGGCCAGGCGACCAAGCATGCATCGCTTCTCACCCGTGGCCCTTTTAACTGCTTTGTTAGCTAGCTTACGCTTTGGTTCTGTGCTTAAGTAGTTAATGCTTGTAGCTACTCATTTGTATTTAATTAGTTAGTGTAGTTAGCTAATTAGCTTGTTTTGTAATAATTCGTTAACTTGTTAGTTAATTAGCTTCGTTTTGTAATAATTAGTTTAATTAGCTTAGATTAGCTAGTTAGCTTATTATTCGGACCCTCCGTCGAGAGGGCACAACTGTTGTAATAAGTGTGCGTGTGTGTGATGCATGTCTTCCAACCCCATTTCTTTCTCCTTTTTGTAACCGCTTTTGATGGTTAGTTTAGGGTCATTTTCAATTAGCATCCTTATGCTTCACATGCATGCATCATTCATTTGTCTTGCATGCACCGGGCTCAGCGCATCATTCAAACTGTATTGTATTTCAATACACTTTCTTGAATACATGTTTAACAGCATGTTATCAAGTGTTGCATTCATATGCCATTCTAGATAGCCGAGCCTATTTTAGTTGCATTTTGCATGTGTTGCATTAGGTATTGTTGACATAGCTAGGATCATGCATTGATTACTAACTAGCTTCTTTTTTGGCTCGGAGTACACTGTGAGTGTTTATGCTTTAGCATCCTTGCATGAGTGTGAGTGTTGCCATGATAGCATGCTTGCCATGAGGCTATTTGCTTAACTGATATAACTGCATGAATGCCTATGGATGAAGGTTGGATTGCTTGAATTTGAACAATTCATCAAAATCGAGTTTTAAGCCCACTTTGTGGAGTGGCAAAATCATGTTTTCTAAGCCCGCCTGAGAGTAGCAAATCTTCGTCTTAGCCTACTTGTGAGTAGCAACTTCAAACCATTTTCAAACAAACAAACATGAGATGTCTTGTTCCAATTTAGGCGATCTAGTCTATACTTGTATGCTGCGCGCATCATGTAGTAAGATTAGCTAATAAACCGGAATAAGAACGCATGTGTTTTCAAAAACAACATATCATGTTAGTAAAGGCCGATCTTTTGATCAGGTGAGTGGGGGTGCTCATTGCATGACCTTCCCCTCTCGTACCCAAGTTCCCGAGCCGAGGCAACTTTGGTGATGACGGACACGTGGCCTTAGGCATGAGTCAGGGTTTCCTAAATTTTTCCAAAATAAAATATTTAGCTGGCGACTCTGAAATCTGGCAAAGCAGTCCATGTTTGACACTTCTTGATTAAAATCAGTTTTTCAAAATGATTTGCCGGATTTGGACTCTTTGGTGATTAATCAGTCTTACATTGCACTTTGTGAGATTAGATTGAAGCAGTGGCAGAGTCCGAAGCTGTAGTAGCTAGAACTACAATGCGCCCGCACTTGCGGAGGCGAGATTCCGGCGATCTACACCATCATGCATTCCAAATACTTGATTGATGGTTTTGGGTCCAATGGTGCCTCTCCCTTGATGTTTTGAGACGATAAGGAGTGACACAATACACACATACCCTTGAAAGACCCTCCATTTCCTTTGTTTTGTGCTCTGTTGCAGTTTGGTGTCACAGCACACTAGTGGCCGGCAGTACCACATTGATGGTCAGCACCCTTGCATTGTTGGCCGGCAGAGGCCTATCTTTGGTCGGTAGGTGGCCGGCAGCAACTCCTCATGGCCGGCAGGCCACTGCTGCACTCCCCAGCACTGTTTTGGTAAGTTCCAGCAACAAGTTCTTGAAGACACCCTGCAAACAGAGCCTCAAGAGAGCAAACCAGAAAGCATTTCGAGGCGGCAACCGAGAGCATGCATCCTTCATTGTCCAAGGCAGAGCTAAGGTAGCCTAGTTTAAATATCATGCATGTTTATTTGGTTTTGTAATTTAATTAATTAGTTTGTTAATTAATTAAGTGTTGTAATGATTAAGTAGCTTAGCTTTGCTATTTCTTTATTGGTTTGTAATAATTAGTCTAATTAGTTTAATTAGATTAGTTAGTTTAGCTTAGCTTAGATTAGCTTAGCTTGTTCATTTGGACCCTCCGTCGAAAGGGCACATTGTTGTAATAAGGGTGTGTGTGTGTGTGTGCATGTCTTCCAACCCCCACTTCTTTCTCCCTTTTACTTATCAAATTTTGATGGTTAGATTAGGGCATTTTTTCAATTAGCATACCTTATGCTTGCATGCATACATCATTCATTTGTCTTGCATGCATCGGGCTCGGCGCATTATTCAAACTGCATCGTATTTCAATACCTATTTGAATACATGTATCAAATTATTGCATTCATATGCCATCTTAGATAGCCGAGCCTATTTAGTTGCACATTGCATGTGTTGCATTAGGCATCTTAACATAAACTAGGATCATGCATGATTTCTAACTAGTTTTCTATTTTGGCTCGGAGTACACTGTAAGTGTTTACGCTTTAGCATACTTGCATAAGTGTGCGTGTTTCCATGTTTAGCCTGCTTTCCATGAGGCTATTTGCTTAAGTGTTTAACTGCATGAATGCTGTGGGTGAAGGCTTTATTATAATTGGAACAATTCATCAAATGTGAGTTTTAAGCCCACTTTGCGGAGTGGCAAATCATGTTGTTTTAAGCCCACTTGAGGGTGGCAAATCCGCGTTTTAGCCTACTTGCAAGTAGCACTTCCAAACCATTTTCGAAAAACGAGCATGAGATGTTTTTGTTCCAAATCGAGTGATTTAGTCTATACTTGTATGTTGTGTGCATCACATAGTAAGGTTAGCTAATAAACCGAAATAAGAACACATGTATTTTTTAAAATAACATATCATGTTTAGTAGAGGTCGATCCTTTGATCAGGCAAGCGGGGGTGCTCATTTCAGGACCTTCCCCTCTCGTACCCAAGTTCCCGAGCCGAGGCAACTTTGCTGATGACCGACACATGGCCTTAAGCATGAGTCAGGGTTTCCTAAATTTCCCAAAGTAAAATATTTAGGTGGCGACTCTGAAATCTGGCAAAGCAGTCTATGTTTGGCGTTTTTTATTCAAAATTGATTTTTCAAAACCAATTGCGGTTGGACTCTTTGGTGATTTATCGGTCTTACATTGCACTTTGTGAAATTAGATTGAGCCGTGTGAGTCAGAACTATAGTATACGGACCCAATTAAGACCCTCTCCGAAAGGGAGGCAGCGTGAAGCGTTAAGGCGATCTCTGACTTGTATAATTTGAAGTATGTTTCACTATTTCTCTGTCTCTCTAATCATGCACTGAAGGTGTTGTGAGAATCGCTCAATCAATTTAATCACATATAGTGGTTGATTTCACAAATTTTTTTTTTCTACGTAAATGTTTTAAAGTTGTGTTTGATTTGCTTTTGAGAGAGTGATTTTAAAATATAAAAAAAAAATTGAGGAGAGAGTTTAGAAATTTTTTTAGTTTGTTTGGTTGTATATTTTGAAAGTAGTTTTGGAATTTGAGAGTTTGGGATGATTTGATATTTTGTTTTAATTGAGTAGATGTGTGTGAGAGAAAGTGATTGAGAATGAGAGATGAGAGAGAAAAAATGATTGATTGTTGTATAAGAGAAAGAAAGAGATTTTGGAAATAGTTTGAGAAAAACCACAAACCAAACAAAATTTTTAAAAAAAAAAATCAAAAATAACTCTCCCAAAAGCAAACCAAACAAGCCCATAGTTTTACAATAAAATTCCCACACTTATCAAAGAAAATATATTGAAAAATATACAATGTTAAGAAGTATTAAAAAAACAAATAATAAAATACTAAATTAGTATAAACATTTTAATTAAACATTTAAACAAGCAACTCAGGTGATCAAAAAAGCATTTCAAATACACTTTAACACATCAAAAATCAATAAAGAAAACATACCTTAATTGATTTGTTGAGATGAAACTAAGAAATCTCACTAATAAATTGCTCGAAACTTATATTCTTCATGCTCCCATCTGCATTGTGCCCAAAAGTAGAAATACAAATACAAATTTGAACACGAATACAGCGGGGATGGGTTTATGAATATTACATAGAAACAATTTAAAATATTGAAAAATTAACTAATTCAACATGAAAAAATTACTCTTATAATTTAAACATCATTCAATATATAAAATACTATTTTATCAATCATAAAACCATTGCATCATAATGTCAATACATTTTATTTAACAAATCATCTTTAAAAAAAAAAGGTAAATAGTCACTAGTCAAATGTGTCCCACGGTGTTTGGAGACATGTTCGTAATGTGTCCCCCAATGCGGCCAAAGAAAAAGAAAAAGAAAAAGAAAAAGAAAAAGAAAAAGAAAAAAAGCGCACACCATTTTCAAATTCAAATTGCCTGCTAATTTTGGATTTTATGACATATTGCAAATTAGAGAGGATATAAATCTCTTTAGTGTAGCTACTTTGGGGGTTTTGTGTTAGAAATGGTTTTGGAAAAATAGATTTTTCCTTAATTGTGATCTAATTTTTAGGTGAGACTCATGCGTCAAAGTTGGCGGGTCTAAATGGTAGCGCATTCTATACCGCGTTGTGATTCACATAGTATATTTGGTTGCTCAAAACTATTATCGAGTGAATAAGAAATTGAAGCCAAAGTGAACTCCATGGAAATAATGTTTTTGATAAAATTTCCATTAAGACTTGTCCCACATTGCTTTGGGAGGCAACCTTGCTGTGGGTTTATAAGGCTTGGGTTTGGAACTTGGGGTAGGCCCCAAGGGGCACTCAAGTTTTGTAAAGGTGGAGGTTATGGGCAAAGTGGCCTAGACCTATTGTACCCAAAATAAACACACGCCTGTGTAACTTGACTTTTCGTGCTCCTTTCGGATACTACTAGCCCTACAGTTCAGACTCCTATGGTTCTAAATTTGATTCCACAAGTGCAATGTAAAATAGATAAACACCAAAGAGTCCAAATCCAGCAAATCTTTTAGAAAATTGATTTTGAATCAAAATGTCAAAAATGGACTGCTTTGCCACATACAAAGTCGCCACCTAAATATTTTTGGGAAATTTAGGAAACCCACGACTCGTGCCAAAGGCCACGTGTCCGTCATCACCAAGATTATCTCGACTCGGGAACTTAGGTACGAAAAGGGAAGATCATGAATTGAGCACCCCACCCGCCTGATCAAAGATCGGCCCCTACTAATCATGATACAAATCTTATTTACATTATATGCTCTTATTCTAGTTATTAGGCTATTGTTACTATGTGAAGCGCACAGAAGTGTAGACTAGATTGCAAAAATTGGAACGTTTTGATTCATGTTTGCTTTGAAAATTGTTTCGAATATGTACTACTTGAAAAAAGCGATATCGTATGAACATTACTCAAATTATTCAAATTCAAGTAATTAGCCTTCATCCACAGGCATTCAAGCAATTTATCACTCAAGCAATTAGCCTCATGGCAAGCATGCTCGAGATGGTAACAATCACACTCATACGAAATGCTAAAGCACATAAAAGCTCACCTAGTACTCTGAGGTAAGCTAAAAGAAACAAAAGAGTTAGAAAAAATGCATGATCTATAGACACCTTATTTTGGACGGCCCTTACGACTTGGACATCCTTGCATGCACACCTGATGATGAGTTTAAATGTTCGTCCAGTGCTCAAAGTTCTCAGCGGAATGCCACAACTTTGAGCCTTTCAAACCCTACACCCCTTTTGTCTCATTTTTGGACCATGCCTTGGTCTTTCCAACCTGCAACCTTTGGTGGCCTGTCGGCCATCATTTTTGGGCTGTCGGCCACTGATGTGGCTTGCTGGCCACCACTAATGGCCGACCGGCCACCAATGTGTTTTGCAAATATTTTATGCCACGTGTAAAGCTGGATGTTTTTGAGAGAATTGCTTGGTTCTCTATATATAGAAGACCTCTCATATTGTTTTGAAGGTTAGAATATTTTGAGCTCCACATTTCTCTCTCTCTTTTACAAATTTGTGCACATTAGCCTACATACACTACACTTTTGCCTACACCTCCTTAATCAAGTTGATCACCTTTGGACTCGGGTTCCTTGAGGCCTTCTTGAAACTCTTGAAGTTGGTTTTGGCTTGAATTATTGCCTAAATTGATCTTTGCTTCAAAAGATATAACACTTGTCCTTTTACTTTGCTTTGCATACTTGTTTTTCTATCTTTTCTCCTTTGTTTTGGGCTATAAAACCTCTGTTTTTGTGAAATTTGAAATTTGTGGTTTTAGGCCATTTAAGGTTAGGGGTGGTTCATCCTTCTTTATTCCTTGCTTGCAAGGCCTTTCCTATGTTTCCCACTTTCAAACCATCTTTTTTTGGGCTTTTGAACACTGAATTTGAGCAATTTCGATGGCCAAATCATGTTTTGAAATCAAATTTGAGGAGGTTAGCCTTCCTCCTTGTGTCTTGTTTAGTAGCCTAATTTATGCTACGTCTTATCTTAATTTTCTAGCCATTTAAATGTCAATTCTAGCATGTTTTAACCTCTATTTTGGATTATTTGCCTTTATATTTGGCTATTTGAGTCTTGTATTACATGTTTCTAGTGTAAGTGTCCTCACAAGCTTGGTGTTTTAGGCCTTTAGACACCACTTGTTTGACTTGATTGCATTGTTCTAGTATTTTTCTCACTCAATTTCAACAAGCATAGTCTCTGCAACCTCCCTCATTTCTTCACTCTTTGTTTGCTTTAAGGGTTGTTTCAACCTAGGGATTATTTAAGCTTGAGATTGAGGTCCATACTTAATGGTTTAATCCTCTTTTAGGGGTTCATTATCAACGGCATGACACCTCTCTCTTGCCCTAAACTACCCCTTGTTTGACACTTCCTTCTCTTTTAGAGGACTTTAACTCACCAATGGACTTAATTGATTAAAGGATGGTTGGTAAATTAAAATAAGTAAAATTGAAACTAAAATTGTGCAAAGGTAAGAATTTGATTATGTCTTAGTGTGTTCAATCAGACGTTAATTGAACACCTGAAACTTGGACCATTTCATACTGGCTAGTGATGAAATTATTCGAGTCTCCAAGGTCAACTTCTTCCCTTGATCATTCATGAGAGGGATGAGGTTTGTGTCTTGTTTTTCATTTATTGAACTTGCATCTCTTGAGTCACAAGCCATCATGCAATGAAATTGCTTGAGTTGGTGGTTTATGGCTTAAGTTCACCACTTCTTGAATTTGTTCATGAAAAGGAGGGGTGAGTTGTGCAAACAATCTTTGAAAATACCTTGTATATGCTCTGTTTGTCCTCTGTTGCGATGAAGATGAACACGTGAATCAATGGTAAACGAGCCACTTTCTATGGCGGTGGTGGCCGGACCACCTCTATGGCGGTGGTGGCAAACAACCTTCATCTTTGGTGCCCTTTGATGCAAAACTCAGCGAGTGTTGGTAAGGTGGAGCAAAGTTGTTACGGAGATGTTCAATTGTGCAAGCAGAGGCATTGGAAGCAAAACAATGGCGTTTTGGTGGAAACCATGCATGCGCATGAACATCTCTCATTTATTGGTAGTAGTTAATTGCTTAGTTTAATTATTAATTGCAATTGTGTTGTAATTCTTTAATTAGTTAAGTAGTTAACTAGTTATAATTTAATTAGTTAGTTAACTAGTTAGTTAATTCAAAGTTTTGTAATAATTAGTTAAGTTAGTTATTTATTTCATTTTGTAATAATTAGCTTAATTAGCTTTAGCAATTAGTTGCTAATTAGCTTAGTTTATTCATTGGACTCTCCTTCATTGAGGCGTAATGTAATAACGTATATGTCTTCCAACCCTCGTCTTTCTCCCTTTTATTTAGCGCTTCACGATGGTTAGTTTAGGGACATCATGTTTCAATTAGCATACTTCATGTTTGCATCCATTCATAATACATACAAAACTCGATTCATCATTACATTGCATTATAGTTTAATACTTTTTTAATATGTGCTTAGATCATGTCATCAAATTGTTTCATCGCCATGTTTAGTAGTCGAGCCTATTTAAATTGCATATCGCATGTGTTGCATTAGTCATTTTGCATAAGTTAGGAATCATGCATTTTCTAACTCTTTTGTTCATTTTGGCTTAGAGTACTAGGTGAGCCTTTACTAAGCTTTAGCATCTTGCATGAAATGTTGATATTGTCATGTCTAGCATGCTTGCCATAAGGCTAAGTGTAAGTGCTATAACTGTTTGAGTGCTTGTGGATGAAAGCTTGTTGCTTGAATTCAAATGATTCAATGAATGTACGTTTAAGCCCACTTTGTCAAGTGAAAAATTCACAAACTTTAAAGCCCACTTTGTTAAGTGGCAAAATCAAATCCTTTTCGAAAAACAAACATGAAATTGAATTGTTCCAATTCGGACAAACTAGTTTATACCTTGTATACGCGCATTACATAGTAAATGCTAGCCTAATAAACCAGAACAAGAGCATATAATGTTGATAAAAATCATATCATAATTAGTAGAGGCCGATCTTTGATTGGGCGAGTGGGGTGCTCAATTCATAACATTCCCCTCTCGTACCTAAGTTCCCGAGCAGAGACAATCTTGGTGATGACGAACATGTGGCCTTTAGCACGAGTCATGGGTTTCCTAAATTTTTCAAAAATAAAATATTTAGGTGGTGACTCTGGGTTGGTTTGGGATGTCCTAAAAAAGTGTACTTTTTGACTTATTGGTGGGTTTGGGTTGGGTTTGGGTTGGTTGGGATTGATGTGTAGAAGGTATTGATGATGATTAAATAAGATGATCATGAAACAAATAAGATAATTTTTTTTGTTTTTGGTTTATTTAGGTTATGCACAGGTTAGTTTGGGATGTCTAAAAAGCAGTTTTTTTTGAAGTTTGATTCAAAATCAATTTTCAAAAGATTTGTTGGATTTGGACCCATTGGTGTTTATCAATTTCACATTGCACTTGTGACCACGGGAGTCCGAACTATAGGGCTTCTTTCAAAATTCCGAACAGATGCAAAATGACTAATGCAACACATGCGATAAAGCAACTAAATAGGCTCGGCTACTAAATATGACGTATGAATCAATTTGATAGCATGCGGTTTAAAACATGTATTCAACAAAGTAATGAACTACAATACTTGTTAGAATGATGAACCGAGCCTCAGTGCATGCAAGACAAGTGGAAGCAAATCATGGAATATGCTAAAATAAACATGATGTTCTAAACTACCCATCGTAAGCAAATAAATAAAAGGGAGAAAGATGTAGGGTTGGAAGACATACACATTATTACATTGTTTGCCCTCAGCGGAGGTTGAATGAATGAACTAGCTAACTAATTACCTAATTAACTAACAATTACAAACCCAATGAATACTTAACTAATTATTACAACAACAAATTAATTAAATATTCTAGCTAATTAAATAAATACAAAACGAAACTAACTAGCTATTCTAACTAATTACTTACAAATTTGCTACTCCAAGCACAACACCAATATTACAACATAATTTAAATGGGCCCCAAAATACTAGGGAAGGCTTATGCATGAACGTAGATTTCCACCCGATAACGCTCTTCGTTTTGCTATTGGAATGCCTCTGTTGCATAGTTAGAAAATTGCACAATTTTCCACCTCAGCCTCTGCTTTGCTCTACTGGAAAAAGGACACTGTCTGCCTGAAAAAAGTGGCCAACAACCCAGAAATAGTGGCTGGCAGGCCACTAATAGTGGGTTGCCGTCCAGAAAAAGTGGCATGTCGGCCACTATAGACACCCCATTTTTAACCGCCCTTAAGACTTGGGCACCTCAGGCTGATCACTCAATGATGAAAGTTATGTTCTATAAATGTTCAATTTCTTCAGCAAGAAGAGCTTCTAAACCCAACCTTACACGCCATTTTTGACCAAAACTATTTTAGATCTTAAAACCCTCTTTTTTCAAAATATTTTTGAAAATGGTTCTACGATGTTCCAAGACTCGCATTTCGTTAAACCGAATAAGTGTGACACCCCAAAATTGAGGGACATCATAATAAGGTTTAAAACTTAAAATCAATTTTCTTTATTAAGAATCCTCATCAATGTTGCCACCAAATTTACCATCATCCATTAAATAACAACACCAAAACTAAAAGTCCTTAAATTACAACTCCAATCAAACTTAAAACTTTGTCTTAGTATACAAATAAAAAAAAAAACTAAAGAAAAACTAGAAAACTCAGAAAAATGGTTCATGGAACTTTGGCACGCTTCAAGCTAATCAGGGCTGAATGTTACCTTCCAACACCTCGGTGTTTCCTTCGGTTTCTTGGTACCTGGCATGAAACGCCAGGGCAACGAGGATGCCAATGAGCGACGAGCTCAATAAGATATTACAACCCGAAATACCCACCCCGATAATAATACCCACAATGAATAATGCGGAATAACAGAATAACAGGTAGCATTTAATAAGCATGATAGGAATGCCATCAGTTGAAATAATAACAATAGATAATAAATGAATAAAAAATGACAAACAGAGGCAGTATTTTATCATAAGGAAAAATGCCCACTTTTTCTTTTTAAATTCTCATAGATTTAGTTTATCAGATAAGTTTAAGTAACTCCCCGTGGAGCACTATTTCCACTCAACCGCTAAGCAATGGCCACGGGCAATTCTGACTCCCCCTTGGTCAAATATTCAAATGTTACTTACAGTAACTACCAATGATGCTTACGCACGGGGTTACATAAGTCGTGACATCACGGCACCCTGAGGAGCGGTCTATGTTGTGACGCCCGCACCACCAACCTTATATTGCCTCTACACCGAATAAGAGCCGAAATACCTTCCCGTGCCATGTTAGGGTTCGCAACTCACTTGCACAAGATTCTAAACCGGGCTCACCCCATCACTTTTACATTTTAATGTATCATTGGTTAAATTTTGTATCTCTTTACTCGTTGAGATATTCACAATAATTCAAAATTTAATTACCAATAATGTTATACCAACTCATAAAAATCCGAACATAAATATTACACATGCCACACAATAATAAACAATTGTACAAAATTTAATAAACAATTTATTTAAATCATGGTATGAAATAATTATTTAGATACCCAAAGAATAGAAATAATTTATAATTACACACATGCATGGACTTTTAATCTACAAGATTAGACTAGCACAATACTAAATAAACTACAATACACCCATATATGGATTACTAATTTATAATATTTGATGAATTAGACCAACACGATAACTGATTTTTATCCAAATAAATAATTGAAGTGCTGATCTTAATTCTGTCCAAAAATTTTCAGGTTATACCGTACGTAATAAAAATTATAAATAAATTACTTATACAGTTTTAAAATTCGTGAAAATGTACAGAATACTCAATAAACATGTTATGGTCATTTTTCAGAAAGCATTTTCCAAAGATAAATTATAAATAATTCTTAAAAATTCCAAGAGTGTTTATGACACAGATTTATTACGTTTTCTTAAATTAATTCCATACTTAAATTTATAAATCAATTCCATGATCTAAAATTTATTATGAAACTAGACTTCTCAAATTTCATTTTTGTAGAAATTATCAGATTTGGTTTAATATAAAATTTTTAATGATTTTTCAAACACATAATAAAATCTGCCTATAGCTCCAGATTTGGTTTAAAATTTGTATAAATTCGTACAAAGCTCAATAATTGTTGAAAACTTTTGTGGATGAACTAGACATCATTATCAACAACTTTGTAGAAGAAATCATCTTCAAATTTTGAGTAAAAAATTGTTTAAAAATTCATACAACTTTCTGACAGATTTAAGGGCCAAATAACATTTTCAATAATCTTTTTAATGGCATAAACTACACATGCAAGTTCAAATTCCACAATATTATCATAATTTTCAGATTACCAATATTTAATATACCATCATAAAATTTTATATAATTATAAATAAAATCCTATCTACAAGTTTAGACAATTTATCATATGTATATAATCTGAAAATCTCAAATAAAAAAATGAGAGGGTTGAGATGGTTTTCTTACTATGTTAGGTTGCTAACGATTTATCGTCCGAATTTGATTTATGATTCTGATCGTAAGATATGACCGTCCTGGCTCCATGATCGTCTTGCTGAAATTTCACATTAATCGGACGCGATCTCACCGTTGATCTTCCATTGGATTCTCTTAGAACTTTTAGTTGTTGATCATCATCTTAGACTTAGAATTTGCAAGATCTAACCCCAAAAATGGATTCTACATGTCGAAAAACCTAGGGTGGTCATCCCCAAAGTCATAAGACCACTCAATTAACCTAAATGTACTAGGATGCACCGTATCACCATGGTAGAAAGCTGGATAAAGTTCAATTCATCTTCTCCAAACAGCAGTAGCATGCACGAACAGGACCCGAAGTTTTGTTTCAATGTCACCAGTTCAAATGCTTGTATCTTCTTCATCATAACTCCGTTTTATCTAATTTTTCTGTCATTGGATTCACCTCACGGCCTAGTTTTTGGTTCACTACTCACACGCCTCATTCCGTCTCTTTTTGCATGCCGTCGGATCTCCAAAATTTGACGAAAAATAAGATTATTTTCCTACCGTCTCGAACATTTTTTTCGAACCATCTTTCGGACTCCATAACTTTCTTAATTCTTAATGGTTTTACTTCATTCTTTCGCCAATCTCTTCAACTTACTTCGTACTTCATCTTAGATGGCCTATTTTTCTCACTTCTTCCCAGAATGGATGGTTTTGGCATGCCGAAAGTAAACCGAAAACCAACTTTTGAACTTCAAAATAAACTTCTCTAACTTTGTTTCTTTATCCTCCATCTTCCTTCTTCTTCTCTTTCTTCACCTACAACACTTTGTGAATAATGGTTCTAGATGATAATGGAAATAGGTGATGATGGTGGTGGTGGTGGCGGTCAATGCGCCAATGGTGGTGAAGTTCACGGGTTGGTTGTTCGGATGGTGATAGTATGGGTTAAGGCCATGGCTATGGAGGTCGGGGGAGGAGGAAAAACATAAATAAGGAAGGAAAAATAGAGTTTTGAGAATGAGAGGTGGAGAGAAAGAGAAGGAACCGAGAGAGATGAAACTGGAAGTGAAGAGTGGTGAGGAAGACTTAGGCTCAAGTTATGGGCAACATGACAAAGATGAAAAGAATTTAAAAAAAATGAGAAAGTGAACACTGGTGGCATTGCATGTCCACCACATTTTTGATGCATAAAATGGTTGCTTGCGTTGAAGGTGGAAAGTGAGAAAAACCTGGGGAACAAACCCATGGTTTTCTTTCTTTTTCTTTTTTTTTTAATATATAAAATATTAGGTTTCAGTGTAATTTGATTACAAAAAAAAAAAAAAAACTATAGAGAAAAATATCATAAGGTTCAGAAATTTATATTGGGTACTAATATAAAGTCAAAAAAAAATATTTTATTTTATTTTATTTTGAATAAATGTTCAGTATAAAAATATACAGACTATTAAATTCAAATTATTGTGAATAATTATTTAAGAAATTTAAAAACATATATTATTTTTATTATATAAAAATACGGGGTTTCACAATAAGGATAAAGTGGAAATAAATGGAAGAGAGGTGAACTCTTTGAAAATCTTTAAAAAATATCTTATTTATAGATTTGGAGTTGAAGGAAGTAGGAGGAGAGAGAAGAAAACTAGTTAGGGAAATAGTTGAGCATGAAACCGTTAAGAGAGAACTGAGCTGCCTTCACTAAATCAGGCCCATCTCATCGTACCCTTAGACTATAGTTGTTAAGCCACCACTATTGGAAAGTAGACTTCCGGGACTTCAATTTAGACTCAAGAATAACCTAAAACTAAGTCCAGATGAAAAAGATATGCTCGTTTGAAGTCGGGCCTAGAAGTAGATTTTTGTGGCCAGCAACCCACTATTTGTGGACAACCGTCCACTATTAGTGGCCGGCCGGCCATTACTTATGGCTTGCTGGCCACTTGTGTAAAACCCAGATATTTGTTGCCAATTGTCCCCTAAAAGCTCCAGTTGTTCCTATACAGATATTTTTGACTTGAGAGGCTGTTTTTCTATATATCTTGGTTTTAGGTTACAAAAAATTCCAAAAGGGCCAAAACTTGAAATTCTCTCTCTATCTCTATCTTGCAATGCACACATCTTACCTAAACACTTCTTAAACCAATATTGGAGCTCTCCTGGCTGAGATTATTGGGTCTAAATTTCAGCCCTTGAGAGTGTAAGCTTTGTGGTTTGTGAACAAAAGTGTTGCCTTGTATCAAGAGGTATAATTTTGAGCATCTTTGCACTACTTCTTTTCTATCTTTTCTTGCTAATTTTGAACTATTTTTCAACTATTTTTATTGGTTGAACCTTGTGGTTTAAGGCTACATATTAAAGGTAGAGGGGTTAATCACCCTTCTTTAAACCTTGTTCTCTAAGCCTTTACACTTGTGTTTCCCAACTCTTCCTCAACTTTTTTCCAACTTTTTACCACTGAATTTTAGAGTTTTTTAGAGGCTAAAAATCATGTTTTGTAGTCCCAAAAATGGAGGGGTTAGCCTCCCCTCCTTGTGCTTGCTTATTAGCTTAACTTGCTCCATGTTGTAGCTTACTTTTTTAGCTCTTTTGACTTCAATTTCAGCATTGTTTTAGCCTATTTTAGAATGTTTTTTATGTGTTTGTTCCAATCATGATTTGTACTGTAGGCTTGTAGTGTAATGGTCCTCATAGGTTTGGTGGTTTAAACCTTAGCCACCAACCTATTTGAGTTGATAGTGTTTATTTCTTACTTTCCATACTTGTTTTCATATCTAATCACCTCTCCAACCTACCTCATTTCTTGGCTTTTTCCTTGTTTTGAAAGTTGTTTCAAACTAATTGCTTGTTCAAGCTTGAGATTGAGCTTGTTGTGTTTAATGGTTTAATCCATTTAGGGGTTCATTACTAACGGCATGACACTTCTTTCATGCCTAAAACAACTCTTGGTTTGGTACTTCTTTCCATTAGAGGACTTAATCTTCACTTTTGGACTCAATTGACTAAGGAATGGTTGGTAATTAAAATGAAATAATTAAAATTGGAACTAAAATGGTGCAAGATAATAAGCAATTTGGTGTTCAATCGTACGCTAATTGAATACATGGAAGCTTGAGGCATTTCATACTTGCTAGTGATGAAATGGTTCAAGTTTCTAAGGTCAACCACTTTCCTTGATCAACCCGTGATATGGAGGAGGTTTGAGAGTTTTTTATTGTGCATTTATTGAAATTGTATACCTTGGTTCATAGGCCATCATGCAATGAAATTGCATCGATTAATTGGCTTGTGAATTGAGTTTGCCATTCCTTTGAGCTGTTTGACAATAAGAAGGGGTAAGGAGTACAGACATACCTTGAGAATACCCTGTTCTTGCTCTGTATGCTTTTTGTTGCAGTAGGAGGAACCAGACTTTAGTGGTCGGCAGGTCACTAATTTTGAATGACGAGCTACCATTTGTGGCTGATCGGCCACTATACACTGCCGACCACTTTTGCCAAATTGGCGACAACTTTTGGAACAAAACGAGCAAAATTTGAGGTGAAAATATGTTCTAAGCATGCAACATAAGGATCTTTGGCGATGAAACGATGAAGCTTTGGGTGGAAATCTGCGCATGCATGAGCATTCCTTGCTTCTAGGGGCTAATTACTTAGCTTAGCTACTATTTCTTTCGGATTGTATTCATGTTGTAATTAGTTAGATTAGTTAATTCTAATTTGTAATTAATTAATTAGTGTAATTAATTAATTAGTTAGTTCCATAGAATAGTTAATTAATATTGGTTTTGTAATAACTAGTTAGCATAGTTAGTTTATTTAGTTTATAATAGTTAGTTAATTCGTTTTGTAATAGCTAGTTAATTAGCTTAGCTAGTTAGTACATTCGGACCCTCCTACACGAGGGCAAGCAATTGTGATAATGTGTATATCTTCCAACCCCACGTCTTTCTTCCTTTTATTTACCAACTTACGATGGTTAGTTTAGGCATCATGTTTTATTTAGCATTTCTCATTCCTTGCATCCATTGTTTTGCATGCATCGAGGCTCGGCTCATCATTCTAACTTGCGTTGTTAGTCAATGCTTCTTTGCATATGTGCTTACACTGCATGCTATCAAACTAATTCACATGCCATGTTAAGTAGCCGAGCCTATTTAGATTGCATATCGCATGTGTAACATTAGTTATTTTGCATCCATAGGATCATGCATTTTTCTAACTAGTTTCTCTTTTGGCTCACCTCGAAGTACTAGGTGAGCATTTTTACACTTTAGCATATTGCATAAGTGTGGTTATTGTTGCCATGCCTAGTATGTTCACCATGAGGCTAAGTGCTTAAGTGATAAATTGTTTGAATACTGTGGATGAAGACTAGTTACTTGAATTGAGATAGTTTGATTCATGTACATTTGAGCCCACTTTTTCAAGTGACACATTCACAAACTCTTTTCAAAAAACAAACATGAGATCAAGTGTTCCAATTCTTAAAAATTAGTCTATACTTGTGCGCATCACATAGTAATATTAGCCTAACAAGATCGAGAACAAGAGCATATAATGTAAATTAGATTTACATCATGATTAGTAAAGCCGATCTTCGATCGGTAGTGGAAGTGCTCAATTCATGACATTTCCTCTCCTACATAAGTTCTCAAACCGAGACAATCTTGGTGATAACGGATCGTGGCCTTTGGCATGAGTTATGGGTTTTCTAAATTTTCCAAAAATATTTAGGTGGCTACTCTTGTATTTGGCCAAGCAGTCCATTTTGGCAATTTGATTCAAAATAGATTTTTCAAAAGATTTGCCAAATTTTGACTCTTTTGTGTTTATCTATTTCACATTGAACTTGTGAGATTAGATTCTAAACATTGGGAATCAAACTATAGGGCTAGTCGTATCTGAAAGAATCTGAAAAGTCGAGCTCTGACCCTTGATGTTGTTTTTTTCTATAGCAGCAGAGGACAAGCGAGCACAAACCAAAGTATTCTTAGGGGATGCTAGATTGAAGTATTACGTTTAGGAAAAGTATACTCAAGAGTTTTGTATGCTACAAGCGTTTAGGAAAAGTACACTAAAGAGGTTTTTGAAATGTAATATTATTATGTTTAGAAAAAGTACAATATGGAGTTTTTAGTGTGTTACATTAAAGTATTACGTTTAGGAAAATTATACTAAGAAATTTTTTTAGAATATTCGTTGTTATGTTTGAGAAAAAGTATATTAAGGTGTTTTTTAGTGTATCACATTGGAGTGTTACATTTTTGGAGTGTTATATTAAAGTGTTACATTTGAAAAAAGTATACTAAGGAGTTTTTTGAAATATTATGTTTAGTAATTTGAATATTATAAGAACACTCATATTTATCTCTCAACACATAATACACACGCATTTATACTTAACCCTTTATAAAATTTGTACTAAAATGAGATTTTTAGATCCATAAAAAAAATAATAAATCAAAAATAAAATAATTTACAAGACCACTATTTAGCAAAAGTCATACATGCATAACAGATGCCCTAGCTTGACAAAGACACGTCACCTTTATTTTTTTCTCGTTGCTCAATGGATTTATTCCCAGACGTGCAACACAAGTTTGACTAGATCATGTGTGGATTTATTCCCAGACGTGTAACACAAGACCATTAGGGGTGATTTGGAATGTTTGAAATAAGTGTATTTTTTAATTTTTTATAAAAAAAAAGTGTAGAAAAGTAAAATAATAGGTAAAAAAATAGAGAGAATATGTTAATAGAGATTGATATATATTGATTGATATAACCCAAATAAATATATGTATACAAAAAATACACTTTTTTATGTTAAACAAGCACTAGATATGATTAGAAAGTGTAGCTTATTTTTTTATGTTTATGCCCTTGTTGGCTACATATTTTGTAAAAGCCAATTACAATTCGACACGTGGCAGAATGAGGGTATTATTGGAAGATGATGTTAATCTTAAATCTCAATCATACACGTGGCAATAAATATTGGTTCTCAAGTGGTCTGAGTAGCACTAGATCGGGAATGAGATACAAGGTGGCGTGGCTTCAGCGGTTACCTATATTCAAATTCAAAAAGCAGGAGGAAGTCAAGCGCAAGTGATGGCATAGTGGAACTATTTCTAAGGTAACATGATCGTGATCATGGAGGAAGCGATTGACGGTTGAAATGATTCGAAGGTCATCTCTAACAAGTATAAATAGCAAGGAAGTTCGAAAAAGACCCCGGACTCGGATCATATAAACCGGTTTACTTCATATTTTCCTTTCGGTTTACCTTTCTGTACTTTAAATACTTGTTCTTTAAATACGCATTGTACTTCAATTCATAGGAGTAGTTTCAAGTAGATTCAAGTAGTACATTCTTTGTAAACCTCCTCGAAATTTGAGTTTGGACTATTATAAGTATTTATGTTAATGAAATACTTCAATTGTTCTTCATATTAATTGTTATTTCTCTTAATTTCTCCTAAAGTCAAGCCACCGGTAAAGTCCTCTTCATTGAAATTTGAAAGAACTAAAACATAGTCGCTTTGATAGTTGATTGGCTATTATAATTTCTGTGGGGTGATTGATCCTTCTGCACGCTCGCATTTACAAATATACCCTTGAAAAGCCAAAAAGCCAACATATATTTTTGGCACGCCCGTGGGACTAATTAAAATAGCTGAGCGAAGGCGACAAGGAGAAAATGAAGGCTTGGAAGAAGGCGTAGAAAGAGAGGTAGAAATACCTAATCTAGAGGAGAATGTGGTAACACACCCTGTGGAAACTCCTATGTTATCAGAACCTTTGGTCGAACAGACCCATTACAGACAAGAACCATATGTTCATAATATTGGAATGAAACCAAGGAATTGGACCATCCACCATTCCATCTTCTCGACCAACAAGTCCATGGGATGGCTTGGTAAATGCTATGGGACAACGACTAATGAACACAATGGAAGGTGGGCAACATCCTTTTTGGATCGAATGAACAACCACCAACCAACAAATACAAGACATCTGAGGAAATTTTAAATGTTCATCAACAAAGATTGGCTAGAGAAAAACGACCTATGCAAGTTAATGGACAAATTAATGGTCGAACTAGTACTCAAAACTATGAAAGACCATCGCCTCGATCTTAGTATGAACCCATTTCGAGGCATGTAGTAGGCCAAAATACCCTGATACTCAACGGTGAAGCCACACGGTTGGTAGATCTGGCCAAGTACAAAAGCGGCATAAGAATGGTGGCAAATCCATGTTGAAGCCATACGGCACCGGGGTTATAATAATCCCTTATTTGAATTTATACGGGGGGTTGGAAGGTTTGCCTACAAATGGAAGGACACAATACCTATTCAACACCTTTCGCAGTCCATTAGCAGGGCGGGCTCAAAAGGGGTTATCCATTCCCCAACAACAACTTTGCACCACAGGGCAACCTTGATCCCAAATGTACCATTGTATGGACCAAGAGGACCACAGGCACAAGTTTGTCCACCAAACCTGTGTTTGCTCCTCGATGAGTGGTTGACAAGCCCAAAATATGGTCCCTAGGGACCAAATTCTTGATATTGTTGGAGATATGTGGACCAATGGCTCGGGGTCGGACTCACATATCTGAAAACCATACCCAGTGGGTTGATAGGGTACATGAATACCCAAGAGGGTTTAGAATACCGATTTCACCTATTCTATGGGCTGAAATCAATCAGCAGATGAAGCATATTGCTAGATTCATTTGCTCGGTGTGGTGAATTCGCTAATCATGACTACATAAAATTGAGATTATTTCCAAACTCTCTAAGCTGGAGGCGTTTGTATGGTATATCAACCTTACACTGGCTCCATTCAAACTTAACAGATGGAAGAGGCATTTCATGCCAATTTTTCCAATCGGGCGAGAGGTATCCATAAGCGTTGGCAAGATTGAGTCAAAGGCTTGAAGAAAAGGCTACTCAATTCATTGCAAGATTTAAAAGGGCTCAAAATAAATGTAGAGTCATCCTTCGAGCGAATTTATGCGATTGGCTCAAAAGCGGTTTAGAGTTGGGCTTGAAGAAGTTTGATTCAAGAATTGAGGATTTGGTCGAATTAACCTATAAGGTGTCTCGATATGAAGCATTACTAGAGAAAGAACAAGATCGAAACAATGCTTCATATAAGACATATTCTGAGATCCCAATTATGAGATTGATCTGGCGAGATTGTGGGCAAAGAACACATGTCTGTGAAGCATTAATTCATAAGGATCGACTATCGACCCGGTTTAAAAGAAAGACTTTCCTGAAAGTATTCTTTCGATTTAACAAAAGCGAGATGACATTTTCGATCATTTGCTTGCAGCCAATTTCCTTAAGTTACCAAAAGGAGTAAAACTGCCTTCTCTTGATGAACTTAAAGGAAAAGTATACTGTAAATGGCATAATTCTTGGTCTCACTCAACTAAAAACTGTATTGTTTTTCGAGGCGAGATCAAGAGCAAATCCGGAAAGGAAGTCTGAAGTTCCCGACCAAAACAGAGAAAGCCATGGGAATTGATAGTAACCCGTTTCCAGAAGTTGGAGAAAGCACGGCTAATGTGGTTGTTCCAAACTTTCAGAATCTATCTCTGCAGGAATTGGAAGAGGTCAAGTGCAAATGCATATTGCCAACAGAATTTGCCAAGAAAGAGACGAAATCTACCGGTTGTTGGAATGAGTCTCTCGCATCGGAAGAACATTACGATGAAGAAATATTGGACGACGATTCTTTAGAAGCAGCTGTAATGCAAAGAATGTGTCCAAGGTGTAGACTAAGCTACAAATGGTTGAAGGGGCTTCCAATTGATGGGAAGCAATACTATAAGGATGTTCAGAGACGTCCTAGATCGACCAACGCTTACAACAAAAGGCCGTACCCGGCTAGTGATAGGCAGCGGCCAGTGGTGGTTGAGCCTGCAGTTGACAGAACAAATGCCAAGGGTAAAAGGCCCTTGTATGAGTCTAGGCCACTAAACTATTATAGAATGGAGAGCAGACATTCTGAAAGAAGATTAGAGAGGAGTTCAGGTTATGGGACTAAAGCCAAAGATTGGCCCCCCAGATCAACCTCACACAGAACAGAAAATGGCCATCTCAAACAAAGGCCAGAATCAAGCTCGAAACATGAGACCAAAGCCAAGCACTTACCTCCACGGCCAGTTTCGAAGATGACTTCGAAGGTGGAAAATGGTGGTTCAACATCTGAATCAGTAAGCTCTTGGGTACCTGGAGTTCCAGATTGGTTTGTAATGCAAAACAAACCTAGGGAATTGCCTGACAGGAGAGATGTTGGAATCACAGGCAGAATGGTCAAGCCTCCTTTGGTGGCTCCAAACAACTGGGTATTGCTGAAGCACCCAAAGACAAAGGAGCCAAATATGGTTCCGGTTATTTCCAGATCACAAAGGAGGAAAATTCAACGTAGGTACACCCAATACCAGCAAGATCTGAAAGAGAGTGAAGAGAGTTCTTCACATGTCAAGACAGAAGAAAAGAAAGCTTCGAAGTCAGACCATGTTCCAAAACCGGCAAAGCAAAGTAAAGTGGTTTGTAGCGAGAACAATTGGCCCAAGTTCATTACGAACTAAAGGCGAGAGAAGTCGATTTAGCGAGGATTGGAGAAGGCTCGATGGAAAGTGATAGTGAAATAGAAGAAGAGATTGGCATGAGCCAAAAGAAGGAAATGGCGAGAAGAAGAAATGTTGAAGCCTTCATGGTGAACAAACATTTGAAAACAGTTGAGAAGGATCCTTGAAGGATCGATCATCAATGAAATACGAGAATGCGACATGGAGGGCTGCTTTGAAGACCTTGAATAAAAGGTAGCCAAGAGGGAAGAAGGTACAACCGACCATCGGTTTGGCTCATTCCCACTATGTCGATCAACATGGTACATATACTACCTCATGAATTTCATTTGAGGATCGGGAGGACCAAGACATGGATCAATTCTGTTTCTAGTGAGGAATCACAAGTGAGCATAGTCTTGGATGCTCTGAAATGGTTATTCCTATGGAAGTTGAGTCTTGGCGAGGAGGATGTGAGCATCATCCTCTCTTATCCCTTTGAATACCCCTCCAATTCCATGAACCAACAAGTTAATCTATTGTACAATAAGGCTTTCTTTGATGGTATCTGATTAAGCAGAGTCCTAGTAGACAATGGGGGCGGTTAATTTATTGCGAAATCTTCTTTGAAGAAATTAGGGAAGAAGAATCCAAGGTTGATCCCAACGGTACAACCATTCTTTGGTTTCTTTGGAGATAAGCGAGATGGCCCAAGGTATTACGCCTATTAATTTGAGTGTGGGAACCGAGGATTGTATGGCATTCTTCGTGATTGTGACAATGCTAAATATAATGCCTTACTTGGAAGAGGCTGGATTCACACCAACAAGTGTGTACCTTCCTCTTTGCATCGAAGATCATGATGGCTTTGGGCAATGGAGAGCAGAGGAGATTGATCAGATCCTCAACCTTTCATAACTTTGTCTGAGACTTTGCAGAGGCCAAACTATATATTGAAGGGGTAACTCCACTCAGTATATTGAGGAAAGCTGATGGCTCAGCCGAAGTGACGGCTGGTGAGGAAGTTATACATCTGAAGCACTTGGTCCAAGAAAGTGCTAATGAAGAGGTTGTCGTAAAAGATGACAACGATGCCTGGTTGTAGGCAAAGAAGTGAAGAACGAGAAGCCAATTCATTGGCTTTGATTAAATTCTCATCATTGGATGTAAAAGCAATAGTCCAGAAGGTACAGAAACAAGAGAGAGAAGCCATGACAATTGGTTGTAAACAAGAACAACAACAGGTCAGGAGGTTGACCTTTGGGAAATATTGTGCATTGGACATTGAAACAAGAGTCCAGGAAATACAAGAAGAAGACGCCTTATGGACAGATTTTGTCTATGAGGAAGAAGGTAGAGATGTCGAAATAGAGAACCTAGAGGCAGAACAAGGTGAAAAGATTGCTTCAAGGTTGAAGAAACCAAAGAAAGCTTCAATGAATTCTCAGAGGCAGGACCCTTAGAAGAAGTGAATTTAGGGAAGGTTACGTGCGTGACCCACTTATATAAGTACACCTTGAATGCTCGGGCGAGAGACCAGTTGTTGGTTGTTTTAAAGAAATACAAAGATTGCTTTGCATGGTCCTATAATGAACTACCAAGATTGGATAGATCATTGGTGGAACATAGGCTCCCTATGAAGCCTAATTTCAAGCCATACAAGCAGAAACCAAGAAGGATGAGTCGGATGTAATTGAGAAGGTCAAGGAAGAAATTCTTAGACTACTTAAAGCGAGACTTTATTAGGAATGACGGTATGTTGAATGGCTATCTAATATTGTGCTGTAGTTAAGAAAAATGGCAAAATGAGGGTATGCATCGATTTGGGAACTTAAATCTAGCAACTCCTAAAGATGAATACCCTATGCCTATAGTGGATCTGTTGGTGGGCCAGTTATTGAGGGCATCAAGTTTTGTCAATGATGGATGGCCACTCTGGTTATAATCAAATATGCATTGCGAGAGGAAGACATCCACAAGGCGGCATTGAGATGCCACAGGAATATTGGCACCTTGAATGGGTTAAGATGCCATTTGGTGCGAAGAATCTTTGGAGCTACGTGTCGAGGGCTATGAACACCATCTTTCATGACCTTATTGGAGGGTATCTAGAATGTTATATTGATGACATCGTGGTAAAATCGATCCATGGAGAAGCACTTGCTTCATTTAGAAGCAGCTTTTGAAAGAATGAGGAAGTTCAAGTTGAAACTCAACCCTCTTAAATGTGCTTTTGGTGTGTCATCTGGAAATTTCTTGGGTTATGTAGTGCATAAGAAAGGAATCTGATTGATCGAGAATAAAGCCAAAGCCATCATTGAAGCTAGGCCTCCATCAAGTAAGAAAGAATTACAAAGGTTCCTTGGGCGAGTTAACTTTCTTGAAGGTTTATTTCTAACAACTGAGGAAAACTAAAGTGTTCTCTTCCTTGTTAAAAATTTGAAAGATGAAGAGGAATTTGTGTGGATAGCGAGCATCAAAGCGCTTTCGAAGGTATCAAAGCCTACTTGGCCAATCCTCGATCTTGATGCCACCAAAGCGAAATAAGCCCTTGAAGTTATACATAGCGGCGCGAAGATTCATTAGGAGCTTTTTGGCCCAAGACAATGAAGAAGGCAAGGAACAAGTCATTTATTACCTTAGTAGGTTTTTAAATTCTTGTGAATGTAAATATTCAATTTGTTGAAAAAGTGTCTTGCTTTGTATTTTCTTTGCAATGAAATTAAGATATTATCTTTTACCTACAAGCTGTCTTGGTAATTGCAACCCTGATTTGGTTAAATACATGTTATCTAGACCCATGTTGAGGAAGAATTGGCAAATGGATATTAGCCTTATCGAATTTCATTTAGAATATGTCCCTCAAGAAGCGATAAAAGGGCAAGTATTAGCCAATTTTACGGCGGATCATCCATCTCAAGCGAGAGAACCAAGAGGTAATGGAACTTGGTATGGCTAGTATTGAACCATGGCAAATGTGGTTCGATGGATCAAAAGCCAATGGATTAATTGGAATTGGTATTGTGATTAAGTCTCCACAAGGGGTAGAAACCACACATGGTTTCAGAGTGGATGAAGCTAGCTGTTCCAATAATCAGGCTAAATATGAAGCCTTAATAGTATGACTAGAAATCCTTATTGGGTTACAAGTACATGCAGTTGACATATTTGGGGACTCTCAATTGGTGGTTAACCAAGTAAAAGGGATTTTCAAGTGTCAAAGCATAAGCATCCTACCATATTATGTTGTTGCATTACATCTGCTTTCTCAGTTTCAAATAGCAAATGTAACCTATGTTCCAAGATTCTTGAACAGTAGAGCTAATGATGTGGCTCAAAAAGCTTCGAACTTCAAGAGAAGGGATAATACCCAAAGGGATATAAGCCAAACAACATATCAGAGATTAATACAACCTTTGAATAAAAGGAATGTGATCTTGGAAGTCAATCATAATGACTCACAAGAGCGAGTTGGAGGCATCAATTATGCGATGTTATTTAGTCCATCTTCAAAAGCCAGCAGAAAAATCAAATTGCAGTCTATGCAATACATAGTATATGATAATGCTCTATACAAAAGGGGAGGAGATGGCTTATTATTGGAGTGTTTAGGTCCAAAAGAAGCATTATGACTATGGTGAGGTTCACGAAGGCATTTGTGGTGCTCATCGACTGGTGTTAAGATGAGATAGTTGCTTCAAGGCATTCCTATTATTGGCCAACTATTCTTAAAATTGCATAGAATATGCTAAGGGTTGCCGGGCATGCGAAACATGGCACAATAAGACATGTGCCCATAAGCGACCTACATCGATGGTGAAGCCTTGGCCATTAGGAGGATGGGCCATGGATATGATAGGTAGATTCACCCACCTTCTTGAAACATCATTGTTTCATTCTAGTGGCTACTGACTACTTCACTAAATGGGTCGAAGCCAAGCCATATAAAGCTGTAGACCAGACAGAGGTCATTGGGTTCATTAAAGATTTGAACCATAGGTTTGACATTCCACAAACCATAACAATTGATAATGGGCTGTGTTTGATGGGAAAATGGTGAAATCCTTTGTGGCAGAATTTGGGATTAGCCTTATTAATTCCACTCCCTATTATGCACAGGCCAATGGTCAAGCTGAATCATCCAATAAATCCTTGAAAAAAGGAATACAAAAGATGGTGGAAGATAATCCTAGGGATTGGCATAACCTATTGTTGGATGTTTTATGGGCTTACAGAACTTCCCCAAGGTCGAGCACAGGAGTCATCCCTTATGCCTTAATATACGGGCATGATGCAGTGTTACCTGTGGAAATTAATGTTAAATCTCTGAGGGTAAGATGTCAAGATCAATTAGAATCTGAGCAATATCATCAAAGCATGTGCTTGGAATTAGAAGACATAGATAAAGCAAGGATTTTGGCGTTAAATAGCATTCTTTTTCAAAAGAAGAAAGCAGCCAAGAATTATAACAAGAAAGTCAAGCATATTGGCTTTGATGAAGGTGATTTGGTATGGAAAACAATACTCCCAATAGGGATTAAAAGCCATAAGTTTGGCAAATGGTCACCTAACTGGGAAGGACCATATCAAGTTCATAGAGTTTTGCCTTTTGGGGCATACCATTTAAGAAATTTGAATGGTTATGTACATCCCAAAAAGATTAATGGAAGATATTTGAAACCTTATTTTCTAACCATTTGGGAAACACAAGGAATAGAATAAACATCAAATACAGAAACATGAGACTACTCAAAGGATGGACAAAATTTGTTCTCTTATAAAAAGTAAATACATTATGCCATAGATTGGCCGAAATCATTACAATGTCTTAATTGTTTTTGTACAGCAGTTTCTTATTGCTAAGTGATGGGAGCAGTTTGATAATTGTAGCCATGTCCCTTTTACGATCGACCAATTCTTGGTTAATGTCTGCAATTTGGTGTCGATTCGACCCAAGGCAGGTTTATTGCGACTAATTCCTCCTCGATTGGGCCTTCTTCTCTAGCGGTTGGATTGAAACTTGGAAGCGAGAGAATGTTGTTCCTTGAGTTACGATACTTGGTATGCACTTGAAAACAAAACTACGGTCCTAGTCGGTTTCTCATCCGCAACCTTAGCGACTTGACAAATGTTAAGGTAAAATCGATGGTGGATCTTTGCTGAGATAGATGACTTGAAACATTGAGGCGGCGCTTTCGGCAATGTTACAACCTTGAAGGAACCCATTTACGATAGTAGGCCTTTGTAAAGCCTCAAAGGAATCCTCGAAAAGGAATTTAGCGATTCTAGACATGTGTCTATGTCTATTGAAGAGCCTGAAGGTTTGTTCTTTGGAGGAAGAATTCTCAAAAATCTCCAAGAAGGAGTCACCAAGACTAATGGCTCGACGACACTAAATTTTGGCGATGTAGAAGATGCGTCGAAAAGACTAGCAAGTCTTCCTTGAAAATGTCTACTTCATCCCTAGACATGAAGGGCATAGAAATCTTGTGGTGGAAGACACGAGATGCATGGGGATGGGAGAAATGGATGGAGCATCTTTGGCGGCTTCTATAGTCTTAGCCACCAATGAATCAAGTGAAGAGAAATTTGGAAATAGGCATAGGTAGTGAACCATGAATGGGGAACTACCGGCACTCTCTGTGGAAGAATCAAGCATCACTAGGATTGGAGTAGCAATTTGGAATATCCTTGGAAGAAAGAAGGGCAAGGTTCGAAGAAGGAGCGGTGAGGTAGATTGAAAGTCGGGGAAGGAAAATAGGGTTCTAGGCCAAGAAGAAGATCACGAGGAATGTTGGGACTCAAGGAAGGTACAGGAAGCATAGGCTTGGGAAGTTGTATTTGAATAGTCTTCACGTTTTGCATCTGGTCAACTTTAACTGAAACTGGAAGAGGCCCCATTGGAAAGATAAGCGTAGTGGTTATTCTTTGCAGAAGGAAGAAATATAAAGTAATGTCAAACTTCAAATACTTAAAGCTGACGAAAGAAAAACAGCAGAAGTATGAAAGAAATTACTTGTTTCGGAAGTGTTGATATTGATGGGAGAGCTACGAAGAGAATAATGTTCGACAATTTGTTGTCTTGACGATTTCTCTTTATGCTTGTCATCGGCGGCGGCTTCGTCTCTCGAAGCTATTCTTTGCCGTTTCTTCTCAGCCCTCTCAAAAACGATTATTGCTTTAGAATGTTCCTGTTCTACTGCTTTGGCAGCGGCTTCATGGATCGGATCTTCCACCAAGTCAGCAGCAGAAACAGTCATCTTCTTTCTCTTCTTCCTTGGCATTGATGCTACTGGTTCTTTTTCAATCTCCCTCTCTTCAATTTGGGTTTCAGATGTTTCAGAAGAAGTGCTTTCTCCATTACTACAGTGGGTGCTTCGAAAGAAGGATGCGTAATTGTATCAGGAAGAGAGGCAACTACTTTCTGTCTCTTTGTTCTCTGCAAGAACATTTCTGGCTCTTGCTCAACCTCTTCTTCGCCCAAGGATTCGGATTCCTCAGGAGGGAGAACTAGCTTCCTTTTTTGCTTTTGTTGTTGTTGTTTCTTTTTGAGAACAGCTAAAGTTTCAGCTCTCTTGGGAGATTCTTCGTGTGGGGGCTCTGCACCAAAGAACAACAGTGTAAAGGGAAGGAACAAAAGATTCAAAAGAAAGGAAAAGGAGAAGTCCGAAAATATTTACCCTTCTTCGAAGCAGCTCTAGTAACTCTAGTTGGAGGGGATGAAGTTGTAGGATTAGTCGTGGCAGCCATGTGAAGAGGAGGAATATCCTTAGATGTCGTTGGTTTAGCCTTCGAAGGCACTCCCAATCCTACCAGTAAGTCATGAGGATGTTCGGATAGGCGCACTTCCATATTGACTGTCCACCAGTTATGGAATCTTTTCAAGACTGAGCCATATGGAAGAAAGGGGACAAATTGGAACTCATTTAACTCTTTCAGTAGTTTGAGAATTGCCGTTTCTAGTCTGGATTTGGATATTCTCAAATCTCTGACAGTAAGATGAACATTTGAAAGATTACAAAGAGGAACTGGTATCCCTTGAGTGAGTCCAAATTATGCAGCAAATTGAGAAGGCGTTACACCTCAGAGATGCATTTGTAGGCTCGAGGGTTTAAACTACCAATGAACAATTCCCTTGGTAGTAGTATAGAGGCCCACATGTCTTTATGAGGAGAAGTGGAGCATTCTTTATCAGCCAGGAAAGCTTGCAGCCAGGCTGGTCCTTTATTGGCTTCAAAAGGACAGAAGAAAGAGGCGGATGGAGAAATGGGAAGTTGATAAAAGAAGGTAAAGTAGTAAGCGAAGGAAGCAGGGTAAAGGGCAATCCTAGCATACTTTTCCCCATAAGTGCTAGGATCCTGAATAAGGAATTTTAGACATTTGGGGTGTAGGTCAGTGAAATAGGCGAAGAGCCAAAGTTGGAGCACCCAGAAGGGACCTCCTTGGTTAGCATCAAGAGGTTTCTCACAAAATTGGGAGCAGACTCTGTAGACATGACCTAAAAGATAAGGAGCAAGAGCTATATGTTTTTCAAGGCAGGTGCCTTTGAGAGAGCAAACTCGGGCATAATCCTCGAGATGAGGTGCAAAGAGAATTTGCATAACCAATATAAAATGAAGGAAAATAGCTCTCTATCCTTCAGGACCTTCCTTTTTGTTTTCGGACTTTACAAAGTCACTATAAGAGGAGCTTAAGGATGGAAGAAAACTTAATTGGAAGGTGCAGGTAGTTGGGAGTAAATGGAGAACCATGGAAAGCCTAAGAGATGGAAAATATCAAGAACGGTGGGGGCCATCATGCCACACAAATTGGAAGAAATTAAAAGACATATTCGAGAAACATAAAGGCCGGTATCAAGAAAGGGTCCTCGGGAATGATGAACACGGAAAGGCGAAGGGCATCGAGGATCTGAGCTCTTGCAGGTCATCTTCTCTCGAGTACAACTCTGTCATACCATTCCTCCCATTCGATCCTCATTGTCGGCCCGACAGCGGTGAGGGCGATTCACCCTCCGATTTCCCCAATCAAGCCCTTCTTCGTAAAGAAGAAATGGTCCTCAGCGAGGATATAGAACGCGAGTTGGCGGAGCTTCCCGAAAAATAGGGCCAAGGACGTATTCCTGTTTATTGCTATGACGAGGCACGAAAAGACGTCCATCTATGTGGCTTGACTCACTAGATGAAAGTTTGGTGATTTCTTCATCGATACATCGCTTCAAGGCCATGGTAGGACTAACACGATCGCCAGTAAGCACTTTTAGTGAGGAAGGATCCATTGATGGCGAGTAGTAAGGAAGAGGGGTTTAACAAGAGATCGGTAGGGTTTGTGCGCCAAAAGAGCAAGTGGTTTCAGAATACAAAGCAAAGGGGCTTTTAAAAGATTTTTATGTCTGAAAAATATATTGCGTTATGTACTGAAAGTATGAATATGAAGAGACTCTTCCAATATTGATAGTTTTGGAGGGAAGAACACATTCTAAATGTTGACGTCAGCTTCGAAGAACAATATTTGGCTTCGAAGCCAATTTTGGCTCCAAGAAATCAAGTAAAATGGCTTGAAATCTGAGAATCAGGCAGTATACTACATGTTTGGAGACGCTAAGATGCTTGAGTATTGGTCTACTTCAAAAGGTTTAAAGACCTATTTAATGAACATTATTGAAAGTAATGACCTTTAAAGCAAAATTTAGGATTCTTTAAAGAACATCAAAACCAATCATTGGTTTTTTTTGCGAGAAAACATCCATTGAAATTAGGACAACATAAGTTGCTTTTTGAAGCAAGAAGTGGTCAACTTAAAATTGATTGTCTATAGTAGCCATGACCATGCATTGGTTATAATTAGCTTTGAAAAGTAAAGTTGTGAAATTCGAAGCACTAATTTTAGATAATATTGACCAAAATTGTCAATTTTACTCCATAAGTTGGAAAAAGACATATTGGTTTCTTTTAGTGTTTCATTAAAGACAAGTGAGTCCAAATTCAAAGGGTGAGATTATTTAATTTAAGGCTATAAGTTGGCTTTTAAAAGTAAAAGGAAACAGAGTCAAACAATGTCAAGTACAGAAGACTTTGCTTTCATTAGAGCCAAGACAATTACATTAAGTAATCTTATTTTGGTACAAATTCAAGCTCATAAAAATAAAAAATAGAATAAATTAAAAGATCATAGAATTTAGTAAAACAATGATCAATGAATATTTGTTCTTTCTTTATTATGTCTTCCATCTCTTCCAAAGTTGGTGCATGAGTTGATGTGCTCTCACTTCATATCTGACTCTTGACCTTTGCCTCGAAAGCCTCCTCCCTCAATTTTGTTCCAACTCATCTATAACTAAATCATCCCAATCATAAAATCCTTATTTTGAAGTCATCAAAGTCTTCAATGAAGTTTTACGCCGTATTGAGCATGAATTCGAAGAGATGAAAGTTGATCCAAAAGGCGAGTGGTGACTTTGGAATTTCGATGCCAATGGAGAATCTTGGAAGTTGATCGAGAACAGTGAAGTTACCTTGGGCGATAGGATTAAGGATATGGCCCTAGTCAGAATATCACAAGCCCATCGGAAGTTCTTAAGAGGGATGTCATCCTCAAGAACATTAAAGGGTAGGTGAGAAAAAGTTGCGAGCAGAAGTTGGGCTTCTTTCCGCTCAAATGGAGGTGGAGATGATGGAGGTTTGTAAGGAGGGAAGGTTGTGTCCATTGGTAGAGCAAGCTTAAATTTCTCTATCCAAGAAAGAGTGGGAGGAGGAGAAGGAGTAGATGGTTACGCTTGGAAGAAAGAAGGTGTGGATGCCTCTAGTCGAGAGGATGGAGAAGGTGTGGATGCTTCTATTTCGAAGGATGAAGAAGGTGTGGAGGCTTCCATTCCAAAAGATGGAGAAGAAGAAGCGGTTGCTTCGGTTGGAGGAGATGACACAGGGATGGGAGGAACAAAGGCATTAATATAGTCAAGCCAGTCAGAAGAGCAAATCTGTGCTTTCTTGGCTAAAATGAAGGGTATATCCTTGTGCTTCTTCCAAGCACGGCGAGTGCATTATTCTGTGGGCATGGAGGATGTATACCAAGCTACAAGCAAATTTTCCTCTAAAGCTGCGTCGAAAGTCGATGGGCACATAAGGATAAACCACCGAGCTTGGCGTAGGAAGGAAAATCTAAGGGTCGATGAACTCAATAAAAGGATGATTGATCCGTTCCTCAAGTCGAGGACTCAAGTGCGAGGCCGATTCGTCACCGAAGATGAAGAAGTTGTAGCTTCATCCCAAGCGAAGTTTGTGAAGAAGAATTTCCCAATTCCATATTTGCAATTTGTTGAAGCAAAGGTTTGAAAGTTGTTTGTTCAAAGTCGAGAGGAATTTAGAGGAAGAACTTCTTGTATCAGCGAGTTAATAAACCGAAGGATTGAGGGCAATGTGTTAAAGTCAAGGTTGATAATCTGCGAAAGCCTCCATGACTGAATATAGAAAGGCGAGTAAAGGTGGCTAATAAATCGTGGAGATTCTTTCGAGGAAGCAGCGTTACTCAATGGCTCTTAAATGCAGCTCGATCATTAGAGTGGGAAGGTGATTGAGTCATAATCCGTTCGAATCTTTGAAGGTATTGGAGCGTCCAACAAAGTTAAGAGTTAATGCAAATGATCACCAAAATAGGTGGCGGTTGTGTTTCTGAAAATAGATTCTATACCGTTCCAAAAAAGCGAGGAAAAGTTTTTGATTCACTAATATTTCCAAGTATTGGGTATATTAGTCGCGAGAATAATGTTGGCTACATATTTTGTAAAGCCAATTACAATTCGACCGTGGCGAGAATGAGGGTATTATTGGAAGATGATGTTAATCTTAAATCTCAATCATAAGCGTGGCAATAAATATTGGTTCTCAAGTAGTGCGAGTAGCACTAGATCGGGAATGAGATACAAGGTGGCGTGGCTTCAGCGGTTACCTATATTCAAATTCAAAAAGCAGGAGGAAGTCAAGCGCAAGTGATGGCATAGTGGAACTATTTCTAAGGTAACATGATCGGCGATCATGGAGGAAGCGATTCGGCGGTTAATGCAGTTCGAAGGTCATCTCTAACAAGTATAAATAGCAAGGAAGTTCCCGAAAGACCCCGGACTCGGATCATATAAACCGGTTTTACTTCATATTTTCCTTTCGGTTTACCTTTCTGTACTTTAAATACTTGTTCTTTAAATACGCATTGTACTTCAATTCATAGGAGTAGTTTCAAGTAGATTCAAGTAGACTGTTGCTGTAAACCTCCTCGAGGCTGAGTTTGGACTATTGTAAGTATTTATGTTAATGAAATACTTCAATTGTTCTTCATATTAATTGTTATTTCTCTTAATTTCTCCTAAAGTCAAGCCACGGTAAAGTCCTCTTCATTGAAATTTGAAAGAACTAAAACATAGTCGCCTGATAGTTGATTGGCTATTATAATTTCTGTAAGGACTGATTGATCCTTGCTGGCACGCTCGCATTTACAAATATACCCTTCGAAAAGCCAAAAAGCCAACAGCCCTAAAATAAGATTATTAAAAATATTTTTTTTTAAAAAATTAATGAAGTTAGAGGCAATGCATCCTGCATGAAACTATCAGTGGGCCCAAAAGAGTATCTGTCATCTGTGAGAGAATTCCTTCTAACCAAATCAAACTTTTTGTGAAATTTTTCTTGAAAAATAGAAACAGAGAGAGACGGAAATGGAAAATACCAACGAAATAGAAACTAAATTTTTTCACAAATTTTTTTTATTTTTTATTTTTTTTGTTCCTTCCACAAATCCAACATTCAATCACAACACAATTTAATTTTTTTTTCCTTTTCACAAATTCCTTCCATTTTCTTTCACCTCCGCAAATCCTTTACAAATCTAACACAACATAATAGTCGCAACAACATGAACGATGTGTACAAGAAGAAAGAGCAATTTTCACACAATAAAATTCACTATACAAACACTACAGCAAATCTCTCACTTATATTTCTGACAAATTCTTCAACACAATTTGTAAAAGAAATTTTAGTTTTTAGCAACTATTGTAAAAGAAAAGAATTTTCTCTCACACCCCTCCTGTAATGTTTGTTTTCAACAGCTTAATTCTCCAATTTTGTACCAATTAATCTTTCTAGTATTGCAATTGCACTTCTTCATCGGTAAAAAGCTCTTGAGAGGAGATTTATAACCTATACAGTCCAAGCTAGGCGGGCCTAAGTCAAGGCCTTTGCTCTATCAAATGTTGGACACGAGCTAGACTGAGATCTCAGCTCGGTCTTAGGGAGCAAGTTTAAGGTACTAGCGCAGACCAGAGATGTGCACCGTGCTAAGTTGAATGGAATTTTTCCTCGAGAATGTCGAGTTGGTGAGCTCTGACTTATTATTATTTGTGGGGCTCGGTTGAATTCACACTCGAGTTTGGCCGATGGGGCCGGCGAAGTGCGATCTCAAGGGAAGGTTCTGGCTCACGCTCGGGACATTTCGAAGGCGTGCTCGTGGCATGTTGATTATAGGAAGGAGATTCTACCGTCCGTACACATCAATATCGTTAGGCGGTTTCGCCATTTGGTGTTTGGCAATATTTGCGCTTACACGTGGAGAAAGGTAAGAAGGGAACATATCCACGCGTCAAGAGAAGGATAGACAGAGGGGAGCGCGTAGAAACTATATAAACGGCGTTGCGCTCCTTGCATAGGTCTAGAACATCTAGTTATTGGAGTTATCTACCCATTTGCCTGCCTCTCTCTCTCTCTCCCATCTCTCTAAGTGTGCTAACTTGACCGTCGGAGGGTTTTTTCGGCAGCACACCACTGGATAGCTCACCGTCTTTGTGTTCTCAGGTCACTCAGAAAGAAGCGAAGCTTGGACACGAGGAGTACGGAAAGCGACGAATATTTGCTACCCATATAATTTGTGTTGTCTGTGGGAACCATTGACAGACAAAACCTTGTCCTCCAAGCTTTTTTGACTATCTTTCATGGTAAACAATGACGACATTCCACTGTCCGTCATCGACGGCATTACTCCGGAGTCCGTCCAGCGAAGAGATGGCCCTCCTGTCATCCCGACCATGGCAGGCCTGTAGACTTTCTCTCGAGGGCTCCCCAGAAATGCGCGAGACAAACGCGCGAGGAACACTGATCGTTCGCAAAGTCCTGAAAAGTGTCAACGGTGAAGAAAGTTGCACACTCAGCGCCTGGAGCACAAACTGAACGACCAAGATGCCATTATTCGTAGGATGGCAGTTAAGATGGAGGCGTTGAAACGAAAAGTCAAGGGGAAGGGTGTTGCTAGAGTGGGAAACACCTTAATATCCTTGTTACGTGGTGTGCTAATTGGTCATATCTGAGTATGTATGTGCTTAATATGATTTTGTGTGCCATTATGTGGAAATATGTGGTTTTGAATTTCTACCTATTCACCGTAGGAATTATTGTTTGATTATCTACTTTGGGATTTAAATTGAAGGCCTTATCGGCCACCAAAACCAAAATTGATTGCACCATTATGCTTAGCGTAATTTTTAGAGCCTACGGTGAAATTTAATTGAAAATTAATTGAATTGATTAAATTGATTAAATTAATGAATTAGTGCCCAATTACCTTATTATTATTATATTGGCATTAGTGGGTTATGTTGTAAGGGCATTACACCCTCAAATTCCTTCCTTAGGGCATTTTGGCTGATTTTGGACTCAAAGAAGGAGAGAGGGTCGGCTAAGAGAGAGAGTGAAAGAAATTGAGAATTTGATCATTGAAGCTTGATTTTGGGGGCCAACTCTAGATTTGACCATAGATTAGAGGAATTGAACCTCTAGGTAAGCATTGATTCTTGAATTCATGAGTTTAAGGTGTAATCTTGTGTGTTCAAAGTTAATTAATGGTCAAGAGCATGTTTTGAATTTGTTTTGTTGAATTGGAAGACCATAGATGCATGCATGCATGTAATTGTTTGGAATTTGCATAATTGAGCTTGAATTACATGATTCATGTTGCAATTTGGTTGAAATCCATGTAAATTTGTAATTGAAGCTCATGTATAATCACCATTGGTATCATCTAAGTTGAGAATGGGAGCTAGACATCACATGCATGTACAATCTATGAAGATAAGAGCTTTGAATGCATAAATGTGTATGTTAGAATTGAGTTTGGTGTCAATTTGAGCCATGCATATGTTAAATCTTTGAAATTGAGCTCCATGATGATGAGTTTTGGTGTTTATACCCTGTTAGTACAAGTATGTGTGGAATTGGAGCTACAAAATGCATGAATTGTTAGTTGAAAGTCGAAATAGAGCTCAAGAACACAATCTGGAAAACCCAGAAAATTGAGGTCCGCTCGTGCCGGGCACCCGCCGCTCGAGCGTGAATTACGTGCTCCCAGTACTTTTTGCAGACTTGGTGTCTGCTCCAGCGGGTGAGTTCACGCTCGAGCAGGTAGCTAAGTAGACAGGCCTTCCGCTCGAGCGCCTTATTTAACACTCGAGCGTATTTTTTATGCAACCAATACTTTTGTAGGCCTTAAGGGTTCGCTCGAGCAGAGGAGTCCACACTCGAGCGGGGACCCTGATTTCTGAAATTTTGAAAATACATTCTGTGTTCTGTTTTCCGTTCCCTTTTCACTTCTAAGCACTCTTAGGCATACATTGAGCATTGTAATTGAATTAAAGAGATAAGAATGAAGCCTAAAGAGGAAAATGTGAATTAAAGAATGGACTAAATTAATTATGTCCCATATGTGTTATGTGATATGTAGGGTCAAGCTCCATAGCAAATCCACAAGCCGATCACTATGAGTAATATCTGAAATACATATTGTTGTCCAATTGCTTACTTCTATGTAAGTTTTGTAAAGTTCATTAATTTTGAATAGTGGACAAAGTTTGAAAGGCTTAAATGCCAGTTTGACATAACAAGTTTGAAAGACTTAAATTCCAGTTTGATAGGACAAGCTTGAAAGGCTTAAATGTCAGTCCGATATGACAAGTTTGAAAGACTTAAATGCCAGTCTGATATGAAAAGTTTGAAAGGCTTAAATACCAGTCTAATATGACAAGTTTGAAAGGCTTAAATGCCAGTCTGATATGACAAGTTTGAAAGGCTTAAATGCCGACGATATGACAAGATTAGAAGGGCCGAAAGGCCGGTCTGATACGAAAGTTTGATAAGGCCAAAAAAGCCAGTCTGATATAAATGTTCGAAAAGGGCCAAAGGCCAGTTTGACATGAATGAATTGGACCAAAGGCCGTCTGATGTATTATGTTCCAATGTATTTTCTTTATTTGATATTATTCACTAGGCTTCTGCTCACGCTTATTCATGTGTTTGTAGGTGAGCCAAGAGAGGTCCAGACCCAGCCCCAGTGAAGTCTGTATGGAACAACCGAGTTTTGGAAAGTCAGCCTATGTGTCTCACGCATGAGACTCGCCTTCGCCTTTGTTATTTTGTTTTATGTTGTCACGTTGGCAGAGTCTTTGTATATGTTTGTATATATAGTCCATGGGTTGACTTAGTTTTGGATGATCCTATCTGTACAGAACTTTTTGATACTTTAATTCTGTTGTGAGTTATTAATGTTTATATGTATGACTTGTTTGACGTGCCATGTAAGCCTGACTCTAAGGAACCTGATTTTCAAATTGCTACATTTGGCCCCATTAACTCTGTTAAAATACGTATGGTTTGGTTTGAGGCCGTAGGTAATCTCACGATTACTAGCCGGTTATGTCCTTAACCCACGGGGGCGGGTTCGAGTCATGACAAAACCACAGTGAGCGCACCCAACCCAGCCATTTAGGCAACCAGAACCAGCGGCGGACGCCCCCCCTCTCCATCACCAAAAGCTATGGGGTTGGTGATTCTAACCCATTGGCGGAGAAGTCATGCGCACGAGATAGCAGCTACCGAGCCCCACAGTCACAGTCAATAGAGAATACTTAACATGGAGAGATATCTTACTCTTGTCAACCACAAGTCTCGCTCCGGACACAACCCAGTACCCAAGTAGGTCTTAAGGCCCTCTCATCATCTTTGTCGTATCGATAAACCTAAGAAGTTTAGGCGCCTGTGCATAATGGGAGGCTGTCAAGATCTGAGCAGAGTTTATGTTTATGTCAGATGGGCACGGAGGTGGTTTTTGAGCCGGCATTGAGAAATGCATGCTAATCAGGGTTGATATAATTCCAAACTTTTGAGCCAGGACTAGAGATCCATCCCAAGTAAGTGCCTTTACGACTACAATGCCAATAACCTTAGAAAAATAGAGACCTAAAAAGAGAATCTTTTTTAATCCGAATTCCCATACTTCGAACTAGGCCCTGGTTACAATGGAAAGGTCCTTGTCACTTTCGACCAAAGCAGTGCATACATGAGAAAAGCACTTCCACTTGACCTTTTCGCAGTGCTTATGATTGTTTGAGTTACTGGAGTTTTTGCCATTTAGCTCTTCCTGAAGTTGGAAGCTCTTCGGTAGAGATGAAAGATGCTGCAAATAGATCGCTAAGTAGTTGTTTTTTTTCCCTTCCAAATAAAGTCGAAGCCCCGTGACTAGCCTCCTTCCCACATCTACCTGTCATGGAATTCAAATACGTCATCATGATAATAATCAATAAATAGGTAGCATAATCACACATTCATATAATGTATTTTGCTGATCCTTCTTTTGGGACGACATGACCTAAATCTCATCCAAACTAAAAATTGCACGGCATTTGCTGGTATACAAGACAAAACAAACTAGTTTGGCAGTCTAACATGAAAAACTAAATTATTCTTTACCTCCAATTGCATCTATTAGTTTTTGAAATACTCATAACCCAAACATGGAAGAAGATGCAAGCAAAATCATTGTTTGAATATATTCATGCTAGCATCAAGGAAAAATAGGTCACCATTGTGAACTATATATGACCACTGTCATCTATGTATACCAGCACAAAGAAGTTCATGCAAATACAGTAGAGAAATATCAACAAAGAAACCGAAAAGATGCCTTGGAAACTCTAACATGATTTCCATATTGGGATTATATTAGATGGCCAACACAATTTTTTTTAAGCTCCGAAATTTATGCATAAGTTATTCTAATTATTTCCCTGTTTGGATCATCGAAGATGTACAAACTCTGTTTTCATCATCTGATGTTGTTTATCTATCTATGACAATTAACATTGAAATAATATGATGAAATAGGATAAATCATTAATATTGCCATGCATCTCTCTAATGAATTATGAAATAAACCTTCAGCATAAATGATTGGTTCTGCTAAAATTTTAGTACATGCATAAACACTAAAATTATTCATTAGTTTGACCAAAGTCAATACTTCATCTTGACAAATGATTTCCTTCACATGTTTATGATAGTCCATCACATAGTGAGAAATAAGAGAGCGTAGAAGTGTATAAAAAGTGTGCTTCACTAATTGCCTTTTAATAGGTTCTTTTTCTGAGAGAAATATTCTAGTGAATGGAGGCTCCTGCTCCAATTTCAATTTAGTTCTTTAATCTACATTTCCATTAATTTTTCTTATCTAAACTTTTTACCTCTATTTTTTTTAACCAGAAAAAAGAAAAAGAAATTGATGTTCGATTATTGTCAAAGTAGAGGGCGAAAAAATAGATGATATATATGTTAAGTTTTGTTATTCTAGACGTTAGGTTGCTTTAGTGGTTTGTTACCACTCTGTCAATAAATCCCTATTGTTAAGGGTTAGTTGTTTAATTGAATTAGTCTTACCACGTTATTAGGACACAGTAGCGTGGGTTGTTATTTTTCTTGTTTTTCAGGTTTTGCTCAGTAAGGCTATAAACTAGCCAAGTTTTCTCTTCAATAAGATAATAGAGATTTCTCCCAAATTTCTTTATCTCTTCTATAAGTTTTTTTGGCTCTTAACATTTGGTATCAAAGCCCCGTCACGGGACCTGGTTAAAATTAGAAGCAACAGTTTTCTACGTGTGCAGTGGTTGAAGCACAATGGTAGAAAGTTCTTTTGTGCAGCTAGCAGTTCTAAAATTTGATAGACATTATGATCATTAGGCGATGCTCATGGAAAACTTCTTGTGTTCTAAGCAGTACTGGGGCTTGGTGGAGAATAGGATTCCTGCAGTAGTAGAAGGTCTCACTAATACTCAAAGGAAGAGCATTGAAGATCAGAAGTTGAAAGATTTGAAAACAAAGAACTATCTATTTCAAGCAATAGATCGTTCAATCCTAGAGACTATACTCAACAAGGATACATCAAAGAACATATGGGATTCTTTGAAGCAGAAGTATCACGGTACAACATGAGTAAAGCGTGCTCACTTGCAAGCTCTACTGAAGGAGTTTGAAATTCTTCACATGAAGGCTGGAGAATCTGTGAATAAGTATTTTTCTCTGACCCTTGCCATAGCCAATAAGATTGTAGACACCCCATTTTTTACCATCTTCAAGACTTGGTTGTGCTTGCTAGTACATCCAACCACTAGTTTGATAGCTCGTCGAGTACTCAACTGTCGCGGCGGAACGTCACAGGTTTGAGCTTTCCAAACCCTGTATCATTTCTGCCCCATTTTTGGACCATGTATTGGCCCTTCCAGCTTGATTCTCTTGGTGCACTGCCGACCACCTTTTGGCCATGCCAGCCTTGCCTTTGTTACTGCCGGCCATCAATGAGCCACTGCCAGCCACCACTGATGGCCGGCAGAACCCTTGGCTCAGCAGGTTTCACGCCAGATCTTTTGAGCCCGCTGGTTTTCACTCATCTCTCCTCCATACACGTTTATGGAGGGATGAGCCCCTTTCCGAGCTTGTTCAACAAGCTTTGCATTGCTCCCTTCTATATAAGGAGAGGCCCTTCCTCTCCAGCAGAAGTTCAGCCTTTTTTTAGAGGAGTTGTATCTCTCTCTCTCTATATTTCTCATTCTCTCTCTATATATTGCATAGAATAGTGCTCTAAAGTCCATTTTTCTTGCACTTTTGCACTACAACACATAGAGGTACACCACCACCTTTGGGCTGAGGTTCTTGGGAGTGTTACTTGAGCTCTGAAAGTTGGTTTTAGCCTCGAGCTTCTTGGTTTCGAAGTTGAACTTCAAGAGTGAGTATATTTCCCTTTTTAGCATTTATTTGTACCCCATTTTGGCCATCCTTGCATATTGTTTTAGGTCTTCCTTTCAACTGAAAAAAGATCTATTTTTGTATGCTTTAGACCTTTGTTTAAGGTCACTTTTTCGTCGGGGGTGGTTTACCCCCTCTTAGGCCTTGTTTTGAGCCATCCCTTTAGGCTCTTGTTGAAGCCTTTGCATGACCTTTCCACCACTGAAATCTAGAGGATTTTCAATGGTGGAAAGATGGTTTTGGTATCCTAAATAGGAGAGGGTCATCCCCTCTCCTTTGTGTCTTGTTTACTTACTTTAGATGCCTCATGTTTGAGCACCTTTGTTAAGCCTTTGTTAGCCATATCTTAGCTTGTATTTGTGGTTTTTTTGCTGAGGCATAACACTATTTTTGATTTCTTTGGTCACTCCATGCATGGTTTATACACTTGTAGTGTAAATCACACAAACTAGTTTTATGTGCTTCATGAAATAGTATGTCATTCTAGCTTGTTTTCTTTCTATTTAAGCATGTTTTTGCTGATTTTTTGCCATGTCATGACTCTTTTTTGGTTTGGTTTGGTTGGCCCTTGCATGCCTCACGCACTTGTAGTGTAATCCTCTCTATTGCCTTAACATGCATCATGCTTTAACATGTCATTTTAGCATGCTTTTGGCTTAGCTCTGAGAAGATTTTGTTCATGTTTTACCATTTTTAAGGACTGATTTTGGTTGTTTTGGCCATGCATGACTTGCTTTGTATAGCCATGGTTCAATCTAGCTTGTTAGCTTTGTGCACCAAGTCCACTAGCATGTGTTACTTGGCCTATTTCAACAATTTGGCATCACTTGTTATGTTATTTCAGTCCATATAATGTGGTCATACACTTGCATTTGACATGCTTTCAATGTCTTAGAGAGTTTGTGTTTTATGCCTCATGAATGGATCATTGTGCATGCCTCTATGCTTAGGTCTTTGGGATGCCATCTCAGTGGGTTTTTGGGCTTATTTTGACATGCCTTAACTCTGATTTTTTTTGGTTGAGTCATCCCATGCTTGGTCTTAATAGGTGTAGTGTAATCCACCTTATTTGCCTTGTATGCATCATGCCTCATGCTCACCATGCTAGCTTGTTTTGGCTTACTTTCATACATGTTTTAGTCTTATTTTAACATGTTCTACGACTTTTTTGGGTTGCCTTTGCCATATGCTTCATGTTTTGCCTAGTTATAGTACAAGTGCTCTTGCTAGCTTCAAGCTTTGGGCACCATAGCATGCTTCATTTGCATCATGTCTATGATTTGGCATCATTTATCATGTTATTTCAGAGCTTATAGTATTGCCATATTCCCACTTCAATCATGCTTTAAGTGCCTTTGAGTGTTGTGCATTATTGACTAGCTTATGGCTTAGCTTGTATGCTTGCATGCCTAGGTCTTTGGGCCGTCATCTTAGCATGTTTAGGTCCTTATTTTGACCTATTTGAGCTCTGTCCATGCTTAGTTCATGCATTTGTGCCATGTATTGCATGCCTTATTTGTAGTCCTCTTTGATAGCTCCATGCTTTTAAGGACCTTCGCATGCTTTACTTGTGTTGTTTAAACGATTTGGCATCATTTCTTACCTCATTTCAGTGCACTTGGTGTTGTTACACTTCCATACTTTTCACTCTTTAGGTGTTCTTGAGAGTTGCATCTTTATACCTTAATTGGTGAGCCAATTGGCATGCATGCTTGTATGTGTTTTCGGTGCCTTCATCTTAGCATTTTGGCCACTAATTTGGGCATATCTAAGGTCTGTCCGTTTCGGTTTAAGTCCATTGAGCATGGTTGATTACATTTTGTTTGCATGCTTGCATTACATTGCATTGTTTATACCTTATACTTTGCATTGTGTATGCTTAGGTGACATTGCATTGAGTATGCCATCATTTGCATTGTGCACGCTAATTGACATTTGCATTGTGCATGCATTAGCATTGTGCATGCCATTAGCCTTGTCAGGTTGTTCATATTACATTACATGTTTGCATGCTTAAGTCATATTGCATGTTTGCATGCTCGAGTCGTATTGTGTATGCCATGCTTGTGTTGCATTGTCGTTTGGATTAAGTGTTAATCCGAGCACGAGAAACGAGGGACGTTTCATACTTCAAGTGATGAAACGTGTCTCAATTCTCGATCGCCGACGCTCTTGATCAAGCATGATAGAGTTCTAGGATATTAATGTGTTTTCGTGCATTCATTTCACATTGATTTGTACATGTTGGATCTTTGGCCATCATGCATCGGGATGCGTGGTTGATGGTCTTGGATCTAACTATGCCTCTCCATTGATGTTTCGAGGCGATATGGGGTGGCATAGTGCGTACATACCCTTGGGAGACCCTCCATTTTCTCTATTTTGTGGTCTGCTGACTTGGTGTCCTGACACACGGGTAAGCAGACCTTCATTCTTGGCCGGCAGATGGTCGACAGTGGTTTCCCATGGCGGCGAGCCTTTAGTGTATTCCCAGTGGTTTTGGTAAGATTCATGGAATTCCTTGAGGACACCCTGCAGACAAAGCCTCTAAAGAGCAACCGGAGAGCTTTTCGGGACGGCAACCGGGCATGTATCCTCTTCTCCACCAACCAGAGCTGGAACAGCATTGTTTACTATTTTCCTTATTTGTTAACTAGCTCAAGTTTTGTAATAATTAATTAATTTGTTAATTAGTTAGTTGTTATAATAATTAGTTGTAGCTAATTATTCAATTTGGTTGTGTAATAATTAGTCTAATTAGATTATTAGATTAGTTGATTAGCTTAGCGTAGCTAGCTTAGCGTATTCATTCGGACCCTCCGTCGAGAGGGCGAACTTTGTAATAAGTGTGCGTGCGTGTGTGCATGTCTTCCAACCCCCATTTCTTTCTCCCTTTTATTTACCTACTTTCGATGGTTAGTTTTAGGTCATTTTCAATTAGCATCCTTATGCTTTGCATGCGTACATCTATTCATCTATCTTGCATGCACCGAGCTCGGCGCATCATACTAACTGTATTGTTTTTCAATTCCAAGTTGAATACATGATTATCAAGTTGCATTTCACATGCCATTTTAGAATAGCCGAGCCTATTTCTTGTTGCATTTCGTATGTGTTGCATTAGCCATCTTAACATGAACTAAGATCATGCATTGATTACTAACTAGCTCTTGTTTTGGCTAGGAATACTAGGTAAGCTTTTACGCTTTAGCATACCACGTGAGTGTTATTGATTGCCATGTTAGCATGCTTACCATGAGGCTAACTGCTTATGTGATATAACTGCCTGAATGCCTGTGGGTGAAGGTTGAATGGCTTGAATTGGAACAATTCATCAAATCCTCGTTTTAGCCTACTTGCGAGTAGCAAACTTCAAACCATTTTCAAATAAATGGACATGCAATGTGTTGTTCCAAATTAGGCGATCTAGTCTATACTTGTATGATGTGTGCATCACATTCTAGGTTTAATAACCGGAATAAGAACACATGTGTTTTTAAAAGCAAGATAGCATGATAGTAGTGGCCGATCTTTAATCGGGCGAGCGGGGGTACTCATTGCATGACCTTCCCTAATCGTACCCAAGTTCCCGAGCCGAGGTAACTTTGGTGATGACGGACACGTGGCCTTAGGCACGAGTCAGGGTTTCCTAAATTCCCCCAAAATAAAATATTTAGGTGGCGACTCTGTATCTGGCAAAGCAGTCCATGTTTGGCACTTCTTTACAAAAATCAGTTTTCCAGAACGATTTGTCAAATTTGGACTCTTTAGTGATTTATCGATCTTGCATTGCACTTTGCGGGATCAGATTCAGAACCGCGACATTGAGTTTGAACTGTAGTAGTAAGCCCAAATGAACAAAACGGGATTTCGCGCCTGATTTTTTGCGCGCGGAGCCCTGGGACGTTTGGGCGCGTCTACAAAGATGAAAGCAAATGGTGAAGACAAGGGAGATATTTCTATAGTTGAAAAGATTATGAGATCCATGACTCCAAAGTTTGACTATGTTGTGTGTTCCATTAAGGAGTCTAAGGATATAGACACCTTAACCATTGATGAGTTGTAAAGCAGCATGCTTATGCATGAACAACGCATGAGTTCTCATGTGGAAGAAGAACATGGTTTGAAGATTACTCATGAAGATCAATCTAGAGAAAGGGGTCGAGGCCATGGAGGTTCTAGAGGAAGGGGAAGGGGACAAGGAAGACAAAACTTCGAGTGGAGTGCTATTACTGTCATAAGCTTGAGCATTTTCAATGGGAATGTCCAAGCAAGGAGAAGAAAGCCAATTATGCTCACACTCAATAAGAGATGTTACTAATGGCTTATGTTGATATGAATAAGGCCAATGGAGAAGCTTTGTGGTTCATTAACTCGGGATGTAGCAATCATATGTGTGGAAAGAATGAATACTTCTCAAATTTTGATGGAAGTTTCAAAGATTCTGTGAAGCTGGGCAACAACTCAAGTATGGTTGTAATGGGAAAGGGCAATGTATGGTAACAAGTTATTGAAAGAGCACAGATTATCACAGAAGTATTTTATGTACCGGAGCTGAAGAGTAATTTACTAAGTCTATAGCATCTACTTGTTTCAACATGATCACGGAAGATATGTTGTAACTTTGGCATTGTGGATATGGACACTTGAGCATTAAGGGCTTAAAAACTCTTCAACAGAAGAAGATAGTGAATGGTTTACCACAGTTTAAGTCTCCCTTAAGGCTATATAAGGCTTGTTTGGTAGGAAAGCAACAAAGGTTCTCATTTCCAAGGAAAAGCACCTGGAGAGCTTCACAAATTCTTCAATTAGTGCATGCTGATAATTGTGGACCAATCAAGCCCATCTCAAATGGCAAGAAGAGGTATTTGCTTACTTTCATTAATGACTTTAGTAGAAAAACATAGGTTTATTTTTTAATGGAGAAATCAGAAGCCTTAGCTGTTTTTAAGAGTTTCAAGATACTTGTTGAGAAGGAGACAAACTTATTCATTAGAGTGTTACGTACTGATCGAGGAGGAGAGTTTACATCAGAAGAGTTCATTAATTTTTGTGATTAAATGGCATACGAAGACAATTGATAGCTGCCTACACACCACAACATAATGGAGTTGCAGAATGGAAGAATAGAACTATGATGAATATGGTTCATTGTATGATTTCTGACAAGCAACTTCCAAAAACTTTCTAGCCTGAAGCAGTCAATTGGACAATGCATGTCTTAAATCAAAGTCCAATAGTGGTAGTGAAAAACAAGACTCCAAAAGAAGCTTGGAGCAGAGTTAAGCCTTTAGTTGAGCATTTTAGAGTTTTTGGATGTATCTCCCATGTTCATGTGCCTGATAGTAAAACAACTAAGCTGGATAATAAAAGCTTGAGTTGTGTTCTGTTGGGAGTTAGTGAGGAGTACAAGGCATACCGGTTCTATGAGCCAGTTTCACAAAGAGTCATAATAAGTAGGGATGATGCATTCGAAGAAGACAAGAATTGGGATTGGGATAAGAAATATGAAGAATCCATTGTGTGTAACTTCGAATGGGGTGATGTTGAGGAGGAAGCAGCTATGTTTGATGACAATGAAGAGGGAAGCAAATCTGAATCTGATCCTGAAGCTAATGTAGACGCAGCCGCAGAGAATTTTTCCTCATATTCCTTGACTGAAGAAAGCTCTCCTAGCTCAAATGAAGGAAGGAATAGGAGACCACCAATTTGGATAAGAGACTATGAAACATGAGAAAGCAATTCTGAAGAAGATAATGAAGCTTATTTGGCCATGTTTGCAACTACTGATCCTATTCACTTTGAAAATGCTGTGAAGAGTAAGAAATGAAGGAGGAGCCATGGATTTAGAAATTGAAACAATAAAAAAACAATGGTACATGGGAATTGACAGAGTTACCAAAGGGAGCAAAGAAGATTAGAGTGAAATGGATTTATAGGACCAAGTTTAATGAAAATGGAGAAGTGGACAAATACAAGGCTAGGCTTGTAGCGAAGGGTATACTCGACAACATGGGGTAGACTATCTTTGAAATATTTGCACTGTGGCACGCATGGAACAATTCGATTGGTGGTAGCACTTGCGGCTCAAAGAGGATGGACTATCTACCGGTTAGACTTGAAATCTACATTTTTAAATGTTAAGTTGAATGAAGTGGTTTTGTGGAGCGACCTTGTGGTTATGTGCAAAAGGAAATGAGCAGAAGGTATACAAGTTAAAGAAGGCACTTTATGGGCTTAAGCAAGCACCACGTGCTTAGTGCGACCATATAGAGGACTATTTCATGAAAGAAGGCTTTCGGAAGTGTGACTACGAGCATACTTTGTTCATCAAGACAAGCAAAGAAGAAAAGTATTAATTGTAAGTCTCTCGTTGATGATCTCATTTTACTAGAAATGATGAATTGATGTTTCTGAGTTTAAAAATTCCATGAAGCATGAGTTTGACATGACAGATCTTGGTAAGATGAGGTATTTCCTTGGTCTTAAAGTCTTGCAAAGATCTGGCGGTGTTTTATCAATCAAAAGATGTATGCTTTGGAGGTCTTTTGCGGTTTGGAATGGACAAAAGTAATTGTTCATAATCCTATTGTTCTTGGCTTTAAGCTCGTGAATGATAAAGGTGGAGTTCGTGTAGACAAAACTTACTATAAGCAGTTGTGGATAGTCTCATGTATTTGTGACTACTCGACGACATGATGTTTGTGGTGAGTCTTATTAGTAGATATATGGAGAATCCTCTTGTTTGCATTTACAAGTAGCAAAAAGTCTTTGAGATATTTGAAAGGAACAACTGGGTTTGGAATTTTCTATAAGAAGGAAAGAGATGATGAACTTGTTGCGTACATTGATAGTGATCATGCTGGAGATTTAGAGGACAGAAAGAGTACTTCAGGCTATGTGTTTTTATTGAGTTCAGGAGCAGTATCCTGGTCATCAAGAAAACAACCAGTAGTAAATCTATCTACCACAGAGGCAGAGTTTATTGTTGCAGCTTCGTGTGCATGCCAAGCAGTATGGTTGAAAAGGGTGTTGGGAAAGCTGGGTCAGAATAAAGGCAAGTCAACTATTATTCGATGTGATAGTAGTATTGCAATCAAACTCTCAAAGAACCCAGTAATGCATGGTCGCAGTAAGCACATAGATGTACATTTCCATTTTCTTCAAGAGCTCACAAAAGCTGGTACAGTGGAGCTGGTGCATTATGGAGCATAAGAAACGGTTGGTGATGTGATGACTAAACCACTCAAGTTGGATGTTTTCTTGAACCTACGAGGGCTATTGGGAGTTTGTTCTGAGATGGATATAAACTGAGTGCTTGTAGCATTCAATTTAAGAGAGGAATTGTTAAGTTTTGTTATTCTAGACGTTAGGTTGCTTTAGTGGTTTGTTACCACTCTGTCAATAAATCCCTATTGTTAAGGGTTAGTTGTTTAATTGAATTAGTCTTACCACATTATTAGGACCTGGTAAACGTGAGCTGTTATTTTTCTTGTTTTTCAGGTTTTGCTCTGTAAGGCTATAAAGTAGCCAAGTTTGCTCTTCAATAAGATAATAGAGATTTCTCTCAAATTTCTTTATATCTTCCATATGTTTTTCTGGTTCTTAACAGTATAGTAGTCATCTTTTTATTTACAAAAATTTATAAAGAATTTTTTTTGAAAAAACAAAAATAAGAAAAATAAAATAACTTTATATACATAAATATTTTGAATAATTATAAGGAGAAATGTTGGGTCCACACAAAATCCTTCCCCCAAATGACCCGAAAAATTATCTATCTATACTATTATTAAGTGAAAACCTAAATCGGTTTAGTAAAACTTTCTTCTCATCATGCCACGTGGCAACTTTATATATCTATCTATACTATTATTAAGTGAAAGCCTAAATTAGTTTAGTGAAACATTCTTCTCCTCATGCCACGTGGTAACTTTATATATGCTAAAATAAAATAAAAAAATTATGTACACAGCGTAAGTAAGTTTTAAACCCAAGACTTTGGGTTTCATTAAAAATATACTTATCACTTAAGTAACATACATATTATAATATTTAATTATTTATTATTTATTTTTATTATTAGTTATCTAAATTGCACATATATCACGTGTACCACCCGCTAGTAATTGATAAGTTATCATAAGTGGTGGTCAATGGTGAAAGGCCCCAGATGTAATAATCATAAGCGTAAAAGTAGGTGGTCAAACAGTGGTTACAATATATAAGAATTGGAGTCTTTTTAAGTGTGCAAGTGCACACCATGTGTCACTTACACAAAAAGTGTAAGTGTAAGGTGTAAGTATAAGTGTAAGGTGTAAGGTGTAAGTGGGTTGCATATGGTGTGCAACCTCAAAAAAGGTGTAAGTGTAAGGTTTAATTTTTCACAAAATGTGTAAGTGTAAGGTATAAGGTGTAAGGTGTAAGTTGCACACCATAACCAAACCCATAAGAATTTTAGGGATTAAGTCTTTTTATTTTTAAAAGTATAAATTTTTTGTTGTAAAAAATATTTAGGAATTAATTTTAGTTGTTTTGAGGACAATCACTAAAAAATAGTCCTGAAAATTTATTTTTTTTTAAAAAAAGAAGTTTTTAGGGACAAAATTTTAAAAATGTCGCTATTAAATGCACTTTTACAGACAAAATAAATTGGTCCAAAAAGGTTAGTGATTTATCACTAAATATCCAATTTTGTCGCTAAAAATAAAATAATAACACTTTTAGCGACAAAAATATTTTGTGCCTAAAAAATGATTTTGTCCTTAAATTTTTGTCTCTGAAATTTTAATTTCTTATAGTGAGTCATCAGTAAATTTAGAATTGATATTTTAAAATTTTCAATTATTACTCAAAATTAAAATGGAAAGAAATCTATGTTACATGAGGAAAAAATTATATATAATCTTATTTTCTCACGCCCAATTTAATGGGTTCATATGCATTTATGAATGCCTAATACCGGTGCGAATGGGCACTACGCCAAAACTGGGCATTAACGGCGGTTTTTTTAACGGCGGTTTCCTTACCGCCGTTAATGTATCTTTAACGGCGGTTTTCGTTATCGCCATTAACAAAACCGCCGGTAATGACCCTTTAACGGTGGTAATGAAACCGTCGCTAAAGCTATTTTTAAACGGCGGTAATGAAACCGCCGCTAAAGCCTTCTCATTACCGCCGTTAATGACGGCGGTCTTTGTCAGCCGAGCTCCGGCGGAGCTCCGGTAAGTGGTGACCATGCGCGGCTAGGATTGAACATGACCATCTACAATAAAATAAAAGTAATGTTTAAATATTTATTTAGGAAATATATTTCATGAAGAGTGGCTGTGGTGGAGTGGTTGGTGTGGGTGGATGAGAGATTGGTCTTATATTACCGCCGTTTTTGGTCGACTTTTAACGACAGTAATTTACCTTTTTATGACGGTTGTACTTTTTCTGACACGCGTATAAACGGCGGTAACAAAACCGCCCCTAAAGCCCAATTTTGGCGTAGTGTGGGGATACATTCCATTATTTAGGAATGAGAAAAAGAAGTTCGGATTTGCCAAAGTTTAATGTCTCAAATTTATGAGTGAAGTTGATGCATTGTGGGATTAATTTGTATTTATATCAATAATCTAAACCATTCATCTCATATGACAAATTCAGAAAAATATTTATGCAAAAAATTAGATTAATCATATATAAGTAATCACATGATCAAATCACATATATATTTTAACACATTGACGGTCTATTCTTAAAAATATGTAGGCTATATAGATAAAAATGATCTAATAGTATAACAATCAATGTTGGATCAACTTATTTTTTTGTATGGATAATTTTCTTAGTTAGTTTTATAAGATAAACAATTTATATTACCGAAAAGAGTCCAACTTAATTCAATAATAGATCAACTTCACCATAAAGTTGAGATCTTTAAATTTAACACATCCAAACTCGAGGAAAAATATATATATATTTATATATATATAGCATTGCTTTTATATGAGATACGATTTGGATTGTGAAGATTTTGTGATATGAAACACAAAATATTATGAAATACGTTCCATTAGAGAAAAATTATTTGATATTTTTAGAGCAGTACATGATTATGTCACTTATTAATCACCAAATATTATGTTTTACTATTCTCTTATACGCCAATATAAAATCACAAATCTGACTCACTTCACGAATCATATCATTCTTAGCACATCACCTAACTACGCTCCAGTACTAATAACTTTTTCCATGGAGCCCAAGAAAATGTGAAACACACCACGGGAAGCTCAAACAAGCAAGAATGCATGTCCACACACCTGGCACAAAAATGAACTACGTAACGTGGCTTAGAATTCATCTTTGAATAGAATCAGGATTTTTTGCAAGACTTTTATGAGATGCCAGGGTTTAATTAAAATAAGAAATCACTGACCCGTGGGGTAGGGAAAAAAATTATAGTCATCTTTTTTTAAATTAAAAAAAAAAAAGTTAATCTAATATTTTTAACATAATTATAATGTGTGAATTAAAATTTCACTGAATATCAATATAATTATATTAAAATTATAAAATTAATTATATTTTTTCAAAACTTCAAAAGAAGTTAGTATATTTTATTCAAAAAAATAGAGGGGCGCAATCCCCACAGTGTTTGAGTTGCATCTCATCTCAAAATGAGTTGCACCTCCCATATTTTATTAAAAAAAAATTTGGTTCCTACATCGTGAATTGTAATTCCCCCAATAAAAAGAGCAGTTTTTTTTTGGAAAATTTATTTGAAAATTCTCTTTCAGGAATTTTATATTTTAATTAGTTAAGTCGGAACATATTCTTATATTTTAATAAATTTTATTATTTAAATATTTGATCTACTAAATGTTATTTATCATATTTAAAATATTTCATGAATAATTTTATCATTACAAATATCTTTTAAACCATTAGCAACTTGGTGTGCACAATTTTGTACTTGTTATTTATTGAACTTTACAAATTCATAATTTTTGTTGTACATTTTTTTTTGTGAAAATTATATTTTTGAAACCTAAATTAACAAGATCTGTAAAATAAAATCTCACTTGAATATGTAATTTTATGAAACAAAAATAAATAAATAAATTTGATAGTGTGAATGTTTCATGATATGAATATTCACATTAAATAAATTTGACAGTGTAAATGTTCACATCATGAAACATTCACACTATCAATGTGAATATTAATGATTCTTCATCTTATTATTATTAAAGATATTTTAATAACTATGTCACCTATAGGATTTATTAGAATATAAGAAAATAATTTGGGTAAATTACACTGACACCTCTTAAAGTTTCTATTTAATATACATTCCTCCCTCACGTTTGAAAAATTACATTCCCCTCCATGAGATTTGTAATCTCATTACAAATTACCCCATAAATTGCTGATGTAATGCCCCTAAAAATTTTTAAATCACCATTTTGCCATTTTTCCTACAATTTCTTCTTCTTATCATCATGATTACATTCTACAACTTTCCATCATTAAACTCCGTATAAACATATTCTTATTGAGTAATGATATACAAATATAAATTTTATATAAAATTTTTAAACACAATGATATAGCCTAATGGTGACCTTTCTCTTTAAAACAAAATACTCATAAATGTGATTTATATTTACAACATCACTATCACAACATTTTTATGATATTTTTTGTATAAATTTTTTATATGAATAGCATTTTTTTTTTTATTTCTACCATTATTTTTCTTTCTCGTCTATTCACCCACATTTATTACAATATTACTAAACATCATCATTCACATTTATTTTAGTATTACTAAATTTTTGTATTTATATATATATATATATATTGTATTTGGTGAATTTAAAAAAAAAATCACAAAATATTATGCTTCTTAAGTATATCTAAATTAGGTGTATCTAGAAAATAAATAAATAATTGCTTAATAATAAAAAAGATTCAGTAAAAATAAAAAAAAAATTTAAAAAAATGAAAAATAAAAAAAAAATTAATTTTTTGTATGACTTAAACCAAAGAAGATAATTGTTATTTATCTTGAAATGACATGAACAAAACATCAGTATTGTTTTATTATTTTGTATGTATAAAGGCTAAGAAGCAAATGTGTCGTTTTAATTTGACAGGTAATAAGTGTAATTTTTCAAACATAATGGGGAATCTGTATTAAACAGAAACCTCAGGGGGTGTCGGTAATTTACCCAAATAATTTAGAATAAGTAAAATATAAGTAGGTAAATAGAGATTTATAAATAAATGCCGCTTTTTTAGAGGGATTTATTAGGAATTTTTTTTTCTAGTACTTGTATCCCAATTAGTCCGTAACATATTCTTATATTCTAATAAGTCCTATTAGTTGGACATTTAACTCACTAAATTCTAATTCTCATATTTAAAATATTTTATGAACAATTTTAGTTTTACAAATATTTTTTGAATACTTAGCAATTTGGTGTTATGAATACGGAACATTCGCATTGCTAATGTGAATATTAATATTAGAGATATTTTGATAACTATGTCACCTATAGAATTTATTGGAATATAAAAAAAATAATTTGGATTAGGTGAAACATAAGTAGGTGAAGAAGAATTTATGAATAAATACACTTTTTTTTTCTTTTTCTTTTTTCTCTAGTGAATTTTTTTAATATTTTAATAAATTTCTCATTTTATTCTTACATTTTAGTTGTACATAATTTAGATGCAGCAACAACATATTAGGGTTTTAAAAAGGAAATTTTTACCCTCAAAAGTGAAAATTTTGATTTAAAAAATATTTGGAGAGCAATTTCTTGTCGCAATGATAATTACTAAAAGGTCGTCCTAACAAGTTATAAAAAAAATAGAAAAAATTTTTAAAAAAGGACTTTTTGCGATTAATTTTTAAAATGTCGCTAATAAATGCTCAACAAAAAAATTTGGTCCAAAAAGTTAATAATTCATCATTAAATTTCTAATTTCATCGTTAAAAATATAATAATGATATTTTTTTACAATAAAAATATTTCGTCTCTAAAAAAGTGTTTTTATCTCTAATTTTTTTTCCTTAAACCATAATTTATTTTAGGGATTTAAAAAGTTAAAAAATTCACTAAAGATAAATAACAATAAACTAGCACATTGGATAATAATCAAAGTTCAGCAAAAGAAAAAGAAAAAAATCTACCCTTCATATATTGCCTACAAAGAGTTGAAAAGAAACTGAATGATTTGTTTTTCTTATTTCATAATATCTTAATTACAAGTATTTATACAAGTGGTTAAGAGTTTGTTACAACAAACTCTTAACTAACTATATCTAACTGTCTGTAGCTAACCAACTCCTACATTCCTCTTATTACTTAAACCATTACACTAAGGGAGCTTGACTGCTTTGCGATTGTGACCTTGGTCATTGGTTCAATCTCTAAGTTCAAGTTGGCACTTGAACTAATACTCTTAACATTCCCCTGCAAACAGATGGGGCGTTGAAGCACCAGAAGTTTGTCCTTGAGATAGTGGAATCTGGAGGAAAGTAATGGTTTAGTAAAGATATCAGTGATTTGATTGGTAGTAGGAATGTAAACTAGAGAAATTTGCTTGGAGGCAACACGCTCGCGAATAAAATGATAGTCCACCTCAATATGCTTAGAGCAGAAGTGAAAAACAGGGTTGGAACCATGGCAGAGATGTTATCACACTAAAGGAAAGGAGGCGAAGGAAAAGGAATATAAAGATCCTTCAGCAACTGTTGTAACCATACAAGTTCAACAGTGGTGGTAGCCATGGACCGATACTCAGTCTCAGTAGAGGAGCGAGAGACTATAGGCTGCTTCTTAGCAGACCAAGAGATGAGATTGGGTCGCAAAAACACACAAAACCCCGAAGTAGACCTGCGATCCAAAGAATCTCTAGCTCAATTGGCATCAGTAAAAGCATGAAGAGTAAAGGGCCTAGGACTAAATCGAAGACTATGAGATAGTACACCTTTCACATAGCAAAGTAGTGGTTTAACCAAGGCAAAATGGGCAACTGTGGGTGCATGCATATGCTGACAGGTATGCTTGACTGCTAAAGCAATATCTGGTCGAGTTATAGTCAAGTACTGAAGGGCACCAACTAAACTTCTGTAGAAATGAGACTGAGAATAGGGTAAATCATCTGAAACTGAAGAGGAAGGCTTAATAGCCATAGGTGTGGAGCATGGTTTACACTCCATCATGCCTGCTTAATGAAGTAATTCAGTGGCATACTTCGGCTGAGAAAGAAAGTAACCCTGAGAGGTGGAAAGAACTGAAATACCAAGAAAATAGGAAATGTCGCCTAGCTTTTTGATGGAAAAGGCAACATGCATCTGAGTGAGCAAAAGCGAGAATAACAAAGGGATTACTACCAGTAACCAAAATGTCATCCACATAGATATGTAAGATGGTGAGATGAGTAGAAGTCTTGCGAATGAACAAAGAGGAGTCAGAATGACTATGATGAAAACCTTGAGTAATTAAAAATGTGGAAAAAGTGGAATACCAAGCTCTAGGAGCTTGTTTGAGCCCATACAAAGCTTTGTGAAGCTTGCAACCATGAGTATGAGAATAGGCATTGATGAACCCTTTAAGGCTGGACCATGTAGACTTCTTCTTCTAATGTCCCATAGAGAAAAGCATTGGAGATATCCAACTGCTTGAGAACTCAATTCTGCTGCAAGACAAGGCATAACAAGATCCTTATTTGTAGGATGCTTAGCAATTGGACTAAAGGTTTCTTGATAGTCCACGCCCTCCTGCTGAAGATAGCCCTTGGCGACCAATCTAGCCTTGTATCCGGCTATAATACCATCAGAATTTTTCTTAATCCGGAAAACCTATTTGCAGCCAATAGTAGTTTTAGTAGAAAGTAAGGAGACTAAGGTCCATGTACCCTATTGTTGAAGGGCCTAAAATTCTTCATTCATGGCTGCAGTTCAAAGAGAAGACAGTAAAGCCTAAGCAGTAGAGAGAGGCTCAGTGGTAGAGATATCGAGAGAAGAAGAGGTAGTAAGATGACAAGCTTTGGACCAAGTAATCATATAATGAGTATTGAGAGGAATAGTAGGAGGGGGGAGAGAAAGATGAATAGCAATGGAGTCAATAGGAATAGGAGAATGAGAGATAGAAGAAGAACTAAGAGGAAATGCATGAGCAGTAACAGAAGTAGGAGAGGATGAGAGGCTTTGAACAGTATGAGGTAAGAGGTAGTAGGAGGGACAGAGAAAAAGGGAATTGAGAGTGAGGAAATGGGAACAGAAAAAGAAATAGGCGAAGTGCTAAGAATAAGAGGAGAAATAGGAGCAGGAGAAATAGAGCTAAGATGAAATAAAGATTGAATAGAATTCAAGCTAGAAGTGGGGGATGAAAGAACAGCATATGAAAACCAGGTTTCATTGAAAGTGACATGTCGAGAGAGAAAAATCTTGCCTGAGCTGGGATCCAAACACCTGTAGCCTTTGATAGTAGAGTGGTAGCCTAGAAACACACATGGGAGAGACCTAGGAGACAATTTATGAGCTACATAAGGCCGAAGCCATGGAAAACACTGACAATCAAAGACTTTAAAAAATGTATAATCAGGTAAAGTGTGAAAAAGCAATTCAGATGGAGACTTATGACCAAGGGACAAACCCGACAACCTATTTATGAGAAAAATTGCAGTAGCCATAGCTTCAAACCAAAACTGAAAAGGAATAGAGGACTGATGTAACAAAGCAATAGTAGTCTCAGTGATGTGTTGATGTTTTCTCTCAACCACTGCATTTTGTTCAGGAGTAGAAAGACAAGTGAGATGATGAAGAATACCATTAGCAACAAGATAATCATGCATTTGTTTATTAACAAACTCAGTGCCATTATCTCTGTCCTTAAAATTTTTAATGAAGTAGAAAACTAAGTTTCAGCATAAGTTTTGAAGTGTAAGAAATTGGAAAACACTTCACTTTTAACATGAAGAGGATAGATCCATGTAAACTTGGTAAAATCATCCATAAACAACAAGTAGTATTTGTAACCAAAAGTGGATGGATTAAAAGGCCCCAACACATCACTGTGAATAAGAGAAAAATGTTTACTAACAGAAATACTTGACAATTTGAAACTTAACCTGTGAACCTTAGCAACACTACATGAAGTACAAACAAAGTTCTTGTATTCTTTATTCCTAAAAAAAGTAGGTAGATGCTTAGCAACATGATGAAATTTTAAAGAAGATGGGTGACCAAGTCTTTGATGCCAAACTGGCAGAGAGACTTGTGACTAAGTTATATGAGCCTGAGGTGAAGATGAAGAAGTAGATGCAGCAAAGTGATACAGGCCATTCACAGTAGATCCTTTATGTAGGATTTGTCTCGTATGGTTCTCTTGAATAAAATATGAATCAGCATCAAAAGTAACTGAACAATTATTGTCTTTGGCCAATTGATGAATAGATAATAAATTTGAAGCAATATGTGGAGAATGGAGAAGATGATTGAGTTTAAAAGAGTAGTGAGGAATAGGTAATAAACCTTTACGAATGTGTTGGATAGGAACAGTTTGACCATTACCTACAGTGACTTGATCTTGGCCTTGATATGGTTGATAGATATGGAGATTGGTTAGATCATTGGTGATGTGATTTGTGGCTGCAAAATCAATGTACCAAGGAGTAGGTGAAGTGAGCGAGGAAGTGAATGGAGCCTTGGTAACAAAATATGCTCTTGGTTGAGACAGAACATGAGGAGAGGATTGGGAGAAAGAATTGGAATGGAGAGGTTGAAAATTAAGATCCATTCTCCACCAGCAGTCAAATGCATTATGATTATAGCCTTCACAGATCTAACAACCATTATTGTTGTTGGAAGTGTAGTTATTTCCTCCATATCTACCTCTGTTAGACTTATAAAACCTTCCACCTCTGTTTCGTCCTCCTTTATAACCACGAGATTGACCTCGACCTCTGTAACTTTGAGGATTGGTGAAATATGACTTTGAAGTTTGAGGAGAAAACTGTGAATTTTCAGAACCTTTGGTTGCAGCATAAGCTACTGGAGAGTCATGAACAAAAAGTCTGGCTTTATTTTCAACATTAATTTCTTCAGAACTCAAGAGTGAGCATAGATCATCCATTGTAATGGATTCCACTCAAGCACGTATGGTTGTTTTGAGAGCATCATACTCCTCTGGTAAGCCATTCAGAGTTAAGGGCACAAGATCTTCATCATCCATTATTGATGAAGCAAGGCAAAGCTAATTTGAGATCTCTTTGATTTGATTCAGATATTCACTCATAGTGAAACCTTTTTTCATAACAAACTGCAACTTATTCTTCAATTGATGAATATGCGAACGAGATAGAGAAGTGTATCGTTTTTCCAAAGCAGTCCAAACTTCAAAGCAATGTTGATATTGAAGCACTGAAGCATATACAGGAGATGATAGTGTAGCAGTGAGGAAACTAAGTAGATGTGCATCCATCATCTTCCATTGAAGAAATTCTGGATTTACTGTAGTTTTTCCAGATGAATCAAGGATCTCAGAGATTGGACAAGAAACCAATCCAAGAACGAACTCAAGAAGATTAGTTGCTCGAAAGATATTTTGAACTTGATTCTTCCAAATTAGAAAATTTGTAGGATCTAATTTTACAGTTATGAAGGAATTGAAGCTTGAAAGTAAAAGATTTAGGCTCTGCGGAATGGATGGAGAAACAGAGATAGAAGAAAGAAGATCTGCCATTGAAGCACTTTGGTGCTCGTGAGAGCTAAGGGCTCTAATACCATGAAAAGAAACTGAATGATATTTCATAATATCTTGATTACAAGTATTTATACAAGTGCTTAAGAGTTTGTTATAACAAACTCTTAACTAACTATATCTAACTGTCTGTAGCTAACCAACTCCTACATTCCTCTTACTACTTAAACCATTACATTGAGAGAGCTTGACCTGCTGCTGCAGTCGTGACCTTGGTTGTTGGTCTTCAAACTCTGAGTTCAAGTTGGCACTTGAACTTATACTCTTAACAAGAGTGCTCATCACTATAATAATTAAACCTTATTCCATACTTACGGATAATTAAAGAAAGCCACTAATACACAAAATTTATGGGGAAAATCGTAGCAACAATGCTACACTTATGATATTTTTATATCACATTATGTTTGTCATCGAACTTCTTATTGAATGTATCTCTGCAATTACTTGTTGATCGAGAAAATGCAATGAAGTTTGGGTTTGGGAGGGTTAACCAAACAAATGTCAAGAAGATCATCCACGTATATATTTGTAGTCTGGATAGAGCTTGGAGGCCTCCAAGTCTTCCTCTTAGCTCAAAGCTCAACTGATCTCCTTTGATGAATATGTTGTGCAGGATAGCCACCGGTATGTTGTCTGGATATGGTAAAGCTGCAAATAATAACCACCCCAATAAAAATCAATAGTAATAAGATAAATTACACTGCTAGTCCTTATATATTATCGTTTATGTCATTTTGATCCTTATAGTAATAATTGACTGGATTTCGATATTTCATTTTATATTTTGTGTTGATTTTAGTCCAATTGATAATTGTTAAAATAATCACTGAGTTGATCAAGTTTATAATTTTACTTATAAAAATATGACATATGTCATTCATGTGTGTATTTTCACCCAAAAAAAAATGTTAATGAGTGTAATCAATTAGACCAAATTAAGACAAGAGTTACAAATTTAGGATTAAAACCGAGTAAATTGAAATTACAATGACTAAATATAGGGACTATCGATATAATTTATCCTAACAATAAAGATTGTGCTAATGACAGTTTAATGAAATCAAAATTTAAATAAAAAAAAGGTTTATTATACTAATAGTATACAAATATGTAATAATATACAAAACATGTGATCTGTTACACTTTGATCCCTAATATCAATATCATTCAAACAGTACCAGAATGTGTTGGGCTTTTGTGACATTTGGGGCTTTCAAACAGTAACTTGTAGCAGAATACACAACATGGGCTGTGAAATAGTAACAAAAATAGGTTTATATACTATGAAACAACCCCTTTTGTCTAAACAATATAATTATTATACACTTAAGTCGATGTTTGTTTGAGGGATAGAATTAGGGGATAGTAGGGTGGGGGGATTTTATTTACACTGAAAAAATCAATTAGTATGTCTAATTTATCAGTATTCTCAATTAAATTATTTAAATATATAATTTATTCTTAATACACTATATTTTTTCATAAATTATCCTTAAATAATATAATATTTTAATTTTATAATACACCCAAATAATAAAGTCACTTATTTTAGACTTACAAAGCCGAACATAGTTAGCTTGTTTGGTTGTCTATCTTTGAACAAGATTGTTTTGTTCGGACTTTTAGATTCGAACAAAGTGAATTTGTTTGGATCTAAAAGCCTAAACAGTATTGACATAAAATCGATTGAATATTCATTTTTACATTAAAAAAAAAACACATAAATTAATAATTGTACTTTAATATTTATGTGAATACTTACCTTCTCTTTGATAGGTTGCTTTAAAAAAAAATGATTATTATTCTCATTCATTGTTTGATTTTATTCAATTTTTTTTCTATTTGAAAGTAACTATACAATAAGAAATAATGAAGTTGATGGTAATGGTGAGTTTTGGAGAAGTGGATTGGAGTTTTGGAATAAAGAAGAAAAACAAGAGAAAATAAGCTAAACTTGATAAAGAAGATGAAGAGACTTAAATATGAAGAATACTATAAGTGATTTGGGTGTATCATGAAAAAAATAATGTTTTATTTTAAGATTTAATATGTATTATTCTTATTAGTAAATTTACAGTAGGATATACTAGTAATTAAAATTTCAAAATTTTAGTCGAATGTACTGAGTTACTTTTTGGATGCAAATAGAATCACTCATTAGGTGGGCATCGACAAGTTGGACTGCCAGTCTATCCATCTCAATCTTATTTTTTTAGGATTTGAAAATAGTATTTTTAACTCGTAAAGTCAAGTTAGGCCAATATTTTAAGTCTATTAAATTAATGGACTAGACTTGGAATTCACATCAATAACCCAGCCCGCTAGTATATTTATTTTATTTATTTATTTATTTATTTATATAATACATTAGAAAATATACAAACCATTTACTGCAGATTTTATTTACTTAAAATTCATAATCATTTCTAAGAGTTGCTAAAAACATTCCAAAGAACTGCTTGTGATGTGTACTATTTATTTTGTTGTCCAATATGTTGCTTAGTCCTAATTATTTGTTTAAAAACTAGTTTGTTTGTTATTTTTTTAAAAACAACCCATATACATATAGAGACTTGATGGAGGAGTTTGAGAATTATATTTTGTAATAGGGTTGGGTTTTGATTGACTATATAGGCTTGATAGTTACTGTTTTTTTGACAAACACAAAATCTATTTTTAATTGAGCAATCTCAGCCCGGCCCGGCACCGCAATCTTCACCCCTAGGGATAGGGAAAAATAAATAATACTATGGACCTCATTTTTTTAGTACCATAACTTATGGTATGAGATTGTATATTTAATAAAATTATTTATGTTTAACTTTGTGTAATTTTTGGTGAAGCTTATCAAATGTATTAGGATCTTGCTAACCAATATTCTTGAAGCATAACAAAATAATAATGATAATAAAAGCCACAAGGCACTTTCTTACTAATTTTAAAATATTTTTACATTTTTAATATTAACAATATCTCAAGAACTCTTGTTAGGCTTTGGCTCTGTTTGGCAGAGAACCTTTTAGATAAAAAAAAATAAAATAAAATATCACATCACATGTTAATCAATCTTTTTTCACTTTATAAAAATATAAAAAAAATAATTAAATTACAAATACACTATATGAAATTTGTTTAAAATACAGATTACTCCTTGTAATTTAAAAAATTATAAATATTTCATTTTAGAATTTTTATTTAATGTAATTAATGAAAAATAAAACTCTTGATTACTTTTCTATACATTAATAAAATTACTTGAATTATTAATTAAAATATATTTTTAACATTATTAAAAACTGTTAATTGATTTCATAATTTATAAATAAAAAGAGATCATATGTTATGACATTAAAAATTTCTAAGAACATGATATAATTTCTTAAACTATATAAAACATTTCGCGTTCGTTTGGTTTGAATTTTCCAAAAATTTTTGGAAAAATTTCTCTATAAATGAGTTTTCAGAAAAACTCAAACCAAACAAATTTTTTCAAAAAAATTTTCCAAAACTTGTAAACTAAACAAGTTTTCCAAACAAATCTCTCTTGTTGGGTATACCTCCTTATTGGAGTGTGGGACCCAATGGGTTTTGAAAAAGAGTTTTAATTGGGTTTGGTTTAGTATAATATATTTTTATATATTATATTTGTAGAGGCCCAATTTAATTTGGGTACAATTAGGATTTGATTTCAAAATCCTAGATTTATACACACAAATAATGGGCGGCGGCTACACAGCACTAAGGTTTTTCGGCAACAGTGCTTTGAGTTTGAATTGGGATTAATTGTTGAGTCTTGACTTGGTCAACCAAAGAAATTGGTTTCTTGGTGTGTTGCTCTATTTTGAAGCGGGTGATTCGGTTCTGATTTGGTTCGTTATTTTGGGTCGTCTTCAACTTTGGTTCTGAAGATTTTAGTTCATCTATTTGGTGAGGTCTTTCCTCTTGTTTATTTGTGATTATTTTGGAATTCACCTAAGGGTGGTTTTGTGAGACCATTCGTGTCTCGTTTGTAATCGTTTGGAATTTATTTGGTTGATAGTGGAATCGGATTTCGATCCCGTGGACGTACCTCACATTGAGGGAACCACGTAAAAATTCTTGTGTTGCCTTTGATTTAATTTTTCCGCATTAGTTTATATTCCCATTGATTGATTTACTTGTGGGGATTCATCGATTTTCCCTAACAACTGGTATCAGAGCTTACGGTTTATTTGGATTTATTTATTTGTGTAAATCAATGGAGGGGAATGTGGGTCGTATGTCTAGCTTCAATGGAAGTAATTGGGTAACTTGGAAAACTAAAATGGAGGACCTATTATTTTGTAAAGACTTGTATGGACCCATTGAGGGTGATAGTGGCAAACTGGCGATATGAAAGATGATGAGTGGAAGAGGCTTAATCGGAAAGTTGGTGTTATCCGTCAATGGATTGATGATGTGTATTTCATCATGTTGCTCTGAAACTTGAGACATGATTTATGGAAAAAATTAGAGAGTCTTTATGATAGAAAATCAGCCACAAATAAAGCCTTCTGCTTAAGTAAGTTGGTTAATTTAAAATATAAAGAGGGCAGCCCTATTCCGGAACATCTGAATGAAATAAAGAGTATTGTTAACCAACTTGCTTCTATGAAAATTGTTTTTGATGATGAGTTGCAGGCTTTGATGCTACTTAGTTCCTTACCCGAAAGTTGGGAGACTTTAGTTGTGACAGTTAGTAATTCGGCGCCTGATGGAGTTGTCACTATGGGTCAAGTCACTAGTAGCTTGTTGAATGAAGAAACTAGAAGAAAATCAGCCGGTACCTCTCATTCGGAAGCATTTGTTGTGAGAGGCCGAAGTAAAACAAGGGGGAGGAGTAAGACTCCTCATGGTCGTGATCAAAGCCGTGACAAGTCAAGAGATGGTTCTTTTTTCAAAGAAAGACATTGAGTGCCATTATTGCCATGAGAAAGGGCACATGAAGCGGGAATGCCGAAAGCTCAAGAACAAGGAGAAAAGGCGTGACAAAAGTGTGGATAAGAAGCAAGAAGACATAACGGCAGTTACTACCGATGATCTCATGGTCGTTTGTGAAGATGATTGTATCAATTTTGTGGGCCAAGAGAGCAGTTGGGTAATTGATTCTGGTGCTTCTTTTCATGTGACTTCTCGAGTTGATTTCTTCACTACCTACACTGCAGGAGATTATGGTTCTGTTCGAATGGGTAATGAAGGTTTGTCCAAGATTATTGGTATGGGTGATGTTTGCTTGGAAACAAATTTGGGCTGCAAGTTGTTGCTTAAAGATGTGAGGCATGTTCCCGACATTCGTCTTAATTTGATCTCTACTGGGAAGCTAGATGATGAAGGCTTCAACAACAAATTTGGTGATGGAATATGGAAGCTCACAAAGGGTTCTTTGATGGTGGCTAAGTGCAAGAAGACTCATACACTTTATTCGATGCAAGGAAAAATTTGTAAAGGTGTTGTCAATGCACTTGAAGATGATACTTCTACCGAATTGTGGCACAAGCGGCTTGGCCACATGAGTGAAAAGGGGCTGCAAGTATTGTTCAAGAAAGAGCTTCTACCCGGTTTGAAAGGTACACATCTTAAAACTTGTGTTCATTGTTTGGCGGGTAAACAACATAGAGTTTCTTTTCATAAAAATGTTGCTTCTAGAAAAGAAAATGTGTTGGAGTTAATTCATTCGGATGTTTGTGGTCCTTTAAAAGTTAGAACACATGGTGGTACACTTTATTTTGTTACTTTCATTGATGATTATTCAAGGAAAGTTTGGGCTTATCTACTAAAAACTAAAGATCAAGTTCTAGAAGTATTTAAGCATTTTCAGGCCATGGTTAAAAGAGAAACAGGCGAAATTGAAGTGCATCGAGCAGACAATGGTGGTGAATACATTGGGCCATTTGATGAGTATTGTCGCACCAAGGTATTCGCATCAAAAGACGATTAAGAAGACTCTCAACAAAATGGCGTTGCGAGAGGATGAACCGCACCATTGTGGGAAGAACAAGGTGTGTGCTTTCACAAGCTAAATTGCCAAGATCCTTTTAGGGTGAGGCAATGAGTACAGCGGGTGACTTGGTCAATTTATCTCCTTGCTATCCTTTGAATGGTGATGTTCCTGAAAGGGTTTGGGTGCAAAGATGTGTCTTATGAGCACTTGAGAGTGTTTGGTTGCCGAGCTTTTGTTCACATTCCAAAGGATGAAAGGTCCAAGCTTGATAGTAAGTCAAGACAATGTATTTTTCTTGGCTATAGGCGTAATGAATTCGGGTATAGATTATGGGATCCGGTCGACAAGAAAGTTATTCGAAGCCGTGATGTTGTGTTTCTTGAAGACCAAACAATTGAAGACTTTGGTAAAGGTGATCAACCGGAGCCAAAAACTAGTGATCTCATTGACATGGATCCATCTCCTTCATCTCCAGTTGATGATGAAAATGGGGGAGATGTGCAGCCACCTATTGAAGATATGAAGGATGATGCTAATCCTAATGAAGTTGAGCCAGAAATTGAGGAAGAGCATCCAACTCAAGAACCGCCACCACAACTTGAGTTGAGGAAATCTACAAGGGACCGACAACCTTCAAGAAAGTATCCTCCCAATGAATTTGTGTTGATTTCTGATCAAGGGGAGCCGGAGAGCTACTAAGAAGCAATTGAGCATGCAAAGAAAGATGATTGGAAAAAGGCTATGGAAGAGGAGATGAATTCCTTACTTGAAAATCACACTTATGATTTAGTGAAGTTGCCTAAATGGAGAAAAATTCTGAAAAATAAGTGGGTCTTCAAATTGAAGAATGATAGGAAGAATCTGAGATACAAAGCACGTCTTGTAGTGAAAGGCTTTGGGCAAAAGAAAGGTATTGACTTTGATGAGATTTTCTCGCCGGTTGTGAAGATGTCTTCTATTCGGGTTGTACTTGGCATGGCTGCAAGTATGAACCTTGAAGTTGAACAACTTGATGTGAAGATCGCATTTCTTTACGGTGATCTTGAAGAAGAAAATTACATGGAGCAACCGGAAGGTTTTGTGGAAAAAGGGAAAGAGAAATTTGTTTGCAAATTGAAGAAAAGTTTGTATGGTCTCAAGCAAGCTCCACGGCAATGGTACAAAAAATTTAACTCTTTCATGATGAATAATGGTTTTTCTAAAACCACTTCGGACCATTGTGTGTTTGTGAAAAATTTCTCGAATGGCAAATTTATTATTCTTTTGCTTTATGTTGATGACATGTTAATTGTGGGTCAAGATTTTACCATGATTAACAAGTTGAAGTTGAAGTTGAGCAAATCTTTTGCTATGAAAGATTTGGGGCCGGCAAAGCAAATACTTGGTATGAAAATTGTTCGTGATCGCAAAGAGGGACTGATTTGGTTGTCTCAAGAGAGCTACATTGAGAAAGTTCTTGAGAGGTTCAACATGGATAAAGCAAAGCCGGTTGGTTGTCCACTTGCAGGTCACTTCAAGCTTAGTTCGAATCAATGTCCTACAAGTGAGAAAGATAAAGAAGAGATGTTGAAAGTTCCTTATGCTTCAAATAGCTTGGTTCTTTGATGTACGCCATGGTTTGTACAAGGCGGATATTGCTCACGTTGGTGTGGTGAGTCGCTTTCTCTCTAATCCGTAAAGAACATTGGGCAGCGGTAAAATGGATTCTAAGATATCTTCGAGGACTTCAAGGTGTGTTTGTGTTTTGGGGATGGTAAACCGATGCTTGATGGGTTCACAGATTCGACATGGTGGTGATGTTGATTCTAGGAAATCTACTTGGGTATTTGATGACTTTTGCGGGGGAGTGGCATGGCAATCTAAATTACAAAAATGTGTTGCTCTCTCAACTACCGGTTTGAATTTATTGCCATTACGTAAGCTTGCAAAGAAGAGTTATGGTTGAAGAAATTTTTGCAAGAGTTGGGTTTGAAGCAAGAAAGGTATGTGCTTTATTGTGATAGTCAAAGTGCTATTCACTTGAGTAAAAATTCTACCTTTCATTCGAGATCGAAACACATTGATGTGAGATACCATTGGATTCGTGATGTGTTAGATTCGAAATTGTTGCAACTCGAAAAGGTTCACACAGATGATAATATTTCAGATATGCTGACTAAGACTTTGTCGAGGGACAAACATTTAAAGTGTCGAACTTTGGCGGGTATGGTTGATGTCTCCACCTAAGTCGGTAGGGGGAGAATTGTTGGGTATACCTCCTTATTGGAGTGTGGGACCCAATGGGTTTTGAAAAAGAGTTTTAATTGGGTTTGGTTTAGTATAATATATTTTTATATATTATATTTGTGGAGGCCCAATTCAATTTGGGTACAATTAGGGTTTGATTTCAAAACCCTAGATTTATACACACAAATAATGGGCGGCGGCTACACAGCACTAAGGTTTTTCGGCAACAGTGCTTTGAGTTTGAATTGGGATTAATTGTTGAGTCTTGACTTGGTCAACCAAAGAAATTGGTGTCTTGGTGTGTTGCTCTATTTTGAAGCGGGTGATTCGGTTCTGATTTGGTTCGTTATTTTGGGTCGTCTTCAACTTTGGTTCTGAAGATTTTAGTTCATCTATTTGGTGAGGTCTTTCCTCTTGTTTATTTGTGATTATTTTGGAATTCACCTAAGGGTGGTTTTGTGAGACCATTCGTGTCTCGTTTGTAATCGTTTGGAATTTATTTGGTTGATAGTGGAATCGGATTTCGATCCCGTGGACGTACCTCACATTGAGGGAACCACGTAAAAATTCTTGTGTTGCCTTTGATTTAATTTTTCCGCATTAGTTTATATTCCCATTGATTGATTTACTTGTGGGGATTCATCGATTTTCCCTAACATCTCTCTCATACACATCAAATCAATCACTTTTTTCAAAACTTTCTCTCAAAATAATTTTCCAAAATATCTTTCCAAAAAAATCAAACCAAATAACTTTTCGTACTTTTTATCTCCCAAACTCAGAATCCGGATCCTTTGTCTGCGGCCCTCCCCTGTAGCTCTCCAAAACGACGTCGTTTTAGGGCAACTTTTCCAAAAAAAAAAAGCTGAGCTGAACTCAGAAAGAGAGAAGAAGAAAGAAAGGAGAGGGAGACGAAGACCATAAACACAAATCAAGAGAAAACAAATAGATGAAGACCAGAAACAAAAAAGAAAGAAAAAAATGAATTGGACTTTGAAGACCAGAAAAACAAAGAGATGAAGACATCCTGATTTCAAACCCAAGAATTTGTCAAAGAGATGTTTGAAATTTTGTGTTCTCTTTTTTTTTTTTTTTTTTGTTAAAGATTTTAGTTCTGTTTTTTCAACTCAGTTTTGTTTTTTTTTTTCAATTGAAATTTTTTGAAAACAGAACTGATTTCATAGGTTTCTTTTTTGTGTTAAAGATTGAATTTGTCAAAGAGATGTTTGAAAAAAAAAATTTAACACAATATTCATGAAATCTTTAACACAAAAAAGCAGACATCCTGATTTCTTGGATTTCTTTTTTTTTTTTTTTTTTCTTCATTTTTTTTTTACCCACCCAAAATTTCAAACCCAAGAACTAAAATCAAACCCAAGAACACTGAATAATTTCATCATCATCAACAACAATACCTAAAATAAAAAAATAAAAAAAAAAAGAAGAGCAAAGAAAGAGAGAGAGAGAGACGATCAAACAAATCATCAGACAAATTCGACAAATCATCAAACACCTTTAGTGTCTGAAGATTCTTGATTCCAATGGGAAACCCACCTATAAAACTAAAGTAGTCATCGAACCCATTGAAGGAACGAACCCGTTGATATCGAACATGTTGCTCTGGTCTTCATCTCTTTGTTTTTCTGGTCTTCAAAGTCCAATTTATTTTTTTCTTTCTTTTTGTTTCTGGTCTTCATCTATTTGTTTTCTCTTGATTTGTGTTTATGGTCTTCGTCTCCCTCTCATCTCTTTCTTCTTTCCCCTTTCTGAGTTGTTCTTTTTTTTTTTTTCTTTTTTCTTTTTTTTTTTGGGAAAAGTTGTCCCAAAACGACGTCGTTTTGGAGCGCTACAGGAGAGGGCCGCAGACAAAGGCGACCGAGGATCCGGATTCCCCAAACTCAAACCAAACATACCCTTCTTATTTTAAATAAATCATACCAAATATATTTTTAATTTAAAAATAAATAAATAAATAAAGTTATCAAATAGAGCACTTACTTTCGGAGAGTTTGACGATTGATTCTTCTGATACATAGGTCCTTTTGAAAGAACGTCCAGTTTTGTTTTCCCAAGAAGAGAGCAAATCCAATTGAGAGACAATATTAAGTTGGGGCCTATAGAAAATGACTCGATTGTAAGCCCTTGGATCTGTGGCTGCTTTTATTGTGTACGCCGCCACATCTTCCTCGTAATTTAACACAGCTGCACACCAAATCCCACACACATTACATAATTCCCATAAAATTCCTTTTTTTATATATAAATGATTTGCAAACACTAAATAAAATAAAATAAAAATGATAATAATTTTGTAAAGCAATAATAAGTGATTTTAATAGACTTTTTAGTTTAAATGTAAATTTATCAAATTATTTATTATTATTATTTTCTTAATCATTCCTTTCATCACAAAGTCAATTTTCTATAAACTTTTTCATTTATTTATTGTGCTAGATACCCTTGGTTTAAATCCAACGGTATGAATTGTCAATTTTATGGGGCGTGTTTGTGTTTGTGTTTGTGTTTTCTTTTTCTTTTTCTTAGGTCGTTGTTTTTGTTTTATACTGTAGGATTATGGACATCCTTATTGAGGTTTATTAAGGATACACGTCTTTCTTTTATTTAAGAAATTATAAATATTTGAGGATTTATCTTCTAATGAACTTAATAGAAAAATGAAATTACTTAATTACCCTCTTATACCAAAAGAAATTTGGTATACTGCCCTCATTTCCTTCATCTATCACCCAAACCAAGTTCTCTAACCTTAACTAATCTCAACATTCCATCACGACTTCTCATTACCTCACCACAACTCTCTCCAGTATCACCGCATCTTTTCTTTCATTGTTAGGCCACCATCATCACCTCTCTCTCTCTCTCTCTCTCTCTCTCTCTATATATATATATATATATCACCCAATTGACCATCACCACCACTAGTTGACACTATCACTACCCATCATGGCCCTCCAATAGGGCTACAACCAAGCTCAGTTCGAAAGGTAAAAAGAAGTATCCAAGCCTGTCCCAAGCCTAAACTTCTGGCCTGAGTTGACTTGTTTGAGTTTGAGCTTGACCTTGACTTTAACACTAATGCTCTATTTGGTTCATTGGAATGAGATGGAATTGAATGAAATGATCATTCTTTAGGCTCTCAAATTAAATGATCATTCCCTTGAAATGATGAAGGATGATTTCATTTGTAATGCATTATGTCATTGATTTTTTAGTATTCAACTAAACATGGAAATAAACATTTTAATAAAATGATCATTCCATTCCATTGTACTCTAGTGAACCAAATAGTACCTAAGAACCAAGGCTATGCAGCGAATGCTCGGACCTGCCAAACTCGACCGACCCGACCCGACCGGTGCGATTTTTGGTGGATGCGTGACACGTGGCAGGTGGATACGAGCCCAGATATTTTGATTTCGCAGATCTAGGTCGGGTAACGAGTAACCCATCACTTCCATCCGCGTGCCCGACCTGCCTGCCTGCCCGTCCGTCCATTCTATTTTTTTTTCCTTTTTCCCTCTGTCTCGCTCTCATTTTTTCATTTCATGTTTTTATAACCCTAGTTCTCCTTTCAATGGCTCTCTGAGGAGAGGTGATTGCAGGATGTGGGTCTGAGGTAAATTATACACTTGCTATTTCATTAGATTTACAGGTTTTTGATTTCTAGGGTTTGGTGGGTTTCTATATTTTATATACAGTTTGACTAGGAATAAGATTTATTTATTTTACATATTTATGTGTGAGGTGTTGGTTATAACTTTTCTGGTTCTATAATGAAGTTGAAAATAGGGACTAAATAGTTTTGATTTAGTTTTCTGTAATGGAGTTGAAAACATGGGACTAAACATCACAGATATAATGAACTTTTTTGGTTCTATAATGAATTGATTCGTATCAATGAATGAGCTTCCATTTTTTTCTTCTGTTTTTTTTAATTTATAATTTTGATTTTGTTTTATCAAAATGCAACGAAATGTGTCATATATCTGTCATGGGTTTTTGAGTTTGGACCATTGAAAATTTTATTGGATTTTGGAGCCAACAATATGTTTTTTCATTTGAGTAAATGGGATTTTTGTTTTTTCAAGAATTAGGGCTTCTCAACCTATGTTCTGGATCGTGTTCGGGTAATCTCAACTTTGTGCTATGTGACTATTGTTTGGATGCACAATGTTTGTTGTAATATATTTGATAGTGCACAATTGAATTATGCCCAGGTTATTTTTTTAAGGAATTGCACAATTAAATTATGTTGAAAATTTATAAAATTTTAAATTGTCAAAACGATTCGTATCCATTCGTCAATCCACCAATCTACTAAATCTACAACCTCTGGATTGGCAAATGAATGTAGATTGATTTTCTCCAATCCGCCAATTTGACGGACGGATGGCGGATTACAGGTTCCGTAGCCACATCTGTGCCCACCCCTACTAGGAGGTAGAATTAGGCTTAGGTCATCCAAAGAATTGAACTAACCCTACCCAAAAAAATCACGTCGGTTCGGTTTATGGGATTTCAAGCTATCTGTCCAACCCTAGTGAGCAGAGACATAGACGGAACCAGAAATTCATTTGCGGGGTTGCCAAGACATGAATTCAGATTCAACATATAAATTATATACAAGTCTCAATTTATTTTAATTTTGAATTTATAACACTTAATTTGAATAAAATTAAAATTTTCCAAATATGATAAAAACAAATTAACAAAAAAAAAAAAAAAAACCTAGTACTTGAAATCATACATCCTAATTCATGATTTTTTTCTTACTATGTAAAATAAAAAAATTACAATCGTATCAAATGACATTGAAAATATATATATAATAAAAATATTATAAATTAAAAACAATAATAAAAAAGAATATGAATCACATAGTTGTAATAATGAGAAAATTAATGACAGAAGCAACGCTTTTTTTTCTATATTCCCAAGTTAATTTGACTCCAAAAAAAAAAAAATCATACACTTTTAATCAATAAAACGGCGTGCAGCAAGTCAAAACCCTTCTTAGGTTTTTTTTTTTTTTCTTTTCTTTCTGTTTCCGGTCTCTTTCTCATCAAGAAAAAGAAGTGAATTTTTAATTGAAAAATAAGTGAATTTTTAATTATTTTTTATTTTTTATTTAATGTTCAACTTCTGTTTTTTTTTTTTTTTTTCCCAATAGAAAAAAGAGACCTGGGCCATCTAATGAATATGTGGGGCAAATTTGACAATGACAAAAGCAACAGCAGGGGAGCCATCTTTGCTTAAACAATTATTTATTATTAATAGTATTAAATTCAAAAGTAACATATATTAATATTTATTTTTTTTTTATTTGAGCGGATGGCCGTGGCCGTCCGGACGTCGGTCCGTACCTGGGTAGAGAAGACCAGCCGATATTAAAAGGTTCTTCTAGTGTTGTAATATAATTTTTTTTATTTACACATAAACTAATCACATAATTAGATACAATCATCTCATATTAGTGTAGGATATTGATTTTTGCACTCTTAAACTTTTTCACTGCAATAGTAATGTAGATATGTAATAGAAACACTTACCCTTGGCTTCACCAGTGCCATAGATGGTAACTTGATCATGGTTTTCACGAGGATGGAGTAAGTAATCAACAAAATAAGCAGCAAATGAGTTTGCAGAAACATAAGTATGTGGTATCCCAGCTGCCTCTGTTGCCCTTCTTATCTTCTTCTTGTTATCAAGTAGTGCTTGGAAGGGTGGTAGCCCACTTACCCTATCAACATCATTTCCAAATTCTGATGGGACAAACCTCTGCCATATATCATATACACAAAAACAACATAAAAAAATTAAATTCATACTGCATTATAAATTGTTTGACTATCAATTTTTAAAAAATTTAAACTGTTCTATTCAGTTTGATTCACCGAATGAGAAAAAATAGAATAAAATGGTAATTTTTTAGATTCTTTTATGAAATGATCATTCTATCACAATGATAATTGATAATTTCATTTATAATGTATTTTTATTATTTTTTTAGTCAACCAAATTAACATGAGAATGAATATTTTGATAGAAATTATTCTATTTCGCTAAATTGAATCCAAGTTCACTTTGTAAAACTTTGTGTGTAGATCATTTATGCAAAAATTAGATTGATTATCACCGTTGTCTTAAAAATAAAAACAAAAAATTGAGAATTTGATTTTAAAAACATATCACAAGTACAAAATTACCAAAATGCCCTTATTTCAACACTCACATATGGCGGACTCTGCTTCGTAAACAAGCAAAACACATGCAAAAATTATAATAATCAGGTAAGCGGTAAGATTCAAACAAGATATGGTGCATCTAACAACTCATGCAGAAATAAGATGAAAAAACACATTTGTGAAAAGAAAAAAAAAAATCCATTTAACAAGGGAAAATCAATGACCTTGATATTGCCAGCCTCTTTGATAGCTTCTATAATTTTGAGTTGTAGAAGATGTTGAGGCACTGCAAGTGTAGAGATCACAACATCAACCTGTCGAAGTACTGCTACCAGCTTCTCGTGATCATCTAGTTCCCCCTGCACCCTTCCACATGCAAATTTAAACAACCATTCATAGTATATAGTACTATTATTATTACAATATAATTGTATAGTTCAATTTTATTCACACACTTGATGAAGTGTGTGTGAAGAAAAACAAATATTTTAATTAGTTGAAAATTGTGGAGCTCATATGTTTCAGTGGAGACAGTATACTTTTTCAATATAAAACTTATAATTTTGAATGAATGAGTATGAGATAATCTGTATTGTTCACATATACTGTGTTAGTATGCGAATAAATTTATCATCACTAATGCATGGTTTGGATTGAAGGTTTTGGTGAATAAAGAAAAGAAATTAAAAGTGAAAAAATTGTCATCACTTTGTCTCTACTTGTTTTAATTCACTTACAATTATTTGATTATATTTTGAGATTCTCATATTTTAATATTTTTACATGCTTAAACAATTTTGAGTGAAGAAGACATGAAACAAATTCGGAATAAAAAAAATTTAACCGTGAAAAATGACAATAGTCTATTTTATTTTATTTTTTTCCCTCACCTAAACCATAATCGTCATTACATAAGTATGGAGAGAGAGAGAGAGAGAGAGAAACCGAGAGAGAGAGAGAGAGAGAGAGAGAGAGTAATAATACATGGAAAAGAGTGACTCCAAGGGATTGGAAATGATGATGGAGTTGGAGCTTGGAAGGATCAGAATTAGGTTTGATTGGGCGAAGGTAAGCATAAGTTGGATGGCCCATAGAAAGGCTAGCCCTCAACATGTAGTTACCAAGGTAACCACTTCCCCCAAATATCAATATCTTGCTCTTTCCTTCTTCACTCCCCATTTGTTATTACTATTATATGCCTTCTCTTCTGATTCCTACTTCTTTCTTCTGAATTCTTTGCTGCATAGCCCCTTTTTATATTATAAAAAAAAAAAAAAGATAAATTACACTAACAGTTCTTATAATTTAAGATTTTTATCACTTTAGTCTCTGACTTTTTAATTGTGATGCATTTGATCCTAAATTTTGAATCTTGTTCCAAATAAAGACAATTGAAGATACAATTACTTAATTTCAAGGGCAAAATTATTAATTTGATAAAATATAAACTAATTTAATAAAAATAAATGTCAAAAAAATATTTTTGAATTTTTAAAAATTATTTTTATACACTAAAGATAAAATTATGTCAAATTAATATATCTTTTACACATTTATTTATTTATTTATTTTACCAAATTAATTTTTATGATGTGTTTGGATGATAATCACATAATGGGTGATTGTTTTTATTTTCATTAAATTAGTTTTTATTTTTCGAAAAGTCAAATATGACGATAGCTTTGATATCATTATTAAACTAATCCATTAAATCAAAAAATCCAAAACTAAAAATATTTTATATATTAAATATATCAATTACACATTAAAATTCTAACAACCACCCATTATATAATTATCATCCAAACACATAATAAAAATTAATTTGGTATAATAAATAAATAAATAAATGTTTAAAAGATTTATTAATTTTACGTAATTTTATCTTTTGTGGGTATAAATAATTTTTTTAAATTTAAAAATATTTTTGACATTTATTTTTATCAAATTAGTTTATATTTTATCAAATTAATGATTTTGCCCTTGAAATTAAGTAATAATATTTTTAATTGTTCTTATTTGGAACAAGATTTAAAATTCAAGGTCAAATATGTTACAATTAAAAAGTCAAGGACCAAAATGATACGAGTCTCAAACTATAGGGACTATTAATGCAATTCACCAAAAAAAAAAAAAAATAGATAATGTTTTGACTGGATGGTCTATCAACCAAACAAAATATAAAAACTAATTAATAAAGAAAAAGGTAAATTGTACTAATATTTTTAAAATTTTGAAAAAAATACAATATGCTCTACAAGTTTAGCTTAACTGTACTAGACTCTCTTAAGGTTTAATTCATATAGCACTAGACCCTTTTTTCATTAAAAATTCATTAGTTGAATGAATGAAAAAATAATATTATAATTTTTTAACATTATAAAATTTATATTTTACTCTATATATCTTTATGTTTATATCATCTACATTCATTTTGATCTTTTTAACCTTACTAAAAGTGAGGTCATGAGTGTAAACTTATTATATTTTTTTCAAACCTTAAGAAATGTCTGTTTAATTTATCCCCCAAAAAAAAAAAAAAAATCGTGTTTTTATGAGAGTTTTTTTGATAAATCCTCTTTTTAAAAGTTTTATTCTATCCAACCTATATTCTTTTTTACTATTCTATTAGATTCTATTTGAGGTAAAAAAACCAAAACACCCTCAATCTCTCGTACCCCCTATTAATGTTGATATTTAATGTTGATTGTCATTACGTTTTGGTAGTTCCCACGCATCAGGATGTTGACTGTCATTATACTCATATTAATTTCAAATGAATTTTTGTCATTGTGTTGTCAATTATATGATGTGAATATTCACATCATATAATTGAAATGAATATTCACATCGTTATATTCACGTTAATTTGAAATGATTTTTTGTCATTCAAACTAAAACATGCGAATGTAAACGTTCACATCACTACATTAGATGAGAGAGAATGTTCACATGTCACGAACGTTCACATCACTATATATTGTGAATAAGAATGTGTTGTCAATTAAAATAAGAAGGTTCATATGTTGTGAACGTTCACATTACTACATTAGATGAGAAAGAATTTTTTGGAAAGATATTGTCAACGTTCACATCAGATGAGAGAGAATATTCACACTATCTTTAATATTTGTGAATTAAAAATATATTCACATAAGATGAAAGAGAATGTTCATATTATTTTTAATATGTTGTCAATTAAAAATATATTCACATAATATAATAATATAAAAATAATAACATCAATGTTATTTAATTTGTGTATGAAATTTCCTATGCCTTGGTCATTTCCCTTCTCTCTCCTCTCTCAAACATTAAATATCAATATTAAATATAAGGGCATAAGAGTCCAAGAAAATCAGTGGTGCTATATGCACCAATTAGTGTATTAATTAGTGTACCAATGCTAGTTATGATATTATTATTGACTTTACTCATTAATCACATTACAAATGCCAAAACCTCTTAAATTATGTCATATCATCAATTAGTACACTAGTTAGTGTACAAATTGGTGCATATAGTATTATTCCAAGAAAATAGTATAAATCAAGAAAAATAACTTTATAGAATAAAAATATAAATACATGGGACTAAATGGATTAAAAAATTCATTCATGAATTTCTTGAATTAGAACACTTCTAAATGGTATTTATCAATAAAAATCCATATTTTTATTAATATACATGGTTAGATAAGAGAGGAACAAAAGTCCATTCAACCATATTTATGATATTTATTGACTAATAACACTATCCACTCACAAGTAATATTTATTTATTTCAATTGGAGTAAGTAATCAAGAGAATGAGTCAATGTGCTTTGTTTGCAATTATTCCTCCGCAGAATTCATTACTTTGGGCCATTTGTTTTCAAATTTGCAGTGGAGACTGAAATTGAAAATCTTGGGGTTTAACCCCTCAAAATAGGATCTATTTTAATGATATAATAAGTGTCTTATCAATACATTAAAAAAAAAAAATTACTACTAATTTTTATAATATTATTCTTATTTGAATGTGATTAATTTATGGGTTAAATTTACTTTTTGTCACTATTTTTTTTGTTTCATCCCAAGACTATCAATTTTATCTATTTGGTACCAAAAATTTCATATGATCTAATTAAAAATGATTGTAGAAATTACTAACCGTTGAAACTTGACTTGACAGACAAACAAGTTAATTTTAAAATTTAAACAACTTAAAATCAAGCTTCAATGGATTTAAAATTTTAAAAAAGTTATTAAAATTTTGAAATTTCATTTATACCATCAAATCGGTTTCAATTGACCAATAACACGAATCCAACAATCACCACAAAAAATAACACAAACTATGTATAACCCCCATAATAGGGTTATCTTCTCTTTTTTTGATACAACGGAAATAATCATAATAGGGTTATCAAACTCCAAATTCAAAACAGCACCCCCCCCCCCCCCAACCAAACATCACACCACAAGATAATGCTACACAAACATTAAATCAAATTTCTTTGTACAAAAGAATTTAGAGACTAAATAGATAAAAATGATAATTTAGGAATGAAATTATAAAATATATATTTAATGACAAATTCATCACTGGTAAATTACAAATACATTCTTTGAAATTTAATTAAAATACAAATTGTCTTCTGTGATTTTGAAAAGTACAAACACTCCCTTACTAGAATTTTTTTTTTAACAGAATTAACAGAAAAAATAAAATTCCTAACTACTATCCTATATAGCAATAAAATTACCCGAATTGTTAACAAAAATATATTTCTAATATCATTAAAATTTGTTAATTAATTTCATAATTTTTTAATAAAAATAATCATTTGTCTTGCGGTTAAAAACTTGAAGGGGCAATGTGTAATTTTTAAAATTATAGGAGACAATTTATATTTTAAATAAATATCAAAAGATATATTTATAATAACTTGATAAATTTTTAATAAAAATAATCATTTGTTATACGATTAGAAATTTAAAATAATAAAATATAATTTTTAAAATTACAAAAAATAATGTGTATTTTGAACAAATCTTTTATATTAAGATTCAACGATGATTCGTGGACACAGAATTTTCGTCCATGGTGGGCGAGTAGGCCAGTGACTTATCTTATCTTCAACGTCATTAAAGGGTGTTGTTAAAATTCTTGTTTTGATAATTTGGACCGCTAATATGTAGAACTCGTTGAGTATTATATGATCGTAAAAAATCACGTTGAGCGGATATCGATAGCTATCTCATCGGATTAATTTTTTATCAACCATCTATTTTTTTACTGTCTATTTTTTATACAAAACTGATTTGATCACATATCTATCGATCTCCGATCAACATGATAATTTATAATCATATAATAATCGACAAATTCTACATATTTAACAGTTCGGATTATCAAAATGGCCTAACAACATCCTCCAATCTGATTTAAAACTGAAGAAAAACTAGTGCCTTAAACAAAATGATTGCGAATTCTAAATTTTGAATTCTAGAAAAGTTTTAAACTGTGCGTCTCATTGTCTAATGTGATGTTTTGACTGTTTTTTTTTTTTTTTTTTTTTTTTTTTTTTTTTTTTTTTGGGCTACCACATGACAGTCTAAATCACTTTTCTTGTATTAATATTCATTGATGATTCGTGGACAGAGAATTCTCGTCCATGGTGGGCCAGTGGGCCAGTGACTTATCTTAACGTTGACCTTAAAAATAAAAAATAATAAAAATGTGAATGACGAAGCAAAATATTAGAGATCTAAAAAAAAATAATAATAATAATTTTTTTATCAAATATTTTATATAAGTGTAAGACTCACATCATGCAAATTCTAGGAGGGTCTCCCACCCAATAAAAAATTTGATAAAATTTTTAAAATTTCTAACATTACTTATGGCGATCCTCTCATGGAAAAAATGAAAGAACTATTTATAATCGAATGACCAAAAATTGAAAATTTCTAAACATACATAAAATGTATATAAAAAATTTCATAAATATGATATGACAATGTTATTATTGTAAATAAATATATCTTTAAAGGTGTTTTATTTTGAAGTAAATAATCCACAATGAACTATATTATTATGTATATGAACTTTTTATTTGTATAATATTACTCAAAAATTAAGAACCGCTTGAGATACACGTTATCTATTGATAGGAAGCAACTTGCTTTCGGTCCGAGATCGGACTTGACAGTACTGTTCGGCCCGTGGGGGCCCAGCATGGGTCTTGTTTTGATAATTCGAATCGTTTAATGTGTAGAAGTCGTCGAGTTCTATACGCCTGTAAAAAATTACATTGATCAAATATCGATAGCTATCTTATCGAATCAGTTTTTTGTCAACTGTTAATTTGTTCACTGTCTTTTTTTTTTAATACAAAACTGATTTGATCACATAGATATCGATATCCGATCAATGTGATTTTTTACAAGAATATAGTACTCGACGAGATTTACACATTAAACAGTTCAGATTATCAAAACAGGACCCATGTGGATCTCCACGGGCCGAACAACACCGTCTAGTCTGAACTCGGACTGGAGGCAAGCTGTTATTGATATATGATGTTGTCAACTAATAATAAATTTAGATATAGACGGTGAAATCCACTTGTGAGGAATGATTTTTAGATACTCCTTCATTTCAAACAAACCTTTAATGGATTCTCACTCCAGTGTCTAAAACAGGTAACACTCTAGTTGGGGTGCCAAAATTAACGCTCCAACGGACAAATTAGAGATTGATTGTGAGAGAAAATGGGTTAGATATCGAAAGAATAGAAAAAAATCATGTGATCATACCTCCCTTTCTTCTTTCAGTTACCTTCTTTATATAGAGATTTTGTGTAGATATTTCTCACCATAATCATCATGATGTTAGGGCCTATGTCCTTATTACACCTCTAGAAGGGACAGCTTGGGCCCACTTTGATTGGGATAGTCTATCGAATTTTCTCTACAATTCGACATGTATGTTCTTTCATTATGTGGGTACTACTTACTCGGTCTGCCACTTAGTTGGTGAAGGGGTTACTCGGCATCGAACCTCTGTAATCCAATGGGCCTAGTTGACAACAGACATAGTTGGACTTGGGCCGATCAATGGTGGGTCTGAGAGTGCTATGTTTGCCGAATATATAATTTTTATACTCGACTCACACATTACTTTATAAAAAGTATTATTTATTTTATAATAATTTAGTAATTGCCATATATATATATTTGGTTACATAATAATATGTTATTAGATGATAATATTATGTATCAATAAGGATATGAAATTATTAGTGCATGTCATTCATATTAGCCCAATATAAAACTATTTTAATTTAAGGACAAAGTCAAAAGATATGGAATTCTAGTCTTCTAATATTTTAGAAGTTAATTTTGGTCAAAACTAAACCTGTACGGGCAACCCAACGGGGCGCTTCTTTCCATTTTTCAACTTGTTTTACAACGTAAAATCTATTGACTTTTGATGGAAGTATTTGTTTTCAACAAAATTGATATATTTTTTTATTTTCTAAATAAGATTTATTAAACAAAATCTATAATAAAATTTTGAAAAAAATAAAAAATTCACGGAGTTCAGTGTTTTCAAGACAGTGAAAATTTTCTATTTAAAGCTAAAATTTGGAAATTTAAGGATTCTAATTTTAAATTTTAGGCTAAAATTGTCAAATTGAAGGTATCCAGAACAATCACATTAGAATTTTTTGTATCTGAGGCCAGTGTAGTGAAATTTCCAAAGTAGCGTTAAAAATTACAATATTAAAAGACAATTGCAAAAAATTAAAACTTAATTTCTATTTATAGCCTAATAAATTTAAAATTTTGACAAAATTTCAATTTTTTTTTTTTTTGGTGGGAGGAGGGAGCCAATTGATAGAAGATTAATTACATCAAACTAGACAAATCCAACAACCCATTACAAGAAATAGCCCATAATGGGAACAAAAAAATAACTCGAGCCTAATAACCATAACAAAAATCAATTCATAATACGATGAAATAAACAACACAATACAACTCCATAATGAGAGAAAAAAAATCAATATTTTTCTTTGAAAAGAATTAACCTGTTGATATCTCGGATAGAAATGTATAAGAATAGCCAACTAAACTAATTCAATTGGTTTAAAATTTTATTGTGTTAGGTATTACTAGTTAGTTAATTTCACTCTGTGAAATTAATAGAAGTAAGTGAACTTACGAAATTGAGGGCCAATTGTGAAAATTTGAGAACTTAATTTCCAATTGGAACCTAAAAAATATCAATTTTTCAAAGAATTTTTTTGTATTTAGTGCCAATCAACAAAATTTTAATATTTTTTCCAAGTAAAATTTCACTATTTTCAGTTAATGAAAATTCACGACTGGCATTTAAGACACCATGATGGTGAACTAACTGGTATTTTCAGTTAATGAAAATTTCACTAACCTAGGTTAAATGTAAACCACCATGAGGGTGAACTAACCCAAGTTAAATGTAAATAATCTTGGTATGGAATGAAAATTTGTGTGATGAGGCAGAAGACAAACAAAGATTTCTAAGGCTGTATTTAGTTTGAGAATTTGGAAAGAGATTTAAAAAGGGATAAAAGAAAAAAAATAGATAAAATGTGAATAAAATATATCTATATTTTATTTAATTTCATACATACTTTTTCTTTTTTTTTTTAAATTCTTTTTTAAATTTCTCAACCAAACCAAACCTAAATGAAAACGACAATTATTTATGTAGGAGCTCGTCTATAGACAATTCTTCGTGGACTAGTAAAAGTGGACAAAATCAATCAATTCTTTGGTCCATTTCGTAAGGCATTGGAAGACAATTCTTCGTGGACTAGTAAAAGTGGACAAAATCAATCAATTCTTTGGTCCATTTCGTAAAGAACTGAAAGGTGAAACAAAACACTAGAAAAATTTAGGGCGGTTCAAAAATTCGTTTAAATTGATAATTTGGATCGAACCAGATCGAATCATACGGTTTGATTCGGTTCTATTAATAATTGGTTCGGTTTCGGATTAAAAAAAATGAGAACCGTAAAAATGGTTCGGTTAATGGATTTTATGAAAAAATCGCGGTTCAAACCGAACCGAACCGAATTTTAAAAGATATATATATATATAATATCAAGTTTTATTTTTATTAATTGGTTTTTTATGATTTTAATAATATTAGGATGGTATATATATGTAATATTAAGTAATACCTTAATATTATTAGTTTTTATCATGAGTTAAATGTAATTAGTTTGCGTAATTATTTTGCTAATATTAATAATTTATTCTTGTAAATAGAAATTTTTTAAACCGTAAACCAAACCGAAACTGAACCGTTTTTTTGGTTTGGTTCTGGTCCGGTTTTACAAGTGTAACGGTCTGGTCTGGTTCTCAAAATCACAGAACCGTTAGGATCGGTTCGGTTCTTGGATTTTCTCATAACCGAACCAATCCGGACCGTGTACACCCCTAAAAAAACTGTCCAAATCTATGTTATCTATGTTATTTATGCAATTTAATAAATATATAAAAAATAAATGAAATATTTTTTTAGTAAAATCCAAATTCATATGTAAAAATAGAAGAAAGAAAAATGATTTAATTACATTTTTGGTCTCCAAAATATAAGATTTGTGTCATTTTGATATCCGGTGTTTAAATTGTGTTAATTTAATTTTTAGCGTTACCTACCAAATTCCCTCAGTAGATGTCATTAAATTCAGAGATAAATGTTAAAACTGAATGAAAATTTTCACTTTTAATCCAAAAAAATATGTGACATATGTCATTAATATAGAAACTCACTTAAAAAAATTACAATTTTAATCTTCAAAAATGTGATTTTGTGTTATTTGAAGTGTCAAAAGTAAAGATGGTGAATTCAAGTATAATTCTGTTTGGTTTTCAATTTTTAAAAATAGTTTTTGAGTTTTAAATTTTTTTTAATTAACATTTTAAATATTTAGTTATTTTTGGGGAGCTTATCGATAGGTCTCACATATAAAATTCAAAATCTATTTAATTCCAAAATAAAACACTTGCACCAATTAGTCTTACATATTTTTAATTGTTACCAAATTTTATTTATTTTTTTAAAATTTAAAGACGTTGTTACATCCCACCACTTCTAGATTTCCATTAGACAATCACCGGAGACTCACTGAAATATTCAACATTACGAGGAAGTCATTGGAGTATCACTGGAAATTCGCCGGAGTATTCTGAACTTCACCGAAAGTCACTGGAATGTCTAGAATGCTTGTTAGACGTCAAAAATATCGCCAGAGACTCACTGAAATGTCCAGAATATTGTCTCAAAAAAAGAATAAATTGAAAAATTAGAACAAAAAAAATAACAAATTGTGTTAAATATTGATAAACTGAAAGAAGAAAAAAAAACATTGCAATAATAAACAACAACAATGAAAAAATATATATATATATTATACAAAGTTATGAAGCTGCAAAACTTTACAATTCTAAAAAATGGTTCATTTCAGAACTAAAAAAAAAATTGAAACTGTAAAATTTTACAGTTTTTACCGCCTGTAACTAAAACTCGAAAAGAACTTATTCAGAACTTAAAAAATTTCTCTATTTAAATAGAAAAATCAAAGTGTGTAGTATAGAAAAAATAAAAAAACTGAGAAATCAAAAGAAAAATACAAATATAGAGAGAGGGTTGTACTCCGACAATTATTTTTTGTTTAAATCTAGCTGAACCTGACGTAGATCTACTCGGATCTACTTCAGATTTGAGTAGATTTGCTCATTTTTTTTGTCGGAAACTCATCTCCTTCACCGTCGATAAAAGCAAAGTAAAAAGTCGGTACTTAGAGGTTGTCGGTGACTGTAGATTATAATGAAAAGGAAAAGAAGAAGGGCGTGGGCGTGGGCGTGGGCGTAGACGTCACTGGATATTAGAGAAAGAGAAATAAAAGAGAAGTAAGGTGTAGGGAAAGAGAAAAACATAAATGGACAAAAGACTTTTTGATCTATCTAAAAGATTTTGGGATTAAATAGAACATACAATTTTCAAGAATGATTTTTGGATAATTTACCCTTATTTTTTTTTAAATGTACTTAAAAAATAAAATATTTACGAAAAAATCTTTTAAAAATTCAACAAATATTAAAAAAAATTATTGAATTTTTGTATTTTTTTAATAATTAGGGAAAATTTTCACAAATTTTATATTTTTTAAATATTTATAAGCAAAAAAAATATTTTAAAAAATCACTAAAAATGTAAAATATAAATTTAAAATTCAAAACTATTTTTAAAAATCCAAAATCAAACAAAACAAATTCATGGTATTAGGTAGGGTGCTCAAAAATCAAACTAATCTGCTAAGCAGTTTCAATAGTATGACGAATGAATGCAAATGAATTTTTTTAAAATTTGCCTATGTTTAGATGGATGACGAATAAAAGGGCACTCGACCCAACTCGATATTATATTGTATACTTTGGGTTATTTTGAAAAGTTGATTAAAAATTGACTTTTTTATTTTTTTTTTTATTTTTTTGACTTTTTTTATAAAAAAAAAAAATGTGTAAAAAAGTAGAAAAATGCTATGAATCAAAAAAAGCTAAAAAGTTGACTTTTAACCAGCTTGTCAAAATGGTTGTATGTTAAAAAAAGAATATTTTATTTACTAATAATATTAATTACTTATAAAATATGAAAGTTTGGCTTTATTTTAATTATATAAAATGAGAAATAAAAAAAAATTGGACTCAAACAAGGCTTAAAATAATAAAAAATTATTCTAAAATAGTTTCAAAAGAAAAAAAGTAAAATACAAACTGCAAAATCGATCTAGATCTACTCATTAACCTGCACGATCTACTCTTTCAATATTGCTAATTAAGGGGTTACTTGGGATGACCTAAATAAGTGTATTTTTTATCTTTTTATGAAAAGATGTATAAAAAAATAGAGAGGTGATATGATAAAAAAAAAATAAAAAAATAAAAAATATGTACTTATTTTAGATAGTCAAACTTGACCTAAATAAACAGATACAAATTAATTTTTTTAATCTACCTAAGTTTAAACGAATAACTGATGAAAGATTACCCAACACGAGATGATCCGCAAGCACTCTACCTGAGTTTAAACGAATAATAGACGGAAGATTACCCTACACGAGATGCAAGCATCGCTAGTATCTGGTTCAAAACATTGGCGTGAATATTGGGATTGAAAACGTCGGAGATTGGACCCCTCAAACGACATAACACAAAATTCTGACGTATTGAATACTACATTTTGTGAACAAATTCATTTAAGGGAGGGGAGAGGTTCTCTCCGGTCCATATAGTGGATTTGTGTGTACTATTGGTTTCGTGGGACTTAATATGTGTTTCGTTTTGATAATTTGAATCGTTTAATATATAGAACTCGTCAAATGTTTTGTATCTATAAAAAATCATATTGATCAAATATCGGTAATCTCTTGATCAGAACACATTTTTGCTAATGGTAAATATGATTTTAAAAATAAATTATTACCAAAAATATATTTCAATCAAGGGGTTACCGATATCCAATTAAGGTAATTTTTTATAGGTATAAAATACTCAATAAGCTCTACACATTTAATAGTTCAAATTATCAAAACAAGACATGTGATAGACCCCACGGGCTCAACAGTGCATTCCAGTCTACTAGAGAGAAGCCAACTCCGAAAAAGGAAATGCTCATAGAGTGTAATACACAATGAATGCAATTCTATCACAAAATTATATAAGTTTTTACGAATTTATATAATGATCTCATAAAAATACGTAAGTTAAATACAAATTCGCTTAAGTTTGTAAAAATTTAAGACCTACACAAATTTGTATTGAATATACACTTTTTTATGAGATCACTCGTGTAAATTTGTGAAAAACTTATATAATTTTATAATAAAATTACATACCATGTGCATTGTAGACTGAATTTTTTTTTTATTTGTTTGTTTGTTTGTTTGTTTGGGTGGGATTTAAAATTAGAAAAACGATTTGGTACCCTACAAATCAATCATACTGTTAAAAGATCTTGTTAAATAGTAGTATCTAGTTAAAAAAAATAAAAGTTGTATATTTGTAAAACACATTTTAAAATGAGAAAAACGATTTGGTACCCTACAAATCAATCATACTGTTAAAAGATCTTGTTAAATAGTACTATCTAGGTAAAATAAATAAATAAATAGTTGTATATTTGTAAAGCACATTGTTTTTTTATAAATAATGTATAAATATTTTAAATTTGTTAACAAATACTCTTACAACTCTCATTAATAGAATTATTTGCTATAAAGAATGGAGAAGATAAGAGTTAAATTTTAAAAGAAAATAACGCATTGGTGAAAAATAAGACACGAATTTACAAAATGGTGAAAATCTTTTGCGGGTTCAAGCTTTTAATGTATTTTTTAACACATTAAGAAATTGCACCACACCTGTTTGTAAATATTTTATCTTCTCTACATTGAAGTGATAATTTTCCCTAATTTTAATGCCCAAAACTATTGTGTTGGCTTTTTGGCTTTTGAAGGGTATCTTTGTAAATGCGAGCGTGCCAGTAAGGATCAATCAGTCCTTATAGAAATGTTAATTGTCAACCAATTATCAGACGATTATGTTTTAGTTCTTTCAGTCTCAATGAAGAGGATTTTTACTGGTGGCTTGACTTAGGAGAAATTAAGCAAAATAACAGTTAAATGAAGAGCAATTGAAGTATTTCATTAGAATGAAAACTTACAATGATCCAAACTCAGCCTCGTAGAGGTTTACAGCAACAATCTACTTGAAACTACTCCTATGAATGAAGTACAGTGCAGGAATTTGAAGTACAGGAATGTAAAGAGCAGGAATTTCAAGAACAGAAAATGTAAAACTAGGAAAAAAAATATGTAAAGTAAGACTGGATTGTATGATCTGAGTCCGGGGGTTTTTCTGGGGTCTTCTCTACTATTTATACTGCTTAAGGGTGACCATCGAATTGCACTTCCAACCGTCGAATTACTCCTCCATGATCATCGATCATGTTGCCCCAATATTAGCTCCATTACGCCATAACTTGCAGTTAAGCTTCCCTCCTAAATTTGAATCTGAAATGCAAATAACCATTGGAGCCACGTCACTTTGTATCCCTTTGTTGATCCGCTGCTACTCAGATCTTTTAATAACCAATACTAACTGTGACGTGTACGATCAAAATCGAGGACCTGAATAGTCTTCCTATATTACCCTTATTTCGCCACGCGTCGAATTGTAATTGGCTCGTACAAAATATGTAGCCAACATTACCTCTCGCACTAATATACCCAATATATGGTGATATTAGTGGATCAAAGTTCTTTCCCACGTCTTAGAACGTGCATGGTTTCTAGCAATGCAACTGTCATTTATCATCTGCATTAAACTCCCCTTCAATCTTTTGAACAGCTCCACCACCTTAGTATTCGAATAGACTGGTACACTTTTTATGGCCGAATCAATTATTCCCTCCATTGATCGAGCACACGAAGAGTCATATGATGATGTTGTTCTTCCTCGAAAGAACTTCCATGCATTAATTAGCCACCTTTACCCACCATTCTATATTCAGGTTATGGATGCCTTTGCAGACTATCAACCCTTGGACTTTGAACATATTGCCCTTAATCCTTCGATTAAAAAACTTACAAATATGGACATGGAAAGGTCTTCTTCTGACTCATCCTCAGACAACGAACAACTGCTCTCAATCCTTTGATTCAGAAAGTTGCAAATATAAACATAGGAAGTTTTCCTTCACAACCTTCTGCATGGGATAAGGCTGCAACTTCTTCTTCTTCTGGGGCTTCTGACTGGACAAACTGGTCCAAACCTGAAGTCTGTGAGTTAAGAGAACGAATCAACCATCACTTTGTTGAATTTACTGACCCTTTAGAATTCCGTTCCTATGCGCGAAGCTCGGTGGTTTATCCTTTCGTGCCCATTGACCACTGACACAGTTTGGAGGAGAATCTGCTTGTGGCATGGTATACATCTTCCATGCCTACAAAGACAGTGCATGTTGCCCGACGCCCAGAAGAGGCACAAGGATACAATCCATCATTCCTAGCTTAGAAGGCGAAGATTTGCTCTTCTGACTGGCTTGATTATATTAATGCCCTTGTTCCTTCTGCCCTTGCTCCACCTCCTGAAATAGAAGCATCCACACCTTCTCTTCCGCCAAATCCTTGTTGGATAGAAAAACTGAGGCTTGTTCTCTCCGCGGATAAGGTCTTTCCACCTTACAAACCACCACCTTCCTTTACTCCGGCTGAACGGAAACAAGCTCAACTTTTGCTCGCTGCTTTTTCCCACTTGCCCTTCAATGTTCTTGAGGACGAAATCCCTCTTAAGAACTTTCGATGGGCTTGTGATATTCTAACTCGGGGTCATGTCCTCAATCCCCTCGCTCAAGCAGAGCTTCACATGTTTTTGGACCAACTTCCATTGCTTCTTCACTGGTATTGGACCTCTATGAACACCACACAATCTTTAGACCAACTTTCGTCCCTCCGAATTCATGCCCAATATGAAGCAGAAAACTTTATTGAAGAATTCGATGATTTCAAGAATAAAGATTCTGCATACTGAGATGATTTGGATATAGACGAATTGTGATATTCTAACTCGGGGTCATGTCCTCAATCCCCTCGCTCAAGCAGAGCTTCACATGTTTTTGGACCAACTTCCATTGCTTCTTCACTGGTATTGGACCTCTATGAACACCACACAATCTTTAGACCAACTTTCGTCCCTCCGAATTCATGCCCAATATGAAGCAGAAAACTTTATTGAAGAATTCGATGATTTCAAGAATAAAGATTCTGCATACTGAGATGATTTGGATATAGACGAATTGGAACAAGGATTGAGAGAAACAGCTTTTGAAATAAAGGCTGAAGAGCTCTTTTACGAAGTGAGAGCACATCAACTCATGCAGCCAATGTTAGAAGAAATAGAGGACAGAATAAAGAAAGAACATAAATTCATTGATCATTGTTGGACTAAATTTCATGATCTTGTTATTTATTCTATTCCCTATTTTTATGAGCTTGAGTTTGTATCCAAAAGCGGCCATTCGATGTAACTGTTTTTGCTTTAATACCACTAAGACTTCTCCTTATGGTTTAATCTTGTCTCCATTTGTCTTTAAAAGCAATTTCAGAGCTTTGAATTGAACAATCTTTTCCTTCGAACCTGGATTCAATGAATATTAACAAAACAACCATGAATTTTTCCAATTTATGGAATGCAGCAAATAGTTTTGTTGTTTTTTCCATTTAGGATCCATGCTTCGAATTTAACAAACTTATTCTTCAAAACTTGTTTCAATCACAACCAACATATGGTCAATGATTTATTATGATCAATCAGCTTTAAATTGATCTTTTTGTCTTGAACAACAGTCCATACTTTCAAAAATATGGAAGCTCCTTTTAAGAGCTGCACTGTTTTAGTTTGAAAAGACAACTTTTCTGAATATATATAAATCAACTATTGGTTTTGATGTTTCGAATGTCAATTTCCGTTCCTAAGGGATTTCTAGTTTTACTTTGAAAAACATCACTTTCAATGAGAAACCTAAAGCATGTCTTTAATCCCTTTGAAGTAAACGAATACTTAAGCATTCTTGTATCCATTGGGTACGGAATGTGCTTCGAAGCCGGCTTCTGAGCTTCGAAGCCGTTGTTATTGGACTTTTCGCGTCAAAATTTGGTGTGTTATGTTTTAAACACCAATTCTCATCCTCACAGAGTCTCAAGTTTCACTTCGAAGGACATTACTTTCACTAAGAAACCTAAGATAGGTCTTTTAATCCCCTTCGAAGTAAATCAAATACTTAAGTATTCTTACATTTTTAAGTACGGAAATGTGCTTCGAAACCGACTTCTTTGTTTCGAAGCCGTTGTTTTTTGGCTTTTGGCGCCAAAATCTGGTTTCAAAGCCAAATATTTTACTTTAAAGCTAGCCTTAGCATCTGGGTAGTGTTTTTCCCTCCAAATACTATCAATATTTGAAGGAAACTCTTCGTATTCATACTTTTAGTGCTTAATGAACCAAGCGTTTATATATCCCCCAAACACAAAGGCTTTTGAAACCTTTTTATTTCGTGTTCTGAAATCATTTGCTTGCTCAACACACAAGCCCTTTTACCTTTGCCGATCTTCCACTTCTCTCTACTTCCTTTCTCAGCTTCACCTTCTGGAAACGCGCACTATCAATGGCTTATTCTTCGGTGCCAGTCGTAGAGCGTGCGAACCCATCTGTAACCCTGAAGAGGCTCATTGATGCAGAATATGAAAAGTACAAAACTGGGGAGCAAAGCGCTATCGATGGGCGAATCTTCGTCCCTCATTACCATGTGCAGCAAGACTACATGCTTGGGCCCATCTTCAAAGAGATCCTTACTGAGCTCCCAGCCCTATATCCTCATTTGGAAAACCAATGTCTTCTTTACGAAGGTGGTCTCGATTGGAGGAACTGGAGGATAAACTGCCCCCACCGATGCTGGCCCACGGTGAGACCGGAGTGGCAAGAATGGTATGACCGGGTTGTCCCTACTAGAACTCTGGACCTTCAAGAGCTCTGCCTTCTTGATGCTCTCCGACTATCCAAGATAACTATCTCAGAGAACCCTTTCTTAATTCTTGCTGCCTTGTGTTTTTGGAATCCTATCTTTAATTTGTTTCAATTTAGATGTGAGATGATGGCCCCTACTGTTCTTGACATTTTCCATCTACTAGGATTATCCCCAATTGGTACCCCCTTTGGACCAGATTACCCTGACTCAACAGTTCCTTTCTCCCTCCCCTCTCTTAACTCATCCTATAGTGATTTCGCTAAAGCTGAGAATAAAATAGAGGGCTTTGTGACTGATAAGGAATTCTTTTCTTTCCTATTGTATTGGCTTTGCAAATTCCTCTTCTGTACCTCCTCTCAGAGAATCATGCCTGAATTTGCCCCTCTTGCCAAAGCCTTCATTTTACAGAAAAGGGTGGCCTTAGCCCCATATGTTCTAGGCCATGTATATAGAGTCTGTTCCCTCTTCTGTGAGAATCCCTTAGATGCGAACCAAGGGGGGCCATTCTGGATCCTTCAGCTTTGGCTTTTTGCCTATTTCACCGAGTTACAATGCAAATGCCTTAAATTTTCTGAGCCAAACCCTCTTACTCATGGCATAAGGCTGGCCAATGCCTCACTTTACCCTTCCACTTTTGCTTTTTACTTCTCTTTCTTCCACCAACTTCCAGCTTCCCTTCCTACTTTCCGTTTCCGTCCCTTCGAACCCGCCATTGGTCCATCTTGGTTGATGAATTTCCTAAGTGACAGGTCCTGCGCCTCACCAGCTCACAAAGATATATGGGCTTCCATTCTGATCCCTAGAGAGTTATTTATTGGGACCTTGAACCCTAGAGACTACAAATGCATAGCTGAGCCGTATTGTCGTACTCAATTTGCTAGACAATTTGGCTTCACACAAGGGGTCCCAATACCTCTCTGCAGCAATACCAATCTAAGTCTCACTAAAACGGATCTGAAAGTTCGAAGGTCTAGGCTAGATGAGGCAACTTCCAAATTTATAGATGACTTGGTCAATTTCGAGTATACCCCTTTCCTTCCTCAGGGTACCTTATTGAAGAGGTACCAAAACTGGTGGGTGACCAACATGGAAGTATACTTGGCCATTTCTTCTCAGAACCTGCTACTGGTGTTGGATCTACCCAAGCCCAAAAGAGCTGGAACTGTTACTTCTTCCACTGTTTCAGTTGCAGTGCCTGCGTCCACTCTTGGTGCCTCAACTCCTCCTAGAGTCACTCGGGCTGCTTCGAAGAAAGGTATATACCTTTGTTTCTTTTCCTTTGGCCTTCTCTATAATGGTTGTAGTCTTATCCTTAGTTCCTTTTTTGTGAAAGTAGCCCACAACAAAAGAAAAGGAGACTGCTTGAGCTTGAAAAGAAAACAGCTGAGGTGCAAGCAGAAGAAGAATAAACAGATCAAGAGCATGAGTCGCCCTTAATAAGAAGGAAAAGAGTGATCGTCTCTATTTCTAACTTAGTCCAAGATGAGACAACTGCCAGAGAGGTAGAAGATGAGCTCATCTCTACAAAATCTAGATCCCAGATTGAAGAAGTTGAGAAGGAAATTGAGAAGGAGCAGACAAAACCAATTCAGAGAAGAAAGAAAATAAAGATGACTGTCTCTCCTTCTGATTTCACAGAAGACTCCGATTCCGAGACAATTGCCATGGCAATAGAAAAGAGAAAGAAAGTGACTGGTTCTACTACTAACTTGGTTGAAGATACCATCCATGAGGCAGCTGCCAAAGCAGTAGAACAAGAACATTCTAAGGCCATAATTGTCTTCGAGAGGGCTGAGAAGAGACGGCAACAACAATTTCTGAGAGATGAAGCTGTTGCTGCCGATGCATTACAAAGGGAAACTGCAAGAAGGCAACAAACTGCCGAACATTACTCCCTTCGTAGCTCTCTCACTATTGCCAACATTTTTGAAACAAGTAATTTCTTTCATGCTTCTACTGTTTTTCCTTATCAAATTTTGACATTGAAGCTTGACCTTACGTTTCTTCCTTTTTGCAGCAACAACTACTGAGGCTATACTTCCAACAAGGACTCCCTCAATTTCAGTTGAGGTTGATCGGATGCAAAATGTGAAGGCAATTCAGATAATACTTCCACTTCCTAGGCCCATATTCCATGTACCCCCTTTGAGTCCCAGCATTCCTGTAACTCTTTCTTTTGGTCTGACTCTATATCTTCCCTATCTGACCTTCGACCTGTCTCAATTTACTTCTTATTCGGGCCCTGCTCTTCCTTCTCCTTCTAAGGAAATTTCAACCATTACCTCTTCTTCGAAGGTATCTGATTCCCCAATTAAGGGTGCTGGTAGTTCTCCAACTCATAGTTCATTACCTTTGCCTACCTCCAGCCCCTCTTCACTTGATTCATTAGTGGCTAAGACCATAGAAACTACCAAAGATGCTCTATCCATTTCTCATATCCCTATGCAGTCCTTGCCTTCCACTATAACTCTCTCTGCACCCCTCATGTCTATGGATGAGGTAGACATCTTCGAAGCCAGGCTAGCCAGTCTCTTTGATGTGCCCTCTACCTCTCCAATAACCAATTTTGAAACTGAGCCATTAGTTTTGGCCGACTCCTTGCTACAAATTCTTGAAAGCTCTCCTTCCTCCAGCAGCAAGCCTTCTGCACCTCTGATGGGCTTAGACACCTGCCTAGAACTGTTAATCTCCTTTTCGAGGCTCCCCTTCGAGGCTTTGCAAAGGCCTATAATAAGAGATGAGTTCCTCCAGTGCTGCAAAGTTGCTGAACAGTCAGGCATGGATGTCTCAAGTCACTTATCCCAGGCAGCAGCTACTATCAACTTCTACATCAGCATTTGCCATGCTGCCAAAGCTGCGGAGGAGAAATTGGCTAGAGACCAGAGTTTTGTTTCCCAAGTACATGCTAAAGTCTCAGAGCTCAAGGAACAGCACTCCTCTGCCTCCCACTTTCGAGTTCAGCTGCTGGAGAGGAAAGCTCAACTTGAGGAGGAGCTATCTGCAGTGAATCAAGCCTTGATTCGAACTGACACCAAATTGCAGATCACCAACCAAAAATTGGCCGATCGAAAACAAGAAATGAGCACAGCCATTCAGTTGGTTCCCTCACTTAAGAATAGGAAGTCTATTGTAAAAGAACAATTAAGGCATTGTAATGATTTTTGAGCCAATTTATGGCAGAATGTATTTAACTCTTTATGAAGAAAAACAAATTCTGATTTATCATTTGAGTACTCTTGTGTTCTTTTGCTTTACATTTATTCTACTCCTTGTGTTTCCCAAATAGTTGGGAAATAAGGCTTCAAATATCTGCCATTGATCTTTATGGGATGTATGTATCCATTCAAATTTCTCAAATGGTATACCCCAAAAGGCAGGACTCTATGAATTTGATATGGTCCTTCCCAGTTAGGTGACCATTTGCCAAACTTATGGCTTTTAATTCCTATTGGGAGTATTGTCGTCCATACCAAATCACCTTCATCAAAGCCAATGTATTTGACTTTCTTATTGTAATTTTCGACCGCTTTCTTCTTTTGCAAGAGCATGTTGTTTAATGCCAGAATTTTGGCTTCATCTATGCCTTCTAATTCCAAGTACATACTCTGATGGTATTGCTCGGGATTTAGCTAGTCTTGGCATCTTACCCTCAAAGATTTAGCATTAATTTCCACAAGTAACACTGCATCATGCCCATACACTAAGGCATAAGGAGTAACTCCTGTGCTTGACCTTGGGAAAGTTCTATAAGCCCACAATACATCCAACAATAAGTTATGCCAATCCCTAGGATTGTCTTCTATAACCTTTTGTATTCCTTTCTTCAAGGACTTATTGGATGATTCAGCTTGACCATTGGCTTGTGCATAATAGGGGGTAGAATTAACAAGGCTAATTCCAAACTCTGCCACAAAGGACTTCACCATTTTTCCATCGAACACAGTTCCATTATCAAGAGTTATAGTTTGTTGGATGCCAAACCTATGGATTAAATCCTTAATGAATCCAATAACCTCAGTTTGGTCTACAGCCTTGTAAGGCTTAGCTTCGACCCACTTAGTGAAATAATCAGTGGCTACTAAGATGAAACAATGATGCTTCGAAGAGGGTGGGTGTATTTTCCCCATCATATCCATGGCCCATCCTCTGAATGGCCAAGGCTTCACCACTGCATGTAGGTCAGTTATGGGCACATGCCTTATTGTGCCATGCTTTTGGCATGCTTGGCAACCTTTTGCATACTCTATGCAATCTTTAAGAATAGTTGGCCAATAGTAGGAATGCCTTCGAAGCAACCACCTCATCTTCACACCAGGCTGATGAGCACCACAGATGCCTTCATGAACCTCAGTCATAGCTGTTAATGCTTCTTTTGGGCCTAAACATTCCAGCAATAAACCATCTCCCCTCCTTTTGTACAGAGCATTACCGTATATCATATATTGCATAGACTGCAATTTAATTTTCATGCTGGCCTTCGAAGATGGACCAGCCAAGTACTGCCTTATTGGATGCCTCCAATCTTGTTCTTGCAAGTCATTATAATTGACTTCCAAGACCACATTCCTTTTATTCAAAGGTGGTATCAATTTCTGATATGTTGTTTGGCTTATGTTCCTTTGGGCATTATCCCTTCTCTTGAAGTTCGAAACTTTCTGAGCCACATCATTAGCTCTATTATTCAAGAATCTTGGAACATGAGTTACATTTGCTATTTGAAATTGAGAAAGCAGATGTAATGCAACAACATAGTATGGTAAAATGCTTATGCTTTGACACTTGAAAATCCCTTTCACTTGGTTAACCACCAATTGAGAATCTCCAAATATGTCAACTGCATGAACTTGTAATCCAATAAGAATTTCTAGTCCCACTATTAAGGCTTCATATTCAGCTTGGTTATTAGAACAGGTAATTCCATCCACTTTGAAACCATGTGTGGTCTCTACCCCTTGTGAAGACCTAATTATAACACCAATTCCAGTTAAGCCATTGGCTTTTGACCCATCGAACCACATCTGCCATGGCTCAACACTAGCCATACCAAGTTCCATTATCTCTTGGCTCTCTATTTAAGATGGATGGTCTGCCAAAAAATTGGCTAAAACTTGCCCTTTTACTGCCCTTTGAGGGACATATTCTAGATGAAATTCTGATAAGGCTAGTATCCACTTGCCAATTCTTCCCCTCAACATAGGTCTAGATAACATGTACTTAACCAAATCTGTGGTTGCAATTACCAAGACAATTGTAGGTAAAAGATAGTATCTCAATTTCATTGCAGCAAAATACAAAGCAAGACACAGCTTTTCAACAGCTGAATATTTACATTCACAAGAATTTAAAAACCTACTAAGGTAATAAACAGCTTGCTCCTTGCCTTCTTCATTATCTTGGGCCAAGAAAGCTCCCAATAAATCTTCTGCTGCAGCTATGTACAACTTCAAGGGCTTGTCACCCTTTGGTGGCATTAACACTGGAGGGTTGGCCAAGTAGGCTTTGATACCTTCGAAAGCAATTTGATGCTCTGCTATCCACACAAATTCCTCTTCATCTTTCAACCTTAATAAGGAAGAAAAAACTTTAGTTTTCCCTACAATATTAGAAATGAATCTTCGAAGAAAATTAACCTGTCCAAGGAACTTTTGTAATTCTTTCTTACTTGATGGAAGTCTGGCTTCAATGATGGCTTTGGATTTATTCTGGTCAATCTGTATTCCTTTCTTGTGTACCACATAGCCCAAGAAGTTTCCAGATGATACGCCAAAAGCACACTTAAGAGGATTGAGCTTCAATTTGAACTTTCTCATTCTTTCAAAGGCTGTTTCTAAGTGAAACAGATGCTCCTCTATGGATTGGGATTTAACTACAATGTCATCAATATAACATTCTAAATATCCTCCAATGAGGTCATAAAAGATAGTGTTCATAGCCCTCTGATATGTAGCTCTAGCATTCTTCAGGCCAAATGGCATTTTAACCCATTCGAAGGTGCCAATATTTCTAGGATATTTGAATGCTGTCTTGTGGACATCCTCCTCTGCAATGTAGATCTGGTTATAACCAGAATGCCCATCCATCATTGATAAAAATTGATGGCCTGCTGAACTGTCTACCAACAGATCCACTATAGGCATGGGGTACTCATCTTTTGGAGTTGCTAAATTCAAGTTTCTGAAATCAATGCATACCCTCATTTTACCGTTCTTCTTAACCACAGGCACAATATTAGATAGCCATTCTACATACCTGGCTGTCCTAATAAAGCCTGCTTTGAGTAGTCTAAGAATCTCCTCCTTGACCTTCTGAATTACTTCTGGACTCATTCTTCTTGGTTTTTGCTTGTATGGCTTGAAGTTAAGTTTCATAGGGAGCCTATGTTCCACTAATGACCTATCCAATCCTGGTAGTTCATTATAAGACCATGCAAAGCAATCTTTATATTTCTTTAGAACAACCAACAACTGGTCCCTATCCAAAACATTCAGACAAGCACTTATGTAGGTGGGCTACTATATAGAATATTCCCCTAAATTTACTTCTTCTAAGGGGTCTTGTGTCTGAGAACTTACTGAAGCTTCTTCTTTGATTTCTTCTATCTTCGAAGCAATCTCTCTGCTTTGTTCTGCTCCCAGGCTCTTTAATTCAACATTTTTGCCCTCCTCCTCATAGACAAAGTCTGTCCACATAACTTCCTTTTCCTGTATCTCCTGGACTTTTGTTTCAATGTCCAATGCACAGTATTTATCAAAGGTCAAAACTTTGGCCTGTTGCTGCTTCTGCTTGCAGCCAATTATCATGGCTTCTCTCTCTTGCTCTTGTACTTTCTAGACTATTGATTTTACATCCAATGTTGAGAATTTAATTAGAGCCAAAGACTTGGCTTCTTGTGTTTCATTTTTTTGCCTACAACCAGGCATCATTGTCATCCTTAACGATAACCTCCTCATCAGCACTCTCCTGGACTAATTGCTTTAGATGCGTCACTTCCTCATCAGCCGTCACTTCGACTGAGCCATCAGGTTTTCTCAATATACTGAGTGGTGTCACTCCCTCAATATACAATTTGGCCTCTGCGAAGTCTGCACAGGCTATGAAAAGTTGAGGATCTACATCAATTTCCTCTGTCTCTCCATTGCCTAAGGCCATCATAATTTTCTGATGCAAAGAGAAAGGCACGCATTTGTTAATGTGAATCCAATCTCTCCCAAGTAAAGCATTGTATTTAGCATTACTATTGATTACGAAGAATGCTGTCATGCAGTCCCTCGTTCCTACACTTAGGTTGATGGGTAGAATTCCCTGAGCCATCTGTTTGTCTCCAGCAAAGCCAGCGATGGTTGTGCTGGTTGGGATTAACCTAGGATTCTTTTTCCCTAGTTTCTTTACAGTAGATTTCGGTAGTAAATTCACTGCTGCCCCATTATTTATTAGGACTCGGTTCAATTGTATCCCATCGAAGAAAGCCTTGATGTACAAAGCCTTGACATGTTGTGTCATAGAATTCGAGGGATACTCAAAAGGATATGAGAGGTTGATGCTCACCTCTTCTTCACTCTCATATTCAGTTTCCATTGGGGTAGCCATTCCAGAATCATCTTGTACCATACTCACTTGTGAGTCTTTACTAGAGACAGGAATAGGATCAATTTTTTTGGCCATCTTGGTCCTCATCTCCAGCCTGGAACTCATGAGGCAGTATGTGTACCATATTGACTGATACTAGAGGAAATGAGCCAAATTGGATGGCTGGCTGTACCTATTTCCCCTCTTGGCTACCTTGTTCAGTTACTTCAGCAGCATTCTCCATGCTGCACTTTGGCACTTCGTTGTTAACTGATTCTTCGAAGGATCTTTCTCAACTGGTTTTTCAACCAAAAATGTTTGCTCAACCATGAAGGCTTCGAACATTTCTTCTTACACCATTTCTTTCTTTTGGCTTATGCCAATTTCTTCTTCTGTCTCGCTATCACTATCCATCAGAGCTTTCTTCAATCCTACCAAGCTAGATTCCTCTCTGGCTTTTAGTTCAGAATGAACCTTGGCCAACTATTCCCTGCTGCAACCCACCTTGCTTTGTAGAGTTGTCTTTAGAGTATGGTCTAACTTTGGAGTCTTCTTTCCTTCTATCTGGACCAATGAAGAGCTCTCTCCATATTCTTTCATATCTTTCTGGTACTGAATGTACCTACGCTGAATCTTTCTCCTTTGTGATCTCGAAATGATTGGGACCATAATTGGTTCCTTCGTCTTTGGGTGTTTAAGCAATACCCAATTGTTCGGAGCCACCAAAGGAGGTTTAACCATCCTTCCTTGGTTTCCAACATCTCTCTGAGTAGGCACTTCCCTAGGTTTGTTCTGCATCACAAACCAATCTGGAACTCCGGGTACCCACGAACTTACTGACTCAGATGTTGAACTGCTTCTTTCTACCTTCGAAGCCATCTTCGAAGCTGGCTGTGAAGGCACTTGCTTGGTCCTGACCTCATGTTTCGAGCCTGATTCAGGCCTTCGATGAAGGTGGCCACTTTCTACCATGCGTGAGGTTGGTCTAGGAGGCCAATCTCTGGCTTTGATCGCATAACCTAAACTCTTCTCCAGTCTTCTTTCAGAATGACTGCTCTCCATCCTGTAGTAGTTAGGTGGCTTAGACTCATACAAGGGCATCTTGCCTTTAGCATGCATTCTATCGACTGCTGGTTCAATTACCAATGGCTGCTGCCTAACACTAGCCGGATACGGCCTTTTGTTATAAGCATTGGTTGGTTTAGGACGTCTCTGCACATCCCTGTAGTATTGCTTCCCATCAATTGGAAGCCCCTTCAACCATTTATAACTCAGTCTGCACTTGGGACACATCCTTTGCATTACTGCTGCCTCTAAGGAACCATCATCCAGTGATTCTTCATCAGAGTGTTCTCTCTGGTGTGAGAAACCTTGTCCAATAACTGGCAGATTTCTGGTGTCCTTTTTAATGGTTGTCTGGTTAGCAACATGCATCTGCACATTGACTTCTTCCAATTCTGTCAAGGACAAGTTCTGGAAATCTGACACAATGACATTTGCTGCCACCTCTCCAACTTCTGGAAATGGATTACTGTCGATCCCCATGGCCTTTTCTGCTTTGGCTGTGAATTTCAAACTTCCTTTCCGAATTTGTTCTTAGATCCTATCTCGAAAAATAATGCAGTTTTTAGTCGAGTGAGACCAAGAGTTATGCCATTTACAATATACTTTTCCCTTAAGTTTATGTGGAGATGGCAGTTTTACTCCTTTAGATAACTTAAGGAAGTTGGCCACAAGCAAATGATCAAAAATGTCATCTACCTTTGTTAAATCGAAAGAGTACTTTCTGTGAAGGTCTTTCTTTTTAGACTGCTGGTCAATTGTTGTATCCTTATGAATTAATGCCTCACAGATCACAAGTTCTTTGCCCACAATCTCTGCTGCATCGATCTCATAATTAGGATCTCTATAATATATCTTGTACGATGCATTATTTCGATCTTGTTCCTCCTCTAGTAATGCTTCACACCTAGACACCTTATAGGTTAGTTCCACCAAATCTCTGAATTCAGTTGAGTCAAACTTTTTTCGAAGCCTAAACTCTAAGCCATTTTGAGCCAATCTTACGAATTCTAGCTCTGGCAGAATGACTCTACATTTATGTCGAGCCCTTTTAAATCTAGCAATAAACTGAGTAGCCTTTTCTTCAGGCCTTTGACTCTATCTTGCCAAGTCTACCATGGAAACCTCTAGCTCCGATTAAAAGAATTGGGCATGAAATGCCTCTTCTATTTGTTGCCAAGTTTGAATGGAGCTAGGTGTAAGGTTGATGTACCATACAAATACTCCCCCAGTTAGAGAATTTGGGAATAATCTTAGTTTCATATAGTCATGATTAGTAAATTCACCGCATTGAGCAGCAAACCTAGCAATATGCTCTGTTGTTGATTGGTTTTCACTCCCATAAAAAATGGTAAAATCTGGTATCCTGAACCCCCTTGGGTATTCATGTACCCTATCTACCCATTTTGGGTATGGTTTTCTTTGTACAGGAGTCTGGACCCCCCGAGCCATCGGTCCACACATCTCTCTAACAATATCAGCAATTTGGTCCCTAGGGACCATATTTTGTGTCTGCTGAACCACTACTGGAGGGAAAAACACAGGATTTGGTGGACAAACTTGTGCTTGTGGTCCTCTTGGTCCATAAGGTGGTACATTTGGGACTGGTTGTCCCTGTGGTGCAGGTTGTTGTTGGGGGTGTAGGTAATCCCTTTGAGCCTGTCCTGCGAAAGGACCTGCGAAAGGTGCTGTAATAGGTGTTGTGTCTCTTCCATTTGCAGGCAAACCTTCCAACCCCCCGGGTATAAATTCGAATAAGGGATTAGTGAACCCCCTTGTACCAGGTATAGCTTCGAACATAGGATTTGTGACCATTCTTATGCCAATTTCTTGTACTGGGCCAGATCCACCAATTTGTATGGCTTCATTGTTGAGTACTGAGGCATTTTGACCTGCTATAAGCCTCGAAATGGGTTCATACCAAGACTGAGGTGATGGTCTTTCATAGTTCTGACTACTAGTTTAACCATTAGAATGTCCATTAACTTGCATAGGCTGTTTATCTCTAGCCAATCTTTGTTGAGGGACATTCAAAACTTCCTCGATGTGTCTTGTGTTTGTTGGTTGGTGGTTATTCATTCTATCCAAAAAGGATGTTGCCCACCTTTCCATTGTGTTCATTAATTGCTGTCCCATGGCATCTACTAGGCCATCCTATGGATTTATTGGATGAGTAGATAGAACAGTGGATGGTTCAATTCATTAGTTTCGTCCAATACTATGAACATGTGGTTCTTGTCCTGAAGTACTGGTCTGTTCGACCATAGGTTCTGATAATATGGGAGTTTCCACAGGATGTGTTACCACATTATCCTCTGGATTAGGTATTTCTACCTCTCCTTCTACGCCTTCTTTCAAGCATTCATTTTCTCCTTGTCTTCTTCATCTAGCCATTTCAATTAGTCCCACCGGGCGTGCCAAAAATATATGTTGACTTTTTGGCTTTCGAAGGGTATCTTTGCAAATGCGAGCATACCAGCAAGGATCAATCAGTCCTTACAAAAATGTTAATTACCAACCAATTATCAGACGATTATGTTTTAGTTCTTTCAGCCTCAATGAAGAGGATTTTTACTAGTGGCTTGACTTAGGAGAAATTAAGTAAAATAATAGTTAAATGAAGAGCAATTGAAGTATTTCATTAGAATGAAAACTTACAATGATCCAAACTCAGCCTCGTAGAGGTTTACAGCAACAATCTACTTGAAACTACTCCTATGAATGAAGTGCAATACAGGAATTTGAAGTATAGGAATGTAAAGAGCAGGAATTTAAAGAACAAAAAATGTAAAACTGGGAAAGAAAATATGTAAAGTAAGACTGGTTTGTATGATCTGAGTCCGGGGGTTTTTCTAGGGTCTTCTCTACTATTTATACTGCTTAAGGGTGACCATCGAATTGCACTTCCAACCGTCGAACTGCTCCTCCATGATCATCGATCATGTTGCCCCAGTATTAGTTCCATTACGCCATAACTTGCAGTTAAGCTTCCCTCCTAAATTTGAATCTAAAATGCGAGTAACCGTTGGAGTCGCGTCACTTTGTATCCCTTTGTTGATCCGCTGCTACTCAGATCTTTTAATAACCAATACTAACTGTGACGTGTATGATCAGGATCGAGGACCTGAATAGTCTTCCTATATTACCCTTATTTCGCCACGCGTTGAATTATAATTGACTCATACAAAATATGTAGCCAACATATTGTCATATATGTTTTTTCCCCCCTTGCAATTACCCTCCGTGTATTTCAAGTAAAATTATTTTTCTATGTTTGATTTCAAGCTTGAAATTAATGTACCTAATATTTATATTAGTAGTAGTGGTAGTAGCAGCGATGGGATGGAGGTAGAGGTGGTGTGGCAATGGCAGTGGTGGGATAAAGGTTGTCATGGTGAGATGGCATGGTTGTGGCAACAATGGAGAACATTTGTTGTTGACCATCCTACAAATGTCAAAAAATGTAGAAAAATTCTGCCCGAACTTGCGTTGCCTAATTTATTTTCTCAATTGAGGTTAAGGTACAAACAAAAAAGTATTAAGGTTGATAAAATATTGATAAAATATTCCCCCCTTTGCGCACCCAATGCTAGTGGGTTGGTCAGAGTAAATGTTTATGATCGGAGGTTAGACGGCAATGACAGTTTGCAGGTGTGGTTTATTTTCCCAGTAGATTGTCAATGCGAGTTAGTCTACTATGGGAATGGTTATTGTTCAATTAACGACAAATAGGTGCCATGGATGGTAAAGTATCGACTTGAAAATTCCAATATTAAAAGGGGGGTTACGTATTGTAAAATGAAGGGGTATCTGAAGTATTCTACGAGTGACATGCCAGAAGATTCGCAAATGAGGGCCCCCTCTATTGTTGTGTTATCTAAAAAATATACTAATGATAATGTTGATGTTTGGCATTGTCCTCCAACAAAGGCCATTCCAATTCTGACACGGACTAAGTCTGTTGGTTTACCGGAGAGGCGAAGAGATTTGTTGTTAGGCGGTTTTGGGGAAAGTGGTTCTGTTATTCATGAACGCAGAGGTCGTCTGAGTTTGTCAGAGATTGATGTACGCAGAAGTGGTGATGACACTATTGATATTGATCCTGGCCCGTCGATTTCAGAGGTTGGTGTTAGCAAAGATGAAGTTGATCGCAGAGGATCAGTTGTTATGGATCCAGCAGAATTTTCTAATGTTTCTTAAATGTAATCGTCGATGTAAAAAATAGTGATGTGACTCAAGATGTAATAGTTGATGATAAGGAAATGTAGTAACTAAATAAAACTTTGAGTGGTTTCATAAATAAAATTAATAAAATTTTTCATTAATCATGGCCGGTGGTTACATTAACATCAAACCATTCTCTCATTTTTGGGGACATTGCATCTAACCAACCATCATCCCCATTTGTTAATAAAATACAAGGAATTCCTCCTCTAATAGTGAGATCTGGTTGGAACTTAACAAATACATGGAAATCTCTCCGCATCCTACTAAATTCTTCATTAATTCGGTAGGGGTGTCGAGTATTTGATGTAAATCTATGACGTTGTAGATGGCGTCTTGGTCGTAGTCCTTGAAACTTATTCTGCCGGAGAAGTAATTATGTCGTCCAGGCTTACGCCCAAAGCGGTTTTACTGTTCTTGAGGGTCCTTCGAGGTAGGGAGATTAGGCGGATGGGCCTCTGCTCTGGTTCTGATCGGAGGAAGAGGAGAGTTCTTCGTCGAGATATAAATTGATTATATTATTTTTGTGTATCCCTAATCTAAGGAAATCGTCTTCCTTCAAAGCGGAGAGACAATTTTGACATAACTTCGTCTTGAGCATAATTTCGACTTACAAACAAAATATTATTTTACGCCCATTTTTTACTTCTTCATTTAAGAAAGGAAATGAATTAAAAGGGCTAGTATATGGGGCCTCTCTCTTTTGTAATGATCCTGGAAAATGTTTTTAATTGGGGTATTTTGTGACGTGTCGGTGGGACATCTTTCTTTCTGAGAGAGCAAAGAATTGTTCCTCCGTTTCTGCTTCACCAAGTATACCCCTCCAGAGTTCGTCTCTGTTTTTCGAAGGACTTTTCCCCTTAGATGAAAATTCTCCCCATTCGACGAACTCGCCCTCTTTCTGTATATACTGTCGACTTGCTGTTGGCGAGTGGAGTTTTTCTATATTTGGATGGTAGATCCTCCCATTGGTTCCAGTGAGATCGAAAAATCTCGGGTTGGAGGTTTGGATCTTCTTCGTGCATTGAACCATGGCATGAAGGTGAGGGTTTCCATCTTCATGGAGCTCCCTTGCGACAAGTATGTAGTATGGCTGACAGGCTAGTTGGAGGAGAGATTGGAGGAGTTCTAAGAGTTGTTCTTTTGGGCAGGGGCGTTGTGGGTAGGTGAGGAAGACATTCTTGGCATTAAAACGGAAAGAGCCTTGGCGAGGCATTATTTAGCTTATTTAGTGATTAACACTTAATTTACACAGGTGTGAATGTTGTTAGTCGAGGCTTTATATAGGAGGAGGTCACACCAGCTGGGGGGGGCGCAATATAATAATTACTAAGCGCCCCCTGTTGAAATTGTACCCGTTAGGCAATTTCACCCGTCGATGGACGTACGGGATGGTGACGTGTAAGGCGGAGATTAAATCCGTACTCACACCAAATAGTAATCCTTGTTTGGTGTGAGTGGTGTGTAAACGTGGCCATATCTGTCCACGTGTCACGATCGCGGTGATTTTGCTTGGATAAAAGCAAAGGTGCGAATTCGCGTGAATGAATGAGCGGTAATGGCGGAATTTGAAATTCAATTTCGAATCTCGTATTCTGTTGTCTATATATTTGGGTCCGACCTCGATATTTGTCGGTGGAGAGATATGAGAGATATGCTTTTGCGGTTTGAGAGTTATTATCTTGAGGTGATTTTACGGTACCTTGTTTAGTCCCTCCTTTTCTTTCTGCCATTTTTGTCGATTTATTTGGTATACAATGTTGTACTCCTTAGAAGAGTATCCCGAGAATTACGGGCAGTTCACTCAAATGTGTGTAGATCGCTTTTTGACGTGGCAACTAGGACTGTGGGAAGAGAGCAGGCGGAGAGCTCCAGCGAAGTTTGTTCCGGTGTACGAAGAGCAGAGGGCAAAAATATCAAAGCTAAGGTGTCTGAACAGAAGAGTTAGCAAAGGTAACAGATCCTGTAGAAGTGTTCGTGTAAAAGATTTGGAGTTATTTATAAAAAATGGAAGGAATAGGAAGCAGCCATTAGCGGACCCCCCTTGCGTACCGGAGGTCAAGGACACCGGCGGCCAGTGGATATAGGCGTAGTTACCGTAGTCGTGCACCTTTTAAGACCCAGTATGTTCGCAGACGGTACGTTCAGAATATTCCCCGATTTATTAAAAAGACTAAGAGGAGAGTAAAGAAATTACAGCTATACGATGAACAATTAAGGGAAGTTAAGTTTGATAATAAAGGTGTGTCAATACGGAGCATCAATGTAGATGGCCCATTTGAATGAAAAATGAATTAAAGAGAACATACTACAAAACAATTATGGTGAGATCATATAATTATAATTATTAGATTAATTTTTTTTTTTCATAAATTATTTACATACATAAACAATGAACATAAATGAAACAGATCGTCAAAATAAATATTCGGCACCGCTAGAGAGCTCGAAGAATACTGGCTCGAATACTGGCTCGAATCCAAAACGACGTCGTTTTGGTCAAAACGACGTCGTTTTGACCCTCTTTTTTTTTTTTTTTTTTCCCTTCTCTTTTTCTCGTTGACCCTCCTTCACTATATTTTTTTTTTTTTTAAGAAGAAGACGCCTTGAGAAGAAGAAGAAGAGGAGGGGGAGGAGGGAGGGGAGGAGAGGAGGAGGGAGGAGGGGCTAATCATCGGGGAGGAGGAGGAGGAGGAGGAGGCGGAGGCGGTCATCTGCCGAGGAGGCTGCGAGGAGGAGGCGGAGGCGAGCTGCATCGGCGGCATGACGAGGATGAGGCTCGCCCGTGAGCCCCAGGCGGCGGCGCGGTCGTGAGACGACCGCATGGTGGGCGACGATCGCTAGGCATCGGCGTCTTCTCTCTCTCTCTTCCCGTCTGCCTCTCTCTCTTTCTCCTCTCTCCCTCTCTTTTCTCCTTCTCTCTCTCTTTTTCTTCTTTTCAAGCCAGTATTCGAGCCTCAGAGACTCGAGCTCTGAGGCATTTTCCATAAATATTATGGTAGACCCACATCGAAAGACTAGATAGTCAAGTCCTTTGTAAAGATTGGAGACAATCTTAACTCTAAAAAATAGAAAGTACGTTGAGTTCTTCCAATTAAAAAAAGTCTAATATATATATATTAGCATAGACCTGTATTACGTACGGGATAAAAATAATAAAAAAAAATATATTTTTTTAATTAAAAATTTAAGTGATATATTATTTATGTTTCAACATTACACTAGCAATATGATTTATGTAGAATATCTTATATGTTGTTAAGTGAGAGGGTAATTTATATTCATAAATTGGGCCGAGCTAGGTGTTGGGCCGAGCTAGGTTTAAGATTGGGAGATACCCACTAAGAAAGGGGAAGTATGTGTAGTTCGGTTGCCAAGCAGTACTGCCGATTATGCAAGTGTCAAGCTAGTCCGGTTGAAGTTGGTAGACCTGGTCGTGAGACATGTCGGTTCTTGCATGCTAGGCGTCGTGATACGACACGGTTGGGACTCGAGTCCTGGTCGCACCCTAGTCGGTTAAGCTCTCTTATGGTTAGCTCGGTTGTGCATGAGAAACCGAGGTAAGAGGAGTAAAAGCGAAGTCCGGACTATAGGTTACTTCGGTTGTAATGGAGTTGCCGTAGTAAAGCCATCTCACTTGGCTTATGCGGTGAGGGTGTTGGAAGATTCGAAGGAGTAATCCTAGAAGGACTCTCAAGGAGGAGTAATTCTAGAAGGACTCTACGTGGAGGAATAAGAGTCTGGGAGGACTCTTCATGGAGAAGTTAGAGTCCTACCAGATCGTGCACGCAGCGTAACCTATATAAGCTCACCAATATCACCTTTGGAGAGGTAGCATAATTTTGCTTCCTGAATACCAGAGCTCTTGCCTTCTTGTCTTGCTTCTTGACTTAGGCATCGGAGAGGTTTCGGCACACCCGCCGGCTCACGTTTGTGTTTTTGGTGGTGGAACGACGACGTCTTGAGAGCAGACTTGATCAACGAGATTATCTGAAGGTGTATTTCTTTCCGTACAATTGGCGTCTGTGGGAATAACAGACAAGAACAACCTCTTGATCAAGCTTTCTCTTGAACATCAATGACGAACAACGACGAATTGCCTCAGTCCGCCATTGACGGACCAACTCCAGAGGGAGGTGCGAGGCGCGAAGGCCTACCTTTGATCCCTCCATGGCGAGCTGGAGCCACAAAGGCAAAATTCGGGGAGATGCGAGGGACGAAGGAGGAATGGCGACCCTCATCCTCTCATTCATAAAGCCCGAGAAAGACAAAAGCGCGAGTTGATCCTCAAATTGGAAGATCGCGTCGAGAGAACAAGATGAATCGATCCGTAAGATGGCGGCGGACATGGAGTCTCTGAGCGCCGGATGAAAGGAAAAAGTGGCGGCAGGAGAAGGCGCGGCAAGAAGGCGCCCTCGCCACTCGGAGGCGTGGTAGGAATTCTACACCCTCTCAACCAGAGGGCGAAGCCTCGGGGCCAGGCGACACGCGATCCGTATCTTCGGGACTCGTCCTCCAGTCCGAGAGGCGAGGTCGAAGGTCGCCTGGAGGGGAGTACCTATTGGCCCTCACACGCACCATACGAGGTCTAGACAGACGGAACTACCTAGGTCGTTCGACCTGCGGTCCATGTTGGAAGAAAAGGCACGATGGAAGGAGGGCGCGAGCCGCGATCCCCCAGGTTCTGCCTTGCGGCGATTGGCTCCTCGGACGCATGGAAGCGTCGAGGTTGGAATGCCAAGGCCGCACTTGGCATCTGAACCAGCGGATAAGGCATTGGCGGCGCTGCATACCTCACCATTCGTCCCAGAGATAGAGAACGCGCCCCTTCCGTCCGCTTCAACCCAAATTCTAGCGTATGAAGGAAGCGGACCCTTACACCCGCCAGAGCCACTTTCGCGGGTTATGGTACGTATCTGCGGCGGAATGAGGCGTTGATGTGTATCCTATTCCCTTCAAGTCTCGGCGACCTAGGCTTGACTTGGTTTGAGAAGCTTCGAGGCGCATAGCCTCCAGGCGCAATTAGCGAGCGTTTGTAACGGTTGAACAAACACAAAACCGGTGGAGATCGACCGGTTGCTCTCCATCGACATGGGCGACAAGGAAACCTGAGGTCATATAACGATCGCTCTTGGGAGACATTCAAGCAGTTGGGGGCCTTAACTAACCTTGCCATTGCGCCAATACAAAGAGGCCTTCGGTCGGAACGGTGAGGACTCTATCACCATGACGCCACCCTTACCATGGAGGCCGATGGAGAGTGCATCGGCACATCGGTGAAAGAAGATGGCGCTCGTGCCAAAGCAAAAAGCGCACGACCATAACACGAGAAAGAAGACCTCGGCAAAGGTCAATCGGTGATGAATCGAAACAAAAGCGGACGGGCGGCGAGACAATGACGAACCAGGAGAAGAGGTGGTTGAGAGTCCGCACCGCCATTACCACGAGTGTTCAAAAACCAATCTCGTATACTTAGTGAAATTAGAGGCGAGCCATTCGTCGGTGGCGACCAAGTTGGGCGAGGCCAGAAGGACTATGATGGCGGATCCGGATGCACCTACCACAAGGAAAAGGGCACCGGCGAAGCTATGCGCCATTGAGGCAACATCTGGAAGAGTTGGTGGCGTGAGCCACCTAGATAAATACATAGAAGGAGGCGCGGCCGGCACCGAGGACCACAACCTCCCCAATGGAATGCCAAGCGGCGCCCGCCGCAAGGCACCATCAACGTAATCCATGGAGTCTTTGAACCAGAGCGTATCTGAGCTCGGAGGTTCGATCAAAAAGCGAGCACTTAAGAGAAGTCTTGAGTGCCCAACCGATCGTCAAAAAGGGAGGAGAACCTACAAATGTTATGTCCTTTTCGGACAAAGACTTGGGAGAATATATTGCCCACACAATGATGCCTTGGTCGTCACTCTCGAGTCAAGGATTTTGGCGTCAAGCGGATTCTGATCGACCAAGGTAGTTCGTGTGAAATTATGTATTATGAAACTTTCAAGCAACTCAAGGCTGCAGGATAAAGACTTGGCCCGCGATATCTCCTCATTGGGTTCAACTCCATGCGAGTGGCGGTCGGCAAAATCATCCTCCCGGTCGGGCGGAGTGTGACAAAACAAGTGGAGTTACAGGTCTTTGAAGGTCCCATCCACCTACAACATCATCTTAGGCGAGAACATGGTCAGCGCCATGCGCTCGGTGGCATCCTCCTACCACCAAGTGATGAGGTTCCCCAACGACACGAGTAATAGAAGAAGTTTATGGGGACCAGTTATGTCCAAGCGATTAGCTTCGTGCAGTAGCCAGCGGTGCCAAAGGATATGTTCATTCGGTTGAAGAACCGTGAGTAACGAACTATTCGCGGATGTTGGCAATGGTGATCAAAAGCGATGGAGGACTTGGTAGAAGTCAAAATAGATGAGAAGAACCGGAAAAGTTCTTCCTACTTGGATCGTCGTTGTCGGCCGAGAGATTGGAAGTCTTGGAATTTCGACCTCCAACATCGAAGTGTTACTGGACCCCATCGACATGCGAGCATTGATCCCAACTTTATTTGCCATCAACTCAATGTCCACCCTTCGCTAGACCGGTCATCCAACGCCTTGATCGGCACTCCACCACGCCAAATAGTGGCGGAAGAGGTGGGTAACTTGTTAGAAGTCGGGCGATTAGAGGTGCACTACGGTGGTTCTCTAACGATAGTAGTGCCAAGAAGAATGGGAAGTAAGGCGTCTGCGTCGATTATAAAGCGTCAACAAAGCATGTCCAAGGACGGTTTCCCTACCAAGGATAGATCAATTGGTGGACCTAACAAAGGACACTGAGCGGCAGCTTCCTTGGCGCATATAGAGGCTACCATCGGATAGCCATGCACGAACGGATCGAAGTAACATCCTTCACCACTCCAAAAGGACTATCTTGTTACAAGGTCATGCCCTTTGGCCTAAAAACGCAGGCGACATTCCAGAGAATGGTCACCAAGATGTTCGAGCCATTGTTGGGCAAAACAATGGAGGCTTACATCGATGATATGGTGGTCAAGAGCAAGAGTGAGAGTGACCATCTCAAGGACCTAAGTGAGATGTTCGAGATCCTGAAAAAGCATAAGTTACGCCTCAACGCGTCGAAGTGTGCTTTCGGAGTGGGATCAGGCAAATTCTTAGGCTTCTTGGTGACCAACCGCGGTATAGAAGCGGATCCTTCTCAAATCAAAGCAATTCAGGAGTTAGAGCGGCCTAACTCAGTGAAAGAAGTGCAGCACCTCACCGGCATGGCGGCAGCACTTAACCGATTCATCAGCCGGTCTTCAGACAGATTGCGTCCATTCTTTCAGTCATTAAAAGCTAAGTTTGAGTGGGACGAAGAATGCGACCAAGCTTTGGCAAGTCTGAAGGAGTACATGTCTTCTCCACCATTACTCGTTACCCCCATACCTGGAGAAGAACTCTTCCTCTATTTGGCAGTCTCTCGGCCTTGATAAGTGCAGTGTTGGTTCGAGCAGAAGGAATCCAACACCTGCCTATCTTCTATGTCAGCAAGACGTTGCTGGGAGCCGAAACAAGGTACTTGCCTCTAGAGAAGCTAGCACTGGCCTTAATGATGGCATCCAGGAAATTGGCGCACTACTTTCACGCCCACACAATCGTCCTCACATTTTTCCACTAAAAGCTCTGTTTGAGAGGGCCAACTTTTCTGGGCGAATTTTGAAGTGGGCCGTAGAGTTGGGACAATATGATGTGAAGTTCCAACCCGAACATGATAAAGGCCCAATCTTTGGCAGACTTCGTCATGAGAATTCACTCTGGAAGCCACCAAGTCTGTCCGTCGACCTAATCGACACAACCAAACTAGGGATGGAGTTTGGCCGGAATAGCGCAACCCCTAATCTTGGCTACTCGATCGGGGCCCAAAGCAAACCCGAGTAAGGAAGGCGAGGAGGAAGCCCTACACCAAGTCAAAACTCACCCGAGAATCGGGACTTGAGCCCATCGAAGACAAGGCAAGCGCAACTATGGACTCGGAAGAAGACATTAGTGACTTGGAAGACCCCAAGGCATCGTCCGATCCCTCCACCTGTTGGAAGTTGTTCGTTGGGGAGATGTGGAAGCTCTTTGTTGATGGCGCATCCAATCGACATGGGGCAGGACTTGGCATAGTCCTCTTCTCTCCACACGGCCTAGTAGTGGAGCAGCGATCAACCTCGGCTTCCCGAGATCGAACAATGAAGCCCAGTCTGGCGCTCCTTGCGGGACTCAAGTCGGCGATACATGAAGGCCACTGAACTAATGGTTTACAGCGACTCACAATTGGTGGTGAATCAAATTTCTGGCGATTATGAAGCAAAGGATGATAGAATGGCTAAGTACCAAGACTTAGTCAGGACAGAGATCAAGAAGTTTGAAGTCGTCAGAATTGAACAGATTGGCAGGGAGGAGAAAGCGGAAGCGACGAACTTGCGAGCCGCCTCAATGGCAGATACCTCCATCCCTCATCCACTATTGATCGACTATCTGCCCAGACCAAGTATTGAAGACCCAGAAGCTGAAGAGGTATGTTGTGCGGAGTTAGGTCCTTCTTGGATGGATCCCATCATTCTGAAAAGACGGCACTCTACGGAAGATAAGAAAAAAGCCAGCAGAATCGAGCCAAGTCATAGCGATTTTGGCTCTCTCCATCCTTGGCATTATACAAGAAGTCGTTCTCGGGACCTTATTTAAAGTGTGTCCACCCGGCAAGGTAGAAGCATTCTTGTTTGAAATACGAAGGGGTTTGTGGCGACCATCAAGGAGGAAGGTCATTGGCATACCGAGCTATTTCACAAGGATATTGGTGGCCCTACATGCAAGCGGATTCAAAAGTATGTCAAAAGTGCGAAAAGTGTCGAAGTTTGCGCATCAAATTCACCAACCCAAGAGAACTCCTACCTCTCACTAGTCCATGGCCTTTCGCAATGTGGGGCTTGGACATAGTAGGACCGCTCCCCAACGACCGAACAGGAAGTTCTTTCTTGGCGACAGCAGACTACTTCACAAAGTGGGTGGAAGCGAAGCCTTAGCGTCAATCAAGGAGAAAGATGTGAAGAAGTTTGTTTGGCGTAACATCATTACGCTTTGGCATACCAAAAGCGATTTGAATAACGGCACCCGGTTTGATGGCGAAATTTTGAAGCTTTTGTGAAGAATATAAGATAGAGTTCTACAACTCCACACGGCATATCCCCAAGCAAATGGACAAGCGAAGCTTGAACAAGGTAGTCTTGGATGGATCAAGAAAAGGTTGGAGAAAGCCAAAGGCAAGTGGGCGAAGAGCTCCCACATGTTCTATGGGCTTCCGCACCACACCTCGACGATCAACAGAGAAATACCATTCTCCTTAGCATATGGCATGGAAGCAGTCATCCCTTAGAAGTCGGTCTTCCTACTATTCGAGCAAAACTTTGATCCGCACCTAAATGGGAAGCAATTGCATTGGAACTCGACTTGGCGAGAAGAAAGAAGAGAAAAGGCGCTAGTACACATCGCCTCCTATCGGCAAGAGTTGTCAAGAAAATACAACAAAAGCAGTACACCCAAGACAATTCAAACTTCGGCGATTGGGTACTTACAAAGTGATGGGAAACACATTGGTCCCGAGGAGATGGCAAGTTAGGGCCAAACCGGGAAGGTCCTTACAAAGTGGTCGGATTAGCGAGCAAGGGCATACCACTTGGAAGATGGGGACGGCAAAGCAATTCCTAGGCCATGGAACCGCCAATCTCAAGTTATTTTATTTTTAGCTTTTTCTTTTTAAGTATGTGTAATTTTTACCTTCTCAATAAAAACAAGTCGATTCTTTTAGATATTTGTTTTTTAAGTGGAAAGTAGCTTTAGTAAGTTAATAGCATTGTAAACATAGTTGGCCGGAATACCCAACTATCAACCTTTCCTAAGCCCAGGATAAGGATCCAGGCTGCAGGCCGTTTGGTCGGAATAACCAAAACTTTTATTCTAAGTTGGCCGGAAAAACCAACTTAGAGGTTGGCTGGATTAAACCAACACTTAGCCAAAGTATGGGAATGGCTACATCTGCACTTAGCCAAAGTATGGGAATGGCTAAATCCGCACTTAGCCAAAGTATGGGAATGGCTCCATAGAGGTTGGCTGGATTAAACCAACCCTTGTTGCTCTTCAGCCAAAGTAAGTGTATGACTGAAGAGTGGTTGGCTGGATTAAACCAACACTTAGCCAAAGTATGGGAATGGCTACATAGAGGTTGGCCGGATTAAACCAACACTCTGTACTCTTCAAGCCAAGGTATGGGCATGGCTGAAGAATAGTTGGCTGGATTAAACCAACACTTGTTACTCTTCAGCCGAAGTAAGTTTATGGCCGAAGAGCGGTTGGCTGGATTAAACCAACTCTTTGTACTCTTCAGCCGAAGTAAGTTATATCGGCTGAAAAGTGGTTGGCTGGATTAAACCAACTCTTTGTACTCTTCAGCCGAAGTAAGTTATATCGGCTGAAGAGTGGTTGTGGATTAAACCAACACTTTGTACCTTGACCAAGTAAGTTATATCGGCTGAAGAGTGGTTGGCTGGATTAAACCAACTCTTTGTACTTTTCAGCCGAAGTAAGTTATATCGGCTGAAGAGTGGTTGGCTGGATTAAAACCAACACTTTGTACTCTTCAGAAGTAAGTTATATCTTTGAAGAGTGGTTATTTGGATTAAACCAACTCTTTGTACTCTTCACCAAGTAAGTTACAATTTGAAGAGTGGTTAACTAATAAGTTATGTAGTTAACCGAGATCACGGTTGTGTAATCGAGTTTATGGAAAAAGTAAACATACAAGCAGGCAAGTACACAACCGGAGTAAAAGTTAAAATTTCCATAGAAGACAAAAGGAAGTACAAGTGGGGGGCCATAGCGATTCTGAGCATCGAACAGAAATACAAGAAAGAAGGAAAAATACAAAAGCAGTCATCCTAGGAGTGCATCTAGTTAACGTCAAGCTCCGCTTCAAGAATTGCACTGAGACCGGTTTGAGGAGCCGGTTTGGACCGTGGTGTCGGTGGTATCTCGTCGATTAAATCCTTTGTTGGCTCCACCGAGCTTCTTCATTGCTTTGAGCGGTGTTGGCCGAGTCGAGATGGCTCCCCCTCATCATCTTCATCATCTTCATCCTCTTCTTCATCACCAGACCCTTCTAGGAAGGCTTTTTGAAGATCGTCTGCATATTGTTTAAGCGAGGTCGGAATAGAGTACGGTGGAGCGTTATGGCGTCGGTGTCGAGTACAACCGAGCTTCTCCACCGCACTCCGCCAACCGCACTTAAAGAAGAGGTCCTTTGCTGCGCCACATTGAAGGCTGTATGCGTCTTCGGCTTCCTTGAAGCCTTGCTTTTTGGCCTTTTTTACTTCGGCTTTCAGTTGGTTTACTTCGGCGTGTTTCTTTGTTTCTAACTGGGCCATCTCCCACGGGTAATAATCTTTTACCTCGATTCTGACCTTTTGTTTATCACCTTCACCGAGATAACGGCCGGTGAGTCGTGATACCTCGGCCTCCAGTTCGGCCGCCTTGTTCTGGGCCTGTGTTAGTTCGGTTGCCCTGGCCACGGCGTCTTTCATGGCCTGCCTGGCGGTCTTACGAAGTTCCATCACTTGCCGGTGTGCAAGCGTGGTTTTCTGAAGAGCCTGCACGCAGTATGGAAAGTTTTTAGTTGATTGACGGCGAAGGTTTGGCAAATTTTAGAGACAGAAAGGACAGTATTGCTTACCACGATCATGGACTTCGAAGCAGACCGGAGTGACTTTACCTCGGTGTTGAGCTTCTTGGCATGGTGCTCCATGTCTTTTGGAAGGCACACACCTCTGGCCAAATTGAAGGCCAGAAGGTGATCCTTGTCCGAGACAACAGAGTCATCCTCATTGATAGCCCGGTTGTTGAAGACTAGGGGTGGAGTCCACTGAGGGGTTTCAGACCGGTGTGATGACTCAGCCTGGGGGTTCGGTTGCATGATTGCTGGCGGGTTTGGTGGCGGAGCATTCTCATCTTCGTCAACAAGTTGTGGCCCGGCTTGGATAGTCCGAACGCGCTTGTTTGGCGAAGCGAAGGTTCTTTGGGATGGAAGAGCCACTACCGGTTGATTGGCGGTCTGTGGTACCTCGGTGGGGTTGTTTCGGTGAGCATAGCCCATGATCTGCTTCTCTTGGCCATCTCTTGTTAATTTATTAAGGGCACTAACGATTTACAGCAAGGTTGGGTCGGTTCAGTTGGTCCTCGAGGAGGAAGTCGGTCACCCTCGCTTTTCGGTGACCAGATGGCATAGGTTGGTTCAAAGTCGAGGAGTTTACCCCAACTCCTTTCTTGAACACCTTGATCTTGTGGCGGAGAACGCCTAGATTGGGGTGGCCGTCTTGGGGAGTAAAGGAAAGCTAAATCTGCAAAAAGAGAACAAGTGTTAGTCAGGTTCGATGTATGAGATTCATTTCAAAAGGAAATGAGGAATGGAAACCAAGTCTTTGTACCGGCCGCCCTTGTTTCCAATTTATTCTTGACACAGGATTCGGGCTTGGAAGTCTTCAAAATTTCCAGAAACCCAAAAGAAATCGTCGTCGTTCAAGTCTTTATCCGGTGTATGTTTGATTATTTTTCTCGGCCTCGGCGTATTCTAAGGTAATAACACCAGCCTTCGTTTTGGAACCAATTGTCTTGGTGTAGTATTTCGCTATGCCAAGGTTTAGACCGGTTTGTTGGTTTAGAGGCTATGCCCATGATTATTCGGTACGTATTGGTGGACAGCTGGGTGGGGCATATTCTGGTTTGTCTCAAGAATTCACATATAAGGGGCTGGACTGGGAATCTTAGTCCGGTTTCTATGATTGATTGGAGGGTGAAAGGGACAAAACCTTCTTTTCCCCAAGGGTCTATATCCTTTTCGGCCAAAACGATATTTACATCGGCTGGGATTTGGTGGTCCCTCCTAAAGTCATGAAGGCCTCCTGGGGTTTCTACAAGGACTCTATATTTCCCCATTTATTTTATAAAGTTATGAAATAATTTATCTCGGTTGAAGGAGCGTGCTCGGTAGTCCGGTTGGACGCACAGAGGGAGTGCCTGGACAGCCTGAGTCTTCAAAGTTGAAAAAGTAAGTGTCAAGCACAGATCAAAGACGGTGCTACAAAAATAAAAGCAAGAAAAGGTTGGTTTTACTTGGCTCTCTGAGGTGCTAAGCTATCTACATCGGCTTGTGAAAGGTTTGTGGTTATCTCGGTTTCACCTATGGTTTTCTTACCACGGTTAGGCCTCGAGGGCATCTTTACGAGTTCGGTTTAGAAACTCAAAAGGATGGCTTAGCCCGAGACTTAGCTCGGTCGAGGCGAAATACCTATCTCAAGTCGGTTTTATTTGGCTAAGGTGAATCAAGTGGCAACTTATTGAAACTACTATTGTGGGTTGCAAGTGCTAGTTCGGTTTCGATTTGCACGACAATGAGCAAGATTCTAGTTGGTTGTAGTGTGTGAAGAGATCGGAAAGGTGTCCTACAAGGTGAATTCGTGTGTTGAGTGTTCTTATGGAGTTCTTGAAATGCATGTGCGATTGAAGAAAAAACAAAATGTTTTGTAAAAACACACAACGAAATGTGACTATGAACTTACATGAAAGTAAGAAAGCGAGCAAATGAAAGCAGATTCATGAACTTACCAAGAGGAAGAGGCGAGTGAAGGAGTGATCATGCAGATAGCAAACAAGGACACGAGCTCGGGAGAGAGAAGATGAAGCAGTGAGGTGATTCTGAAATGAAGGGTTAGTTTTGTGTCAAGTTGTTTTTGGAGGGAACTATTCAAACATTACGAGACACGAGGACGGCGCGACAGCTGTAGAAGGCCATTCAGGGTGTGCCACGTGTCTGGGAAGGACAATCGATTCAGTTTCTGAAGAATGAAGAGACGTATTGGCCGGACGTGCGCAGTACGGCCCCAGCTTAGCTCGGCTGGATAAGCTAAAGGTGTTTGACCTCGGCTGGATAGGCAAAGTATGTCTTAGCTCGGCTGGAAAGGCTTGGGGGTTTTTTAGCTCGGCTGGAGAGGCTAAGCGGTTGTTAGCTCGGTTGGGAAAGCTAAAAGGTATCAGTTCGGGTGGGGATGCTAAGCAGTTGTTAGCTCGGTTGGAAAGGCTCGAAAGGCTTTAGCTCGGTTGGAAAGGCTCGAAAGGCTTTAGCTCGGTTGGAGATGTTAGAACTCTATCTCGGTTGTTACATGGGTAATCCCTATCATGCTTCGCAGATGGAATTAAGGGGCAATTGAGAGGGTAATTTATATTCATAAATTGGGCCGAGCTAGGTGTTGGGCCGAGCTAGGTTTAAGATTGGGAGATACCCACTAAGAAAGGGGAAGTATGTGTAGTTCGGTTGCCAAACGAGTACTTCGATTATGCAAGTGTCAAGCTAGTCCGGTTGAAGTTGGTAGACCGGTCGAGAGACATGTCGGTTCTTGCATGCTAGGCGGTCGTGATACGACACCGGTTCGGACTCGGTAGTCCGGTTGGGTCGCACCCCTAGTCCGGTTAAGCTCTCTTATGGTTAGCTCGGTTGCGCATGAGAAACCGAGGTAAGAGGAGTAAAAGCGAAGTCCGGACTATAGGTTACTTCGGTTGTAATGGAGTTCGGCCGTAGTAAAGCCATCTCACTTGGCTTATGCAGTGAGGGGGGTGTTGGAAGATTCCAGAAGGAGTAATCCTAGAAGGACTCTACGCAAGGAGGAGTAATTCTAGAAGGACTCTACACGTGGAGGAATAAGAGTCCTGGGAGGACTCTTCGCATGGAGAAGTTAGAGTCCTACCAGGACTGTGCCACGCGTAACCTATATAAGCTCACCAATATCACCTTTGGAGAGGTAACGCAATTTTGCTTCCTGAATACACAGAGCTCTTGCCTTCTTGTCTTGCTTACTGACTTAGGCATCGGAGAGGTTTCCGGCACACCCCCGCCGGCCAGCTCACGTTTGTGTTTTCAAGTGGTGGAACGACGACGTACTGAGGAACGCAGACTTGATCAACAGGATTATACGAGAAGGTGTATTTCTTTCCCGTACATTAAGCATAAAAATTATTTGCAAAAATAAATATTATATTTTAATATAAACATTTGAAATTAGTGTTACTGCGTTTAAAACTTGCTAACATATGAACTATATATACATTGAAAATTTATCTAAAAAAAATTAAATTTAAGCTAGTAAGATATTTAGCACTAAATGTTTAAAATACTTTGAATGTGAGTTTTATATTAAATCTTAATAAAATATTTATCATTCTTTATTTAATATTAAAAAATTAAGTTCTACTAATTACAAATCATAAAAAAATAGCATTATTAACTCATTACTTGAATTTTATTTATTTATTTTATTAAATATATTCAAGTCTAATTAACTTTAAATTTTTGTTTTTTCAATTACAAAAAATGTAATGAACTATGCATTCACAGCAAATTTTTGATTGAATATTTTTACCTTATCATGTACTTACTTAAATTAAGCTTATTCATGATATTATACTGTTGGCTTTTTGGCTTTTCGAAGGGTATATTTGTAAATGTGAGTGTGCCAGCAAGGATCAATCAGTCCTTACAGAAATTATAATTGCCAATCAATTATCAGGCGACTATGTTTTAGTTCTTTCAGCCTCAATGAAGAGGACTTTTGCTGGTGGCTTGACTTTAGGAGAAATTAAGAGAAACAACAATTAATACGAAGAACAATTGAAGTATTTTATTAACATAAATACTTACAATAGTCCAAACTCAGCCTTGAGGAAGTTTACAGCAACAGTCTACTTGAATCTACTTGAAGACTACTCCTACGAATTGAAGTACAATGCAGGTATTTAAAGAACAAGTATTTAAAGTACAGGAAAGGTAAAACTGGAAAGGAAAATAGGAAGTAAAACTGGTTTATATGATCTGAGTCCGGGGGCTTTTTCTGGGAACTTCCTTGCTATTTATACTTGTTAGAGATGACCTTCGAACTGTACTTCGAACCGTCGATCGCTTCCTCCATGATCACTGATCATGTTACCTTAGAAATAGTTCCACTATGCCATCACTTGCAGTTGGACTTCCCTCCTGTTTTTGAATTTGAATATAGGTAACCGTTGAAGCCACGTCACCTTGTATCTCATTCCTGATCTAGTGCTGCTCAGACCATTTGAGAACCAATATTCATTGCCACGTGTATGATTGAGATTTAAGATTAAAATCATCTTCCAATAATACCCTCATTCTGCCACGTGTCGAATTGTAATTGGCTTTTACAAAATATGTAGCCAACATTACCCCCCGCACTAATATACCCAATACTTGGAAATATTAGTGAATCAAAAACTTTTCCCTCGCTTTTTTGGAACGTGCATAGAATCTATTTTCAGGAAACACAACCGTCACCTATTTTGGCGATCATTTGCATTAACTCTTAACTTTGTTGGACGTTCCAATACCTTCAGCATTCGAACGGATTATGACTCAATCACCTTCTCACTCTATTGATCGAGCATACGAAGAGCCATTGAGTAATGCTGTTTCCCCTCGAAAGAATCTCCATGCATTTATTAGCCACCTTTACCCGCCTTTCTATATTCAGGTCATGGAGGCTTTCGCAGATTATCAACCTTTGGACTACGAACACATTGCCCTCAATCCTTTGGTTTACCAACTCATTGATACAAAAAGTTCTTCCTCTAAACTTCCCTCGCATTTTGAACGAACAACTCTCAAGCCTTTGCTTCAACAAATTGCAAATATGGAATTGGGAAATTCTTCTTCACAACCTTCTGCTTGGGATGAAGCTACAACTTCTTCATCTTCTGGGTTTCGGATGGACGAATCGGTTGCACGAGTCACAGGTCTTGAGGGAGCGGATCAATCATCATTTTATTGAGTTCACTGACCCTTTAGATTTTCCTTCCTACGCTCGAAGCTCGGTGGTTTATCCTTATGTGCCCATCGACCTTCGACGTAGTTTAGAGGAGAATTTGCTTGTGGCTTGGTATACATCCTCCATTCCCACAAGGATAATGCACCCTGCCCGGTGCTTGGAAGAATCACAAGGATATACCCCTTCATTTTTAGCCAAGAAAGCGCAGATTTGCTCTTCCGACTGGCTTGATTATATTAATGCCTTTGTTCCTCCCATCCCTATGTCATCTCCCCTAACTGAAGCATCCACTTCTTCTTCTCCATCTTCTGAAATAGAAGCATCCACACCTTCTCCATCCTCTGGACTAGAGGCATCCGCACCTTCTCTTTCTTCTGAAGCAGAACCATCTACTCCTTCTCCTTCTCCCACTCTTTCTTGGACAGAGAAATTAAAGCTTGCTCTTCCAATGGACAAAATTTTCCCTCCTTACAAACCTCCATCTTCCCCAACTCCATTTGAGCGGAAAGAAGCCCAACTTCGCCGCATTTTGCTCACCTACCCTTCAATGTTCTTGAGGATGACATTCCTCTCAAGAACTTTCGATGGGCTTGTGATATTCTGACTAGGGGTCATATCCTTAATCCTATCGCCCAAGCAGAACTTCACATGTTCCTGGATCAACTTCCAGTACTCCTCCATTGGCATCGAAATTCCAAAGTCACCATTCAATCTTTGGATCAACTTTCATCTCTTCGAATTCATGCTCAATACGAAGCAGAAAACTTCATTGAAGACTTTGATGACTTCAAGAATAAAGATTCTGCATATTGGGATGATTTAGTTATAGATGAGTTGGAACAAAAATTGAGGGAGGAGGCTTTCGAAGCAAAGGCTGAAGAGCTCTATTACGAAGTGAGAGCACATCAACTCATGCAGCCAACTTTGGAGGAGATGGAAGACATAATAAAGAAAGAACAAATATTCATTGATCATTGTTGGATGAAATTCCATGATCTTGTAATTTATTCTATTCCTTATTTTTATGAACTTGAATTTGTACCTAAATAAGATTACTTAATGTAATTGTCTTGGCTCTAATGAAAGCAAAGTCCTCTGTACTTGACATTGTTTGACTCTATCTCCCCTTAGCCAACTTATAACCTTAAATTAAATAATCTCATCCTTTGAATTTGGACTCACTTATTTTCAATGAAACACTAAAGAAACCAATATGTCTTTTTCCAATTTATGGAGCAAAATTTGACAATTTTGGTTAATATTATCTCAAATCAATGCTTCGAAGTTAACAACCTTACTTTTCAAAGCTAATCATAACCAACAACCAATATGTCTTTTTCCAATTTATGGAGCAGAATTTGACAATTTTGGTTAATATTATCTCAAACTAATGTTTTGGAGTTAACAACCTTACTTTTCAAAGCTAATTATAACCAACATATGGTTATAGTTAATATAGTCAGTCATCCTTAAATTGACCATTCTTACTTCGAAAAGCATTTTATGCTGTCTTAATTCAATGGACAATTTTCTCTTGCAAAAACCAACGATTGGTTTTGATATTCTTTGCATCTTAGTGTCTTCAAACATGTAGTATGCTTCGAAGCCGAATTCTGTATTTCGAAGCCGTTTTATTTGATTTCTTGGAGCCAAAATTGGCTTCGAAGCCAAATATCTATCTTCGTCGACGTCAACATTCGTAATGTATCCTTCCTCCAAAACTATCAATATTTGGAAGAGTCTCCTCATATTCGTACTTTTAGTACTTAACGATTTACATAATATATTTTCGGACAGAAACCTTTTAAAGGCCCCTTTGCTTTATATTCTGAAATCACTTGCTCTTTTGACTCGCAAACCCTACTGATCTCCTGTTAAACCCCTCTTCCTTATTGCCCATTATCAATGGATCCTTCCTCACTAAAAGTATTTACTGGCGATCGTATCAGTCCTACTATGGCTTTGAAGCGATGTATCGATGAAGAAATCACCAAACTATCATCTGGTGAGTCAAGCCACATAGATGGACGTCTTTTCGCTCGTCATAGCAATAAACAGAATACGCCCTGGCCCTATTTTTTCGAAGCTCTCGCCAACTCGACCCTATATCCTCGATTGAGGACCATTTCCTTCTTTACGGCAGGTGGCTTGATTGGGGAAACTGGAGGGTGAATCGTCCTCACCGTTGCTGGCCGACAATGAGGACTGAATGGGAAGAATGGTATGACAGAGTTGTACCTGCGAGAGAAGATGACCTGCAAGAGCTCTGTATTCTCGATGCCCTTCGTCTTTCCAGGTTCATTATTCCTGAAGACCCTTTCTTGATACCTGCTGCCTTATGTTTCTGGAATATGTCTTTTAATTTCTTCCAATTTCGGTGCGGCATGATGGCCCCCACCGTTCTTGATATTTGCCATCTCTTAGGGCTTTCCCCACATGGTTCTCCATTTTCTCCCAACTATCCAGACCTTCCTGTTAAGTTCTCTCTTCCATCCTTAAGTTCCTCTTATAGTGACTTCGTAAAGTCTGAAAATAAAAAGGAAGGTCCTGTGAAGGACAGAGAGTTATTTTCCTTTATTTTATATTGGTTATGCAAATTCCTCTTTTGCACCTCATCTCAGAGGATTATGCCTGAGTTTGTTCCTCTCGCGAAGGCACTTATTTTGAAAAAACATATAGCTCTTGCTCCTTATCTTTTAGGTCATGTCTACAGAGTCTGCTCCCAATTTTGTGAGAAACCTCTTGATGCTAACCAAGGAGGTCCCCTCTGGGTGCTTCAACTTTGGCTCTTCGCCTATTTCACTGACCTACACCCCAAATGTTTGAAATTCCTTGTTCAGGATCCTAGTACTTATGGGGAAAAGTATGCTAGGATTACCCTTTACCCTGCTTCCTTCGCTTACTACTTTACCTTCTTTTATCAACTCCCCATTTCTCCATCTGCCTCCTTCTTCTGTCCTTTTGAAGCCAATAAAGGACCAACTTGGCTGCAAGCTTTCCTAGCTGATAAAGAGTGCTCCACTTCTCCTCATAAAGATATGGGCCTCTATACTACTACCAAGGAATTGTTCATTGGTAGTTTAAACCCTCGAGCCTACAAATGCATATCCGAGGTGTCTTCGCCTTCTCAATTTGCAGACGCAGTTTGGACTCACTCAAGGATACCAGTTCCTCTTGCGGTCTCGAATGTCCATCTTATCGTCAGAGATTTGAAAATATCCAAATCCAGACTAGAGACGGCAATCCTCAAACTACTGAAAGAGCTGAATGAGTTCCAATTTATCCCCTTTCTCCAGTATGGCTCAGTCTTGAAAAGATTCCAGAACTGGTGGACAGTCAATATGGAAGTACGCCTATCTGAACATCCCCATGACTTGCTGGTAGGATTAAGAGTGCCTTCGAAGGCTACGCCAGCGACATCTAAGGACATTTCTCCTCTTCACGAGGCTGCCACGACTAATCCTACAACTTCATCCCCTCCAGCTAGAGTTACTAGAGCTGCTTCGAAGAAGGGTAAATATTTTTAGACTTTTCCTTTTCCTTTCGTTTGAATCTTTTGTTCCTTCCCTTTACACTTTTGTTCTTTGGTGCAGGGTCTTCACACGAAGAATCTCCCAAGAGAGCTGAAACTTTAGCTGTTCTAAAAAAGAAACAACAACAACAAAAACAAAAAAGGAAGCTGATCCTCCCTCCTGAGGAATCCGAATCCTTGGGAGAAGAGGAGATTGAACAAGAGCCAGAAGTGCCCTTGCAGAGGACAAAGAGACAGAAGGTAGTTGCCTCCCTTCCTGATATAATTGGGCATCCTTCTTTCGAAGTACCCACTATAGTAATGGAGAAAGCACTTACCTCTGGAACATCTGAAACCCAAGTTGAGGAGAGGGAAATTGAAAAAGAACCAGTAGCATCACTGACAAGGAGGAAAAGAAAGAAGATGACTGTTTCTGCTGCTGACTTGGTAGAAGATTCGGTTCATGAAGCCGCTGCTAAAGCAGTAGAACAGGAACATTCCAAAGCAATAATCGTTTTTGAGAGGGCTGAGAAGAAACGGCAAAGAATAGCTCGAGAGATGAAGTTGCTGCTGCTGATATGTTACAAAGAGAAACTGCTCGAAGACAACAAATTGTCGAACATTATTCTCTTCGTAGCTCTCCCATCAACATCAACATTTCTAAAACAAGTAATTTCTTTCATACTTCTGCTGTTCTTCCTTCGTTAGCTTTAATAATGAATTTTGACAATCCTTTGTATTTCTTCTTCTTACAGCAACAGCTACTGCATTCATCTTTCCGGCTAGGCCTCCTTTGTCTTCAGTTGAAGTTGACCAGACGCAACATGGGAAAACCATCCGAACCATGCTCTCACTCTCCAAGCCTATATTCGGCACATTTTCTTTGAGTCCAAACATCCCTGCATCTCTTTTCCTTGGCTTAGAGCCATTTCTTCCTTTTTTGGCCTTCAATCCACCTCAGTCCATTTCTTCTTCGAGCCTTACCCTTCCTTCTTCCAAGGGTATTCCAACTGTTACTCCAATCCTAATGGCAGTTGATTCTTCCAAAGAGGGTACTGGCAATTCTCCAATTCATGGTTCATCATCTATGCTTATTTCTAGCCCTTCTTCACTTGATTCATTGGTGGCTAAAACTATAAAAGCTGCCAAAGATACTCCATCCATTTTTCCCATCCCCATGCAGCCCTCTGTGTCTTCCACCACCATACTTTCTATGCCCTTCATGTCTAGGGATGAATTAGACATCTTCGAAGGAAGACTTGCTAGTCTTTTCGACGTACCTTCTACTTCTCCAACATTTAATGCTGAAGCTGAGCCATTAGTCTTGGCTGACTCCTTGCTAGAAATTTTCGAGAATTCTTCCTTCAGCAACAAACCTTCTGTGCCTTCAATAGACATAGACACATGTCTAGAACTGCTAATTTCCTTTTCAAGGATCCCCTTTGAGGCTCTACAAAGGCCTACTATCAGAAATGGGTTCCTTCAGTGTTGTAACATTGCTGAGCAGTCTGGCATGAATGTTTCAAGTCATCTATCTCAGGCAGCAGCCACCATCGATTTTTATCTCAATGTTTGTCATGCTGCTAAGGCTGCAGATGAGAAACTAACTAGAGACCAGAGTTTTGCTTCTCAAGTGCATATCGAAGTATCAGAACTCAAGGAACAACATTCCTCTGCTTCCAAGTTTAGAATCCAACTGCTAGAGAAGAAAGCCCAACTGGAGGAGGAATTAGCTACAGTAAACCGGGCTTTGGATCGAACTGACACCAAACTGCAGATCACTAACCAAGAACTGGCTGATCGAAAAAAGGACATGGCTGCAGCTATCAAACTGTTCCCATCACTTAGCAATAGGAAATCCGTTGTACAAAAACAATTAAGACATTGTAATGATTTCTGGGCCAATCTATGGCATAATGTACTTAATTCTTTATAAAAGAACAAATTTTGTCCATCCTTTAAGTAGTCTCATGTTTTGTATTCGATGTTTATTCTATTCCTTGTGTTTCCCAAATGGTTGGAAAATAAGGTTTCAAATATCTTCCATTAATCTTTTTGGGATGTACATAACCATTCAAATTTCTTAAATGGTATGCCCCAAAAGGCAAAACTCTATGAACTTGATATGGTCCTTCCCAGTTAGGTGACCATTTGCCAAACTTATGGCTTTTAATCCCTATTGGGAGTATTGTTTTCCATACCAAGTCACCTTCATCAAAACCAATATATTTGACTTTCTTGTTATAATTCTTGGCTGCTTTCTTCTTTTGAAAAAGAATGCTATTTAATGCCAAAATCCTCGCTTCATCTATGTCTTCTAATTCCAAGCACATGCTTTGATGATATTGTTCAGATTCTAATTGATCTTGACATCTTACACTCAGAGATTTAAGATTAATATCCACAGGTAGCATCGTCATGCCCGTATACTAAGGCATAAGGGTGACTCTGTGACTCGACCTTGGGAAGTTCTCAGAAGCCCATAAAACATCCAACAATAGGTTATGCCAATCCCTAGGATTATCTTCCACCAGCTTTTGTATTCCTTTTTTCAAGGATTTATTGGTTGATTCAGCTTGACCATTGGCTTGTGCATAATAGGGAGTAGAATTAATAAGGCTAATCCCGATTACGCCACAAAAGACTTCACCATCTTCCCATCAAACACAGCCCATTATCAACTGTTATGGTTTGTGGAATGCCAAACCTATGAATCGATCTTTAATGAACCCAATGACCTCTCTGCGGTCTCTGACCTTATATGGTTTGGCTTGACCCATTTAGTGAAGTAGTCAAGAGCCACTAGAATGAAACAATGATGTTTCAAGAAGGTGGGTGAATTTTACCCATCATATCCATGGCCCATCCTCTGAATGGCCAAGGCTTCACTCTTGCATGTAGGTCGGGTTATGGGCACATGTCTTATTGTGCCATGTTTTTGGCATGCAGCAACCCTTTGCATATTCTATGCAATCTTTAAGAATAGTTGGCCAATAATAGGAATGCCTTGAAGCAACCATCTCATCTTTACACGGTGATGAGCACCACAAATGCCTTCATGGACCTCGGCCATAGTGTTAATGCTTCTTTTGGACCTAAACACTCCAATAATAAGCCATCTCCTCCCTTTTGTATAGAGCATTACCATATATCATGTATTGCATGGATCGCAATTTGATTTTCCTCTTGGCCTTCAAGATGGACCGGCCAAAATCTTACATTATTGGATGCCTCCAATCCTGCTCTTGTAAGTCATTATGATTGACTTGCAAGATCACATTCCTTTTATTCAAAGGTTGTATTAATCTCTGATATGTTGTTTGGCTTATATCCCTTTGGGTATTATCCCTTCTCTTGAAGTTCGAAGCTTTTTGAGCCACATCATTGGCTCTATTGTTCAAGAATCTTGGAACATAGGTTACATTTGCTATTTGAAACTGAGAAAGCAACTGTAATGCAACAACATAATATGGTAGGATGCTTATGCTTTGACACTTGAAAATCCCTTTTACTTGATTAACCACCAATTGAGAGTCCCCAAATATGTCAACTGCATGTACCTGTAATCCAATAAGGATTTCTAGTCCCACTATTAAGGCTTCATATTCAGCCTGGTTATTGGAACAACTAGCTTCATCCACTCTGAAACCATGCGTGGTTTCTACCCCTTGTGGAGACTTAATCACGATACCAATCCCAATTAATCCATTGGCCTTCGATCCATCGAACCACATTTGCCATGGTTCAATACTAGCCATACCAAGTTCCATTACCTCTTGGCTTTCTGTTTGAGATGGATGATCTGCCAAAAAATTGGCTAATACTTGCCCTTTTACTGCTCTTTGAGGGACATATTCTAAATGAAATTCCGATAAGGCTAATATCCATTTGCCAATTCTTCCCCTCAACATAGGTCTAGATAACATGTATTTAACCAAATCTGTGGTTGCAATTACCAAAACAGTTGTAGGTAAAAGATAATATCTTAATTTCATTGCAGCAAAATACAAAGCAAGACATAGCTTTTCAACAGCTGAATATTTACATTCACAAGAATTTAAAAACCTACTAAGGTAGTAAACAGCTTGTTCCTTGCCTTCTTCATTGTCTTGTGCCAAGAAAGCTCCCAATGAATCTTCTGCTGCCGCTATGTATAGCTTCAAGGGCTTATATCGTTTTGGTGGCATCGACCTTGGAGGTTGGCCAAGTAGGCTTTGATACCTTCGAAAGCTTTGATGCTCTGCTGTCCACACAAATTCCTCCTCATCTTTCAGCCTTAACAAGGAAGAAAATACTTTAGTTTTCCCTGCAGTGTTAGAAATAAACCTTCGAAGAAAGTTAACCTGCCCAAGGAACCTTTGTAATTCTTTCTTACTTGATGGAGGCCTAGCTTCAATGATGGCTTTGGCTTTATTCTGATCAATCTGTATTCCTTTCTTGTGCACTACATAACCCAAGAAATTTCCAGATGACACACCAAAAGCACATTTAAGAGGGTTGAGTTTCAACTTGAACTTCCTCATTCTTTCGAAAGCTGCTTCTAAATGAAGCAAATGCTTCTCCATGGACTGGGATTTTACCACGATGTCATCAATATAACATTCTAGATACCCTCCAATAAGGTCATGAAAGATGGTGTTCATAGCCCTCTGATACGTAGCTCCAGCATTCTTCAGACCGAATGGCATCTTAACCCATTCGAAGGTGCCAATATTCCCAGGACATCTGAATGCTGTCTTGTGGATGTCTTCCTCTGCAATGCATATTTGATTATAACCAGAGTGGCCATCCATCATTGACAAAACTTGATGCCCTACTAAACTGTCCACCAACAGATCCACTATAGGCATAGGATATTCATCTTTAGGAGTTGCTAGATTTAAGTTCCTGAAATCGATGCATACCCTCATTTTGCCATTTTTCTTAACTACAGGCACAATATTAGATAGCCATTCAACATACCTGGCTGTCCTAATAAAGTCCGCCTTAAGTAGTCTAAGAATTTCTTCCTTGACCTTCTGAATTACATCTGGACTCATCCTTCTTGGTTTCTGTTTGTATGGCTTGAAATTAGGCTTCAAAGGGAGCCTATGTTCCACCAATGATCTATCCAATCACAGTAGTTCATTATAGGACCATGCAAAACAATCTTTGTATTTCTTTAAAACAACCAACAACTGGTCTCTGTCCAGAGCATTCAAACAAGTACTTATATAAGTGGGCTGCTGCACAGAACCTTCCCCTAAATTCACTTCTTCTAAGGGGTCCTGCGTCTGAGAATTCATTGAAGCTTTCTTTTTGGTTTCTTCAACCTTTGAAGCAATCTTTTCACTTTGTTCTGTCTCTAGGTTCTCTATTTCGACATCTCTGCCTTCTTCCTCATAGACAAAATCTGTCCATAAGGCGTCTTCTTCTTGTATTTCCTGGACTTTTGTTTCAATGTCCAATGCACAATACTTCCCAAAGGTCAATCTTCTGACCTGTTGTTGTTCTTGTTTACAGCCAATTATCATGGCTTCTCTCTCTTGTTTCTGTACCTTCTGGACTATTGCTTTTACATCCAATGATGAGAATTTAATCAAAGCCAATGAATTGGCTTCTCGTTCTTCACTTCTTTGCCTACAACCAGGCATCGTTGTCATCCTTCACGACAACCTCTTCATCAGCACTTTCTTGGACTAAGTGCTTCAGATGTGTAACTTCCTCATCAGCCGTCACTTCGGCTGAGCCATCAGCTCTCCTCAATATACTGAGTGGAGTTACCCCTTCAATATATAGTTTGGCCTCTGCAAAGTCTGCACAGGCTATGAAAGGTTGAGGATCTGCATCAATCTCCTCTGTCTCTCCATTGCCCAGAGCCATCATGATCTTCTGATGCAAAGAGGAAGGTACACACTTGTTGGTGTGAATCCAGTCCCTTCCAAGTAAGGCATTATATTTAGCATTGCTGTCGATCACGAAGAATGCTGTCATACAATCCCTGGTTCCCACACTCAAATTAATAGGCAGAATACCTTGGGCCATCTGCTTATCTCCGAGAAAAGCCGACAATGGTTGTACTGGTTGGGATCAACCTGGGATTCTTCTTCCCTAATTTCTTCAAAGAAGATTTCGGCAATAAATTAACCGCCGCCCCATTGTCTACTAGGACTCGGTTTAACTGTATTCCATCAAAGAAAGCCTTAATATACAAAGGCTTAACATGCTGGGTCATGGAATTCGAGGGGTATTCAAAAGGATATGAGAGGTTGATGCTCACCTCCTCCTCGCTTTCGCACTCAACTTCCATAGGAATAGCCATTTCAGGAGCATCCTGTACCATGCTCACTTGTGATTCCTCACTAGAAACAGGAATTGGATCCATGTCTTGGTCCTCCTGATCCTCAGCCTGAAATTCATGAGGTAGTATATGTACCATGTTGACTGATACAGGTGGGAATGAGCCAAACTGGATGGCTGGTTGTACCTTCTTCCCCTCTTGGCTATCTTGCACAGTGTCTTCAGCAGTGTCCTCCATGCTGCATTCTGGTATTTCATTGATAACTGATCCCTTCGAAGGATCCTTATCAACTAAGCTTTCAGTCAGAAATGTTTGTTCAGCCATGAAGGCTTCGAACATTTCCTCTTCTGCCATTTCTTTCTTCTGGCTCATGCCAATCTCTTCTTCTATTTCACTATCACTTTCCATCAGAGCCTTCTCGATCACCCAATCGACTTCTCTCGCCTTTAGTTCAGAATGAACTTGGGCCAATTGTTCTCTGCTACAAACCACTTTACTTTGTAGCGTCGGCTTTGGAACATGGTCTGACTTCGAAGCTTTCTTTTCTTCTGTCTTGACATGTGAAGCACTCTCTTCACTCTCTTTCAGATCTTCTTTGGTCTTGGGTGTACTGCTTTGAATTTTCCTCCTTTGTGATCTGGAAATAACCGGAACCATATTTGGCTCCTTTGTCTTTGGGTGCTTCAGCAATACCCAGTTGTTTGGGGCCACCAAAGGAGGCTTGACCATTCTGCCTGTGATTCCAACATCTCTCCTGTCAGGTAATTCCTTAGGTTTGTTTTGCATAACAAACCAATCTGGAACTCCAGGTACCCAAGAGCTTACTGATTCAGATGTTGAACCACCCTTTTCCACCTTCGAAGCCATCTTCGAAACTGGCCGTGGAGGTAAATGCTTGGTTCTGGTCTCATGTTTCGAGCTTGATTCTGGCCTTTGTTGGAGATGGCCATTTTCTGTTCTGTGTGAGGTTGATCTGGGGGGCCAATCTCTGGCTTTAGTCCCATAACCTGAACTCCTCTCTAATCTTCTTTCAGAATGTTTGCTCTCCATTCTATAGTAATTAAGTGGCCTAGTCTCATACAAGGGCCTTTTACCCTTAGCATTTGTTCTGTCAACTGCAGGCTCAACCACCACTGGTCGCTGCCTATCACTAGCCGGGTACGGCCTTTTGTTGTAAGCATTGGTCGATCTAGGACGTCTCTGAACATCCTTATAGTATTGCTTCCCATCAATTGGAAGCCCTTTCAACCATTTGTAGCTTAGTCTACACCTTGGACACATTCTTTGCATTACAGCTGCTTCCAAAGAATCGTCGTCCAATATTTCTTCATCAGAATGTTCCTTCTGATGTGAGAGACTCTGTCTAACAACCGGTAGATTTCGGTCTCTTTCTTGGCGGTATTTGGTTGGCAATATGCATTTGCACATTGACCTCTTCCAATTCTGCAGAGATAGATTCGAAAGTTTGGAACAACCACATTAGCCGCTTTCTCCAACTTCGAAAGCGGGTTCTTGTCAATTCCCATGGCTTTCTCCGTTTTGGTGGGAACTTCGACTTCCTTTAGGATTTGCTCTTGGATCCTGTCTCGAAAAACAATGCAGTTTTTAGTTGAGTGAGACCAAGAATTATGCCATTTACAGTATACTTTTCCTTTAAGTTCATCAAGAGAAGGCAGTTTTACTCCTTTTGGTAACTTAAGGAAATTGGCTGCAAGCAAATGATCGAAAATGTCATCTGCTTTTGTTAAGTCGAAAGAATACTTTCTATGAAAGTCTTTCTTTTTAAACTGCTGGTCGATAGTCGTATCCTTATGAATTAATGCTTCACAGATTACAGGTTCTTTGCCCACAATCTCTGCTGCATCAATCTCATAATTGGGATCTCTGTAGTATGTCTTATATGAAGCATTGTTTCGATCTTGTTCTTCCTCTAGTAATGCTTCATATCGAGACACCTTATAGGTTAATTCGACCAAATCCCTGAATTCAGTTGAGTCAAACTTCTTTCGAAGCCTGAACTCTAAACCGTTTTGAGCCAATCGTACAAATTCTGGCTCTGGAAGGATGACTCTACATTTATTTCGAGCCCTTTTAAATCTTGCAATGAATTGAGTAGCCTTTTCTTCAGGCCTTTGACTCAATCTTGCCAAATCTGCCATAGATACTTCTGGCTCCGATTGGAAAAATTGGGCATGAAATGCCTCTTCCATCTGTTGCCAAGTTTGAATGGATCCAGGTGTAAGATTGATATACCATACAAACGCTCCCCCGGTTAGAGAGTTTGGAAATAATCTCAATTTTATGTAGTCATGATTAGCGAATTCACCACACTGAGCAGCGAATCGAGCAATATGCTCTACTGTTGATTGATTTCCAGTTCCGTAGAATAAGGTGAAATCAGGTATTCTGAACCCTCTTGGGTATTCATGTACCCTATCTACCCACTCTGGGTATGGTTTTCTGTATACAGGAGTCTGGACCCCCCGAGCCATTGGTCCACATATCTCCCTAACAATATCAGCAATTTGGTCCCTAGGGACCATATTTTGGGCTTGCTGTGAACCACTCTTTGGAGGAGCAAACCACGGGGTTTGGTGGACAAACTTGTGCCTGTGGTCCTCTTGGTCCATACAATGGTACATTTGGGATGGTTGCCTGTGGTGCGAGTTCTTTGTTGGGGTATGGATAACCCTCGAGCTGTCTGCAAAAGGACCTGTGAAAGGTGTTGGAATAGGCATTGTGTCCCTTCCATTTGTAGGCAAACCTTCCAACCCCCCGGGTATAAATTCGAATAAGGGATTATTATAACCCCTGGTGCCAGGTATGGCTTCGAACATGGGATTTGCCACCATTCTTATGCCGATTTCTTGTATTTGGCCAGTGCACTTACCGGTGTGGCTTCCTTTGTTGAATCTTGAGGCATTTTGGCCTACTGAGCCTTGAAATGGGTTCATACCAAGACTGAGGCGATGGTCTTTCATAGTTCTGAGTACTAGTCTGACCATTAGTTTGTCCATTAACTTGCATAGGCTGTTTTTCTCTAGCCAATCTTTGCTGAGGGACATTTAAAATTTCCTCTATATGTCTTGTATTTGTTGGTTGGTGGTTGTTCATTCGATCCAAAAAGGACGTTGCCCACCTTTCCATTGTGTTCATTAGTTGTTGTCCCATAGCATCTACCAAGCCATCCCATGGATTTGTTGGCTGAGAAGATGGAACGGTTGATGGCCCAATTCCTTGGTTTCGTCCAATATTATGAACATATGGTTCTTGTCCAGAAGTACTGGTCTGTTCGACCAAAGGTTCTGATAACATAGGAGTCTCCACAGGGTGTGTTACCACATTCTCCTCTGGATTAGGTATTTCTACCTCTCCTTCTACGCCTTCTTCCAAGCATTCATTTTCTCCTTGTCGTCTTCGTCTAGCCATTTTAATTAGTCCCACTGGGCGTGCCAAAAATATATGTTGGCTTTTTGGCTTTTCGAAGGGTATATTTGTAAATGTGAGCGTGCCAGCAAGGATCAGTCAGTCCTTACAGAAATTATAATTGCCAATCAATTATCAGGCGACTATGTTTTAGTTCTTTCAGCCTCAATGAAGAGGACTTTTGCTGGTGGCTTGACTTTAGGAGAAATTAAGAGAAACAACAATTAATACGAAGAACAATTGAAGTATTTTATTAACATAAATACTTACAATAGTCCAAACTCAGCCTTGAGGAAGTTTACAGCAACAGTCTACTTGAATCTACTTGAAGACTACTCCTACGAATTGAAGTACAATGCAGGTATTTAAAGAACAAGTATTTAAAGTACAGGAAAGGTAAAACTGGAAAGGAAAATAGGAAGTAAAACTGGTTTATATGATCTGAGTCCGGGGGCCTTTTCTGGGAACTTCCTTGCTATTTATACTTGTTAGAGATGACCTTGAATCGTACTTGAACCGTCGAACTGCTCCTCCATGATCACTGATCATGTTACCTTAGAAATAGTTCCACTATGCCATCACTTGCAGTTGGACTTCCCTCCTGTTTTTGAATTTGAATATAGGTAACCGTTAAAGCCACGTCACCTTGTATCTCATTCCTGATCTAGTGCTGCTCAGACCATTTGAGAACCAATATTCATTGCCACGTGTATGATTGAGATTTAAGATTAAAATCATCTTCCAATAATACCCTCATTCTGCCACGTGTCGAATTGTAATTGGCTTTTACAAAATATGTAGCCAACATATACTATGTTTAAGATTTATATACCTTTGATTGGCATGCTTTAGTCATGGAGTCTATTTGATATAAACTCAATTTTATAGATGAAGAACATAATAAAAAAAATTATTTAATCACAAGTAAAATTGTAGCGATCCCAATTTTGATCTTTTTTTCATGTTTTGCCACTTCGATTAGGCCGGTCGGGGATCAAGCTGCCCGGTCAGCTCATAGGGGTCCAGGGGGCAGCGCCCTTTGGCTGGTCTGAAAGTAGCGCCCTAGCGGGGTCGAGGAGCAGCGCCCCTGAAGTAAAAATGCAAAATGCATCCAAAGTTGTTTGTCCGCTCGAACGGCCGTTTATGCGCTCAAGTAGAGAATGTTTGGTTTCAGAAGTTTGACCTGTCTGCAAAAGTACTGAGTTAATATATTTGACACTCGAGCGGGGCTTTCCACGCTCGAGCAAACCATGTTATATCAGTTTGTGAATCTAATATTTCATATCACTTTTTCAGTTCTCTCTTTCTCTAAATTCTCCAGAACTCCAGATCGGGAGCTTCTCTCTTTAGAAGTCATCTTCTCTATTTGATTTCTCCAAATTCATTGGGATTTAGACCTAAGTTCTTCACCAAAGTTGGTTATCATCTCGAGGGCTTTGTTGTGTGCGGTGAAGATCGAGTTTCGACACCGTTGATTTTGGGGGTTTCATATCATTTCTTCTTCAAAACTTGAGGTAGGGATTTTCTTGGAGTTATATTTACGTTTTTGCAAGATCTATATGATTTTCGAAATCATCTTTCGATAGTTTTGAAAATTAATTGTTGATTCAAGAAGTTGAGCAATTTTGAAAGTGGGTTTGTCTCTTGTTCTTTTAAAATGATCTTATAGGTTTTGATTTTCGTTGATTAAAGAAAATATGATTTTAGAAAGTTTTCTTTCAAAAGATTTGAGTTGTATTGTTTTGGTGAGAAAACCTAGAATTTTGAGATTTTTTTTAAGAGATTGAAAATCTATGAATGATATTATTATATTTATTTTGTGTGCTAAAATAAATGGATCTTTAGAAAATTTCTTATTTATATTTATATAAATGATAAATTTCAGGGAATATGAGAATTATTGTTCATTTTGGAAACTTATTGTTCAAAACGTTGAAATAGTCTTGAAATGACTAATTATTGAGGATACTTGAGAAGAGGAAATTTTGTTATTCCTTGGATGATGAATTAGAATAACAATATTTATATTCATCTTGTGTTATTGGCATATTAATTCATTTGATTACATTAAACTTTGAAAGTTAATTTGAAAACTTATATTGAGAAAAGAATGTTGATAAACAAGTTTTCGTGGAATGATTTTGGGGTAAATACGTTGGCAAGTCTTGATAGGTGGTGTAGATGATATTGAATAAGTTGGCTTGAGAGTCCGGAATGAAAGACCGAAAACCCACGCGGATAGGTGTCAAGCCTTCCAGTTAATACCAATAAAAATGACAAATTAGTAGCACTTGTATAGTCTACTTGTAGACACCGACCTAAAGATTATACCAAAATCATATTTACCGCTCTTAAAATGAATTGTTAAGTTTCAAAGAATTGAAATTGAATGACATCATTGAACATGATGGTTTTCAAATATGAAGATGTGATTTTCTTTTAAAATGGCATAACATGGCATGTGCATTTCATCTCTTGATACTTGTATAAAATATATATACTTTGTTAAGAATTTCCTATTGGGTTTTATACTTATCCTACGGAATTTTTGTGCAGGAAAAGATGTGATGATGCTGCTTAACTAAAGGCGAGGAAAAGTGTGTTGAGAGAGTACGAGACTCTTATTTTGCTGTGACTCTGTGTGTAAGCCAATGGTTGTATGTGTGTGGTTTTGAATAGCAGTTTTGTGTAACCAGGTTCAAGCCTTGGAAACTTGTAGACCCTTTGAGGTATTTATTTGTTTATTTTTTTATTGTTGGATTAATGTATTGTTGCATGAAGAACTATTGTATCATGTAATGTAAGTTTGGAGATTTATATTCAGTTTTTCTTGAAAGAGCCATGATTGTTGTATTATCATTTAGGTTAGAAATTTGGGACGTTCCAAAAATAATATAATAGTTTAAGTTGTCATAAAGAATGTGTCAAACATAATGGTAACTAATGAAATTGATAAATTTAAAAATATTAATTAAGTCCAAAACTATATATTTATCTCATCAATCATACTAAAACAATTATGTTAATTAAAATTACATTACATTACATTAAATTAATAAAGTAAAACTTTCTAAAATTTAATTTCTTTGTTATTGATAGTAAAATCATATTATACTATAATTTATATTCAGGAATGAGTTTAATAAGAATGAATTTTAATTTGTAAATAATAAATTCATTAAATTAAAACTCATGTACGGACTTATTCCTTCATTTTTATACACTCGTGCATTAGGTTTTAATTTTTTATTCTTAAATTTAACCCTTTCATAATTATAAAAATAAAACCTAAAAACCTTGTCAGAACAAAGAAATTAAATTTCAAATATCATCTTTATATTACTTTAATATAATGTCATTTAACTTAGCAAGCTTCGTGTTGAGTAACATAATGTACAGCTCATATTTTTAGTGTAACATTTAAGAATTAAAAATCTTTTTTTTGGGTAAAAATTTTAGTTTAAAATTTATTATGAGTGGTGAGCGCTCAGGCTAGCAATTGTAATATTATTTCAAATTTCTTTGCCATTTTCATAAATAAATCAATTTTCTAAATATATTTAGTCAAAGTGTTGATTCAGGTAGGAGACACTAGATTAATTATGATATTATTTTAAATTTTATCAATGAGTTTAATTTGACTAATTCATGGTAATTTTGAAACTTCTTAAAATTTAAAAATGAATTATAGTTTAATGTTGATAAATTTATGCACAAGTCTCAATTCATGCTATGATTTTTGCTTCAATCAAAAGATTATTTTTTTATGAATATCTTTAATTTATAACATGAGTATATAAATTATTGCAAAGGTTTAACTACTAGTAAAGAATTATCATATATAGCAAAAATCAATGATTAAATGACACATGTGTTTTTATATTTTTATAATCTCAAAAAATTCAAAACATTGTCCACCTTTATGCATAATATTTTTCAAAATAAGATTTTATTTCTAAAAAAAATTAAAAAAATTTACTTATAAATCCCATATGGGGGAATGTTGATTCATTTAATCCTAAAAGTTTTCTTATTAACTAATTAGTCTTTTTTGTTTTGGAAAGTTATATTTATTTAATTTGGTGCCATTTGAGTTTAAGTAAATGTCCTTTTATGATTCATTTTTTCAATTTTCTAATTCTTTTTTGGGATGAAAATAGAAATGTGAGATGTGAAAAATTCTTTTTGGGAGATTGATGATTGAAGTTTTGGTTTTCAAGCGTAGAATCTGCATTTCTATTAGTGTGATTTTTTGGCGTTACATTAGAGTGCTATATTTAGAAAAGATACAATAAGGAGTTTTTTGTGTGTTATATTAATTCAAGTATTATGTTTGAAAAAAATACACTAACGAGTTTTTTTGAAATGTTATGTTGTTAATTTTAAGAAAAATATATTAAGAAATTTTTCTGTGTGATACATTACGTTTGGAAAAAGTTATACTCGAGAGTTTTTGTATGTTACAAATGTTTGGGAAAAGTATACTAAAGAGGTTTTTTAGAATGTTATATTGTTACGTTTGGAAAAAGTACAATAAGAAGTTTTTTAGTGTGTTACACTAGAGTGTTACGTTTAGGAAAAATACACTATTTTTTTTTTTTTTTTGAAATGTTACATTGTTACGTTTGAGAAAAATATACTGAGAAATTTTTTAGTGTATTACATTGGAGTGTTACGTTTTTGGAGTATTATATTAGAGTATTATGTTTGAGAAAAATATACTAAGAAGTTTTTTTGAAGCGTTACATTTAGTAATTTCAACATGGTGAGAACACCCACATTTATTCCTCAATACATAACACATGCGCATTTATACTTGCCTTTTATGGAATTCACACTAGAATGGAGTCTTTGGATCCATAAGAAAAAAGGAATGATCAAACCGTTTATAAGATCACTATTTGAGATTTATTAGTACTTTACCCAAAAATTAAAACTAAATATTTTAATATAAAGAATTCAAAAATACAAATAGTGTAATATATCCATGTGTATAATATTACCATATTGATAATAAATTAGCAAAAATAAATATGCTTTGAAATTAATAACAATTCAAAATTTAAGTTAATTTCCAAATTTAAGTGATTTGATGATTATTAGCATATGAACCAAATAATTAATTATCAATTACATTTAAAATGCAATAACCAATGATTGAGTGATGCGTATTTAAATATTTTAAAAGATTAAAAAATTTGTGTTAAGAGTCCCAAACTCAAAGGCCTCATATTATATAATATATTTTTTTTAATTATAAATGCAATAAATGTTTCTAGATTTTAGTTTGACCACACCTTCACAATAGGTGTTTTTCCAAGTTGACAAAAAAATTGGAAATACATACATTTTGTTAGACTTTTATAAGGTTGTTGTTGCATGGATTGCTACATATACCAAACAAAAGCTTGGATTTATTACATATTTTTGAATTTTTTTTTTTTAACAGTGAGTACTATTTTTTCTTATCAATTTTCTGTGTGGAAAATATATTCAAGAAGATTCAATACTTATGGGTAAGAGTGAACCAATTACTACTACTGCATGTCAATTTTCTGTGTGGAAAATATATTTAACATTCATTACTTTTTGGCAAGATATTTTACTACTTTACCTTATCCCTTTTGTTTTACAAAATTTATAATCCAAGCACAGTTAAAAAAAATTCTGCAAATTTTTCTTCATCATCTAGTTGATGTAATTGGTCCGGTACGATCGATGTTTAGATAAAAAATTCTACCAAATTAATAAAGTCGGTTTTATTATTTTAAACACCGATATTGACCTCTTCTTCTATTAAACTACACCAAACCAAACCAAACCAAACCGATTGAAATGGTTCGAATCGGTGTGGTTTAATCGGTCTTGGATCTTTCAAACTTAAGCTACTTTTAAATATAATTACTAATCTATATAAAACTATTAAATTAGGTATTTATCCATCATTTAAAACATATCCAATCCATTTATTTAGTAAATATTTTTCAATTCTTAAATTAACAAAAAAAGAAAGTTAAAAAATACTAAGGCTTCAAAAATAATGAGTTAGAGTTAAGATTATATATATTAAGAATTTTCAAACTTAGGTTATAAAGATGATAAGGTTAATAATTTGTTATACTTATTAATATCATTATATTATTAGATTATATATATTATAAATACAATATATGTTGAAGCGGTCGGTTTCGGTTTCGGTTTAGTTCGGCGCACAAGATACTTGAACCGATACCGAATCGAAGATAAAAAAAAAATCAAATTTAAAAATCGCACAAACCGATTCTTGTTAAAAAAACAGATCAAATATAATCGATTTGATCAGATTCAATCAATTTAATCAATTTTTTCTGTTTTTCTTACACCCCTATCTGTAACTATAAAGGGAGAAGATGAACTAACTAATTGTAGTTCTTCATCATCTATACAATTTAAGGGAATATGCTCTGAATCAATTTAAATACTTTGATGTAATATTTAAATTATGAATTTGAATAAGGTTTAAAAAAGAAAAAGTAAAATAAAAAAGAAATGTAACATATATTTTATTTATATTATCCTGACTCTTTTTTTTTTAATTCCTATTTAAATTTATAATTCAAATACAATATTGTTTTTCTTTAAACAAGAATCATGCATGTATTTTCTACCTACCAAAACTACATTCAAAGAGACCATGTTGAGCGCACCATTGTGAAAAGAAAAAAAAAAGGTTAGCATGTGTAATACACGTACATCACGACTAGTACAATAAAAGTTAATAATTAAAAATAAATTATATTGTTAGTCTTTTTAGTTTGAATGACATTTCATTTTGGTCTTGATAATTTAAGTTTGAATCCTACAATTTTCATTTTGTTACAATTAGTCCTTCCATCACTTATCGTCATAATTTTGGACGGAAAAAAAATACATGTAAAACTTATAAGATTAAAGTAGAATTCAAAAAAAAAAAAAATTTAAATAAATTACACTAACTTTCTGAGGTTTGGAGAAAATATAATGAATTATATAATTTTTGCATAATTACATTAAACTTCTTTAAGGTTTTAATTCACATAATACTTAATTCCTTATTTTATCAATAAATTCATTAGTCATGTGAATGAAAAATGATGATATTATATCTTTTACATTGAAATAAAATTATGTCAAAATTGTGGGATTACTTGCATTTTTTCTATACCTCAAGAGCTCAATGTGATTTACCCAAATAAATTATAGAGATCACTTATGCTAAAAATAATTTGGATAAATCACACTTACACCCGCTGAGATTTATGTTTAATACACATCATTCCCTAATGTTTGGGAAATTACACTAACCCTTTTATCATTGTAATTATTTAGATGAAATTAATGTTGGTATCAAAAAGACATTGAATTCATACACTCTCTTTTTTTGCTTTGCTTTGCTTTGCTTTACTTCTTCTCTTTTTTTTCTTCTTTTTTTTCATTTGCTTTACTCTTTTTTTTTATTATAATTTCTTCTATTTTTCTACCAGGAGTTGTTGCTTTTTATATAAGTAGAGGGTTTGTGAAATGAGACTATTAACCACAATGGTAGGAATGTAATTTCTATAACGTCAAGAGATAGGATGTAATTGTACCAAATCTCAGGAGATGTCAGTGCAATTTATATTTCTTTTGAATTCCACCTTGCTCTATCTAGTTTTGCCACTTCAAAATGTTAATGGTAAGTGATGGGGAAACAATATTACAACAAAAATGTATAATTTAAATTGAAGCTATAAGAACTAAAATAATATTTCATATCCCTAAATTAATTATCACTTCCAAGCCAAACAAATCACAAATTAAATGAAAGTTGATATTAAAAATAAGAGATAAGAAGAAGAAAACATAAAAATTTATTACAAAAGAAACTCAATGCAAGACCTTAGAACAACTCCAACCATACGACTCCAGTAATTTATAAGAATGAGGTCACACAAAAAACACACGTTTCATAAATTTTATGGAAAAGAAAAATAAACTAATTAAAATTTAAACTTATCCAACTTTAAGTAAAATAAACTTTTAATAAAATACTATTATCTTGACAAAATAAAAAAATACATAAACTTCTACAATTGTATTTGATGAGGTGTCAATTTTTTGAAATTGTTGCATGATTATCTCATTATCAATAATGTCAAACACATTATTTTATATATATATATATATACATATGTTATCAAGCAATCATTGAACTATTGAACTATTGAGTCCTTATTCTAATGGGTGGGTTGTTGTTTTTAATTTGCTGGGGTCAACCGGCTACAGTGTAGCGTTGCCCTTACCATACTTTTCATTTTTCACTAATTAAAACAAAATTGTATATTTTTTATTTTGCTTAATTCTTTTTTTTTTTAATCTATTTATACTTCAACGATGATGATACTGTTGATCCCTAGAGGGCACGTCAGGCTGATCCACGCTTCCTACACCTTCCCTCAGTCACTAGGCTCACTGGAGTACATGCAAAAGTGTCTAAAGGGGAACGAGAGTCCCCTAGCGGACTCTCCGACGTCCAAGTTAAAAGAGATAGAGAGAGAGATGATGTGTAGAGAGAGAGTAAGAATAGAGAACCTAATCTCTTGTGTGTCTTGGAAGCCTTCTTATATCCTTTGTTCATCATTTCCTTATTCACTCTGACCTGTCATGTTGACCGAAAGTCTGTGATCTAGCTTGCCTTGTTCATGGTGAGGCAGCCCGTTCCGACGTGAAGGAATTATCGCATTTAATGCTGCAGGAACCTCATTAATGGTTGATGTGTGGTGCAATAACTTTGCAGGATCTTTGTCTGTTTACGTGGCTGATTCTCTTGACAAGTGTTTAGATGCCATTGGTTCCTGGTGCAACATTAGGTTTTCAATGACATTGGGCTTTAATGTTTAAACCGAGAATTGGGCCCTAAGTGGTGGGCCAAAAGCTTCTGTGGGCCCACCGATGTCAGTAGTCCCTCATTTCCAAGTGCAGCTTCAGTCCAACGAAGGGCATAAGAAGTCAGATGGGGAGGATGTGGAGCCGAATGGGAGGAGGGCCGACCGCCAAAAGCGGTTCGAGCGAGAAGACCGACCGAGAAGAGAGCCGACCGCGAAAAGGGGGTCTGAGCAAGAAGACCGACCGAGAGGAGAGCCGACCACGAAAGGGGGTTCGAGCGAGAAATAGTGGCAGCGCGTGGGGCTCGAGGAGCAACAAGGCACGTGATGATGTGAAGTGGAATAGAGAGGGAAGGGGAAAAGGGTAGTGAATCGTGGTGGTACATGTGGCATGATCCGGTGATAAGGGAGATGAGGCGTTAGCAGGAAATGAAGGGTTAGCAATAGGATAGGATGTGGAATAGGCGGGGGTGGAAACTTTCGAAATTTTTAAACTGGCGAAATTTAATCTTGATCCTTGGAATATGGGCAAACTGTGAGCATTTGGAATTATTCGTTTTATATACCTCTTTGTAAAAAACGAACACATCCCAGAGTTGAGCTCATTTGTTTCAAGTGACACGCCCCTCCAACACTTTAGGAACTTCCTCACGTCGGCAGCCGAAGCAATACACAGAAACGCAGAAAGGATGGCTCGAGACAAAGCACCAGCCACAAGGCTAGAAGCATTAGGAGAAGACGATACGGTGGAGTTAACGGAGCAATACAGGACGGAAAGGCGAAAGAAAAGGGGAGCGGAGCAAACGGCCGAGCTCGACCAATTACCATGATCGTGGCCGCAAGGCCGATTAGCCAAGTGGAACCTGACCACTGGTACACCAAGGCCAACAAGTCGACGTTTACAGTAGAGGAGTTGGAGGAGGTACGTAGGAAGTACCAGATCCCGACGAAGATAGAGTTAAGGTTTCCCACGTCGAAAAAAAGGGCATCGGATGCACATCCGATGGAGTTTACGCTATACGAGGAAGCATTGCGGGGAGGTTTGAGGTTGCCGCTTCCACAAATAATGGTGGATGTGTTTAACCGTTTGGAAGTGGCGTCAGGGCAGCTGATGCCCAACGCATGAAAAATATTACTGGCATGTGCGATCGCATGGCCACAGGCGACCGGAGGGGAAACGATGACAGTGGAGGAGTTCTTTTCATGCTACAAGGCCTCCAGTCAACAAGAAACATGGGTGACCTTGCAGGATTTGGCGAGCAGAGGGCTAGTGGCGAGGTTACCATCGTCGGTGAAGGGGTGGAGACCGAGGTGGTTCTATGTATCAGTGAATGGGGGAGGGGGGTGCGTACAACGTAAAAAGTTCCCACGAAGTCGGTGGAGCCAAGGCTGGAGGCAGAAACCGAGAATAGGGTGAAACGGGTGAAAAAATGAAGGGAGAGGAAGAGAGTGAAGTGGGATGACCTTATCTGACCTTCGACCTTGTTCACCTTGAGTCTAGGGTCGCAGCCGACTGAGGAGGATCCTGCACTAAGGGAGTTGGAGGCTTTGAGAAAGGTGCAGGAGGCGAAGGAGCGGAAAACTTTTGCCAAAGCAAACAAATATAAGGAATCGCAGCTAGGCCCTACGCCTAAGCTGGTCATAAGGGAGCAAGTCTGACCACGTCCCAAGCCGTTGGGAGGTAAAGATCTAACTGATTTTGAGCCACTACCGCCTCCAGTGGATCCGCTGAAGGTAAGGAGCAAACAGGAGGTAAAAGCAGTGTTGAAGAAGAAGAAGAAAAAGAGGGCGGCTGCAGAAAAGAGTAAGGGTGGCCCAGTTTTGAAGAGGGTGAAGGAGGGGAGGGCGGAAGAAGCCCCAGAAGTAGAGATGGGAGAAACAAGGGTGAGGGGGGAAAAAGCGATGGGCCCAAATGTCCAAGTGGGGATGGGCGCGGTGGAGCTAGAGTAAGTAGCAATAGATGAGAGATTGGGGCTGCAATCACTCAAGACGGGGCCTGTGTCAGAAGTGGCCGCAAGTCCTGGGGAAGGGAAAGTTGGGGTGAGCAAACCAAAGATGGGTGCCACGTTGAAGGCCACTATGTATCACGTGCGCGCAGTGGCCAGTCGATCAGCAGAAGAAGCGGGGGAAGCTAGGGTCACAGCCGACCATCTCGTTGGGATAGTGGAGAATGCGGCCGTGCGGTCGATGGCACGATTTTCAAAGGCCGACCTCCTAAGATGGTTTTGTTCGGTGCAAATGGAGGCGACTACCTTAGCAGCTGCCCTACTGAATAAGGCAGTGTGGGCAAAAGTGGAGGCAGAGCCGCTGAAGGCCTAGCTGGAAGGAGTGAAAGCGCAGGTGCAAAACCTGAGGGTTGAGACAGCGGGCTGGGGGAAAGTCGCGTGGAGTACGTGTGCCAAGGGGCTAGAGTATGCGTAGAGGGCAAAGAAGATGGAAGTACTAGTGGTGGTGCAGAGCTTCATGGCAGAAAGTGCTATCGCCGAGCTCGCCGTGACCAAAGCAGAGCTGGAAGCGGTGCGCCATAAGGCGATATCACTGGAGTTTGAGTTGGCGGACGAGCAGAAGAAGCTAGGCATAGTCCAAGAAGCCTACACCACCGCCAAGGAGAGGTTGGAAGATGCCCTTGCCAATAACGAAGATCTGCGTGACTAGGCGATTAAGGACAAAGAAGAAGCAGATGGGCTAATTGCAGATTTGGAAAAGTCACTGGCAGAAGAGAGGGCCAAAATAGCCTCTGAAAGGGCGGCGTACCCCGACTTATGCATGGCGGCTGTGGAGCAATTTAAAGGATCCGCCGAATTCCAAATGGCCATTGACGTCGCAGTCGCTCGGAGCTTGGCGAATGAGGTGGAATGGGGTGTTGGGCCGTCGGGAGTGGCCACTGAAGGGAAGAGTGAAAAAGAAGTGATCCAAAGCTTTTAACGGTTAGACTTCTACAAGCGCGAGATAAGCCAGTACTGGGACAACGGCTGGATGAGCTTCAAGTATAAGGCGCAAGAGTTGTTCCCAAACGTGGACTTCAGTCTTGTGAAAGTAAGAGAAGACGACGTTGCCCAGACCCCCTTGGATGAGGGGGTTGAAGAGGAAGATCTCGCGTCCAGGGAGGGGGATTTAGAGCTGGGCGTTCTTCTTGCTGAGATGTAATTTCTGTAAAGAAGTGTAAAAAAAAATTTGTTATTGTTTGTTTGTTTTTTTTTTTTTTTTTTGAAGTAGAAGTAATTTCTGTAATGAATTGTATAAAAGTGCAAGTTTGTTAATAAAACGACGAGTTCTGTTATTATTGTTGTTATTATTTTATTTTATTTTTTTGAATGGTAAAGTTCAAGTGGTAAAAATGGATAAGTAAAATGGACAAGTAGAGTTTGTGAGTGCGAAATGGTAGAGTTCAAAATGTAAAAATGAACAAGCAACCTGACTTGCATAAATGGTAAAAACTAGGCAAGCATGAATTGAGATTGAAACCAGTCTGGCTAAGACTAATTATGGCTAATTATAACTGCACGCTTTGTCTGGATAAAACTAGTGTTGACTCAGTCTAGCCGAGTCCTTTGATCTCAGTCTGACTGAGCTCTTCATGCTCAGTCTGGCTGAGGCTTAGGTTGACTCAGTCTGGCTGAGTTCTTCATGCTTAGTCTGGCTGAGGCTTGGAGGGCTTAGTCGGGCTGAGGCTTAGGCTGACTCAGTCTGGCTGAGCTCTTCATGCTCAGTCTGGCTGAGGCTTGGAGTGCTCAGTCAGCCTGAGGCTTTGGTTGACTCAGTCTGGCTGAGTTCTTCATGCTCAGTCTGGCTGAGGCTTTGAGAGCTCAGTCGGGCTAAGGCTCGGTCGAAAACTTGTAATTGAAACACAACACAGATAAATGGAAATATGAAATTGTTGTTATTAAGGCATAATCTATGGATCCAAAAATTTACATCGTGTATGGAGAAGACAAAAATGAACAAGTGCGTAGATCAGCAAAAGAGAACAGACAATAATTGAATGATAAAAAAACAGGGGACACCATCACTAGAAATAACGCTTCAAGTGCTCAGCATTCCACGGATGGGGGAGGTCTCTGCTTTCCATATCTTGGAGATGGTAAGTCCCCGGGCGGGGTCTGCTCTTGACAATATAAGGTCCTTCCTATTTTGCTGCTAGCTTGCCCTCGGTCAAATTTTTAGTGGTAAGGGTTGCTTCGCGCAAGACTAGGTCCCCCACTGCGAACTCTCAAGGTCGAACTTTGCGGTTATAATGTGTTCTCATCTTCTGCTGATATTGACGCCTGTCTGACAGCAATTGTCCCTCAGAGCTCTTCAATCAGGTCCAAGTCAGCCCGACGCAACTCTTCGTTTAGTTCTGGATTCGGGTGCAAAACTCGAGGGGTTGGCAAACCGATTTCCACTGGGATGACTACCTTAGCACCATAAGTTAGGCGAAAAGGGGTCTCTCCAGTAATGGTTCGGGCGGTCGATAAGCCCAAAGTACGTTCGGTAATTCCTCAGCCCAGTGTCCTTTAGCAGCTTCCAACTTAGTCTTAATGATCTTCAGGAGGGAACGATTGGTGACTTCGACTTGCCCATTGGCCTGGGGATGACATGGGGAAGAGAAGCATGGTCTAATGTGGAGCTCTGCACAGAATTTCCTAAACTTGGCATTGTCAAATTGTTTGCCATTGTCTGAAACAATGGCTTAGGGGATTCCAAATCGGCACACGATCAACTGCCAGATGAATCTAGTGGTGTTTCGTTTAGTGATTGTAGCGAGGGGTTCGGTTTCCACCCATTTGGTGAACTAGTCGATGGCAACCATGACGAACTTGGTTTGGCCCTTACCAGTAGGCAAAGGATCGACCAAGTCAATGCCCCACTTGGCGAAGAGGTAGGGACTACTAAGTGTAATCAGTTTTGTTGGTGAAACATGGGGGATGTTGGCAAAGCGCTAGCATTTGTCACACTTAAGCACAAATTCGATGGCATCTTGATTGAGGATGGGCCAGAAGTAGCCGGTGCGAAAGATTTTATGGGCTAAAGACCTTGCACCCAAATCATTACCACAAATGCCCTCATGGACTTCCCTTATCACATAGATCGCTTGAGCAGGACTGAGACATCTGAGATATGGACGTGAAAATCCTCGCTTGTACAGCAGACCGCCGATGAGGATGTAATTGGACGACCGAGCTCTGACCTTAGCGGCCTGCTGTTTATCATCGGGCAACTCCCCTTATGACAAAAACAGAAGGATGTCTTGAGCCCATAGGATAGGTTCGTTCTGGAGGAAGTAAACCTCCTGTGGGTTTGACGAAGTAGTCGGGTGGGTTAGATATTCAATACAGATACCATAGCTGAGGTCTGATTGGTCGGCCGAGGCTAATTGAGCCATTTTATCTGCCTTGGAGTTTTCTGACCTAGAAATGTGTCTGATCTGGAAGGTATTGAAGAGGCGGACAAGAGGAAGGGCAATATCCCTGTATGCTCGCATCGTCTCTTCCTTTGCGTCGAACTCCCCAGTAATCTGTCCAACAATCAATTGGGAATCACTAAAAACTTGGATATGGTTTACACCAATGTCTCTGGCTAATCGAAGACCTGTTATCAAGGCCTCATATTCGACCTCATTATTGCTTGCGTCGAACAAGAAACGGAGGGCACACTTGAAGTATTCACCCTCTAGGGTGGTGAGGATTAGACCGGCCCCACTACCCCCTTTGCGAGATGAACCATCAACACTAAAGGTCCAAGAGTGAGGGTCTTCTGCATCAGTGGTGAAGTGTGCTGGTGGAAGAGGCACGTTTGAAGGGAGATTGGTGAATTCCAAAATAAAATCGGCGACAGCCTGACCTTTGATCGCTGTTCGAGGTCGATAAGAGATTTCAAATTAACTGAGCTCGACGGACCATTGCATAAGTCTGCCTGACGATTCTGGTTGTTACATGACCTTTCTCAAAGGTTGATCAGTGAGAAACATTATGGAGTGGGCTTAGAAATAAGGTCGTAGGCATCTGGAGGTGATCACCAAGGCGAGGGCCATCTTTTCTAGCAAAGGGTAGTTCTGTTCGGCCCCCTTGAGAGCGCGGCTAATGTAGTAAACTGGACGTTGTACTAAGTTGTCTTCCCTAATGAGGGCAACACTGACCGCAGTGTTTGATACAGCTAAGTAGAAGAAGAGGGTTTTGCTTGGTAGTGCTTGAGAGAGGAGGGGAAGGTTGGCCAAGCACTGCTTCAATTGTTGAAAAGCCTCCTCGGATTCGATGCTCCACTCGAAAGCTTGTCGGAGGACTTTGAAAAATGGAAGACAGTTGTCGATTGCCTGGGGGATAAAGCGGTTGAGGGTGGCGATAGCCGTTAAACCTCCTTGACCGTTCTGGGAGACTGCATTTCAATCAGGGCCTTAATCTTTTCAGGGTTAGCCTCAATGCCCGTTAGCTAACCATAAAGCCCAAGAACTTTCTAGATCTTACGCAGAAGGCGCACTTCTCCGGATTCAGTTTCATCTAATATTTGTGTAAGGTTTTGAAAGTCTCTCGCAGGTCTGTCAAGTGATCGAAGGAGAGTTTACTGCTGACTAGCATGTCATCGATGTAGACTTTCATGTTCCGACCTATCTGGTGTTGAAAAACGGCATTAACTAGGCGTTAGTAAGTTGCACCGGCATTTTTCAAGCCAAACGGCATAACACGATAGTGATAAGTCCCTTTGTCTATGATGAAGGAGGCGTGTTCTTGGTCGACCGGGTGCATCAGGATTTGATTGTAGTCGGAGAAGGTATCTGTAGACGTCCCCGAACGCATCCCGGGAAAATGGAGTGCGAGTCCCCCCCGTTCTGGTTCGATATTGGGTCACTACAGTTCGAAGGACTCAAATGTCACGGTTCTTAATCTTGAACCAAAGAGTCCAAATCTGGCAAATCTTTGAGAAAAACAGATTTTTAGAAAAGAAGTGCCAAACATGGACTGCTTCGCCAGACACAGAGTCGCCACCTAAATATTTTAAAATGGGAAATTTAGGAAACCCCGACTCGGTGCCAAAAGGCCACGTGTCCGTCATCACCAAAGTTGCCTTGGCTCGGGAACTTGGGTACGATTGGGAAAGGTCACTTCATGAGCACCCCCGCTCGCCCGGTCAAAGACCGGCCTCTACTAACCATGATATCTGTTTTTGAAAACATTGCGAGTTCTTATTCCGGTTATTAGCCTAGGTTACTATGTGATGCGCACAGCATACAAGTATAGACTGAATCGCCTGAATTGGAACAAAACACTTCATGTTTGTCTTTGAAAATGGTTTGATGGTGCTACCCGCAGGTAGGCTAAGACGTGGATTTGCCACCCTCGGGTGGGCTTAGAAAATATGATTTTGCCACTATCTAGTGGGCTTAAAGCAAACATTTGATGAATTGTCCCAATTCAAGTAACTGAACCTCCACCCACAGGCATTCAAGACAGTTATATCATATAAGCATCTAGCCTCATGGTAAGCATGCTATCATGGCAGTCACTCACACGCATGCAAGGATGCTAAAGCGTAAAACTCACCGAGTACTCCAAGCCAAAACAGAAGCTTATTAGAAATCTTGCATGATCCTAAGTATACAGAATTGCCTAATGCAACACATGCGAAGATGCAAACTATAGCAGGCTCGGCTATTCTAAACATGGCGTATGAAATGCTACAATTATCACGTACTCAACTTTGGAATTGAAATACAAATGCAGTTTGTATGATGCGCCGAGCCCGGTGCGTGCAAAACAGATGAATGATGCAAACATGCTGTCATACTGTATGCTAATTGAAATATGCCCTATATCTAACCATCGTAAGCGGGTAAATAAAAGGGAAGAAAGACGTGGGGTTGGAAGACATACATCACACTCACCCACACTTATTACAATTATGCCCTCGCGCAGAGGGTCCAAATAAATAATACAGTCCTGAATGAAAGAATAATACAGTCCAAAATATACAGTCCGAATAATAAATATACAAATTCCTAATTAATTATCAAATTAAATAAGAAAAACTGTCAACTGGCATGCAAGCCAGTGGCTGCCTTACTTCCGCTCCGGATAATGAAATGATGCATGTTGGGCTGCTTTGCGCGGAAATCCACTGGGATGCCCCAATTAGCCTCTGTTTGCAATGTTTCTCGAGATGCGCGGACCAAAAGTTCTTGATTCTTCATTTTGCTGCAACAGAGAGCAGGAGAGGGGCATAGCAATGTATTTCACAGATATATGCATGCCTCGATCTTCGTGCCACCAATCACGCATATCGATGCATGATGGCCGAGGAGTCGGATTGCACAACTCAATATGGGGTGAATGCAGATGAATGCTACAACAAAACCTAACTCCATCATGGGTAATCCGGAGTGTTGGTGACTTGGGAATTGAGACCCGTTCCGTCACTCGGAGTACGGAACGCGCCTCGTTTCTCGTGCCCAGGCTAACTCCTATCCCGAACACAATGCAATATGCATGATATGCATGAATGCAACTAATATACAATCCTAGCATGCACAATGCTATGAAAATGAGATGCCTCGAAATGCGTGCACGCGGGCATGCGAACCGAGGCGATGATCCTAAGGCATGTAATGGCATACGCAATGCAAATGGACTTACACTAACATGAGAGAGCCTCAGCCACACTCACACAAGAGGCCATCGGATAAAAGTGAGATGCCTCGAAATGCGTGCACACGGACACGCAAACCGAGGCAATGGCATAAAGGCAAAAAACAGCTTGAAATATGATATACAATGAGACTAAAATGAGATGTCTCGAAATGCATGCCCACGGGCACGCAAACCGAGAAAATGGCATACAAAATGTAATAGGACTAAAATGGCATACAAGATGCAAATGGACTTATACTAACATGAGAGAGCCTCAGCCGCACTCACATAAGAAGCCGATGGCGAAAAATGAGATGCCTCGAAATGCGTGCACACGGGCACGCAAACCGAGGCGATGACATTCGGAATGAAATGGCATACACAATGCAAATTGGGCTTACACTAACATGAGAGGGCCTCAGCCACACTCACGTAAGAGGCCGTGAGATGAAAATGAAGTGCCTCGAAATGCGTGCACACGGGCACGCAAACCGAGGCGATGTATTAAAACATGAAATGATATAGGAAATGGTATGCAAACATGCCAATGGATTTTCAGCACTCACAAATGATGCAAAACAGTCCCGAAAGGTGGGGAAATGACACCAAATGCATGAAACGGTCCCGAAATGCGATATTAAGCACCCGAAATGGCCTACAGCCATACTAAACATGCATAATTGGTACATGAAATGCAAAACAGTAGCAAGGCAGCCCCAAAATAGCATTTTTTACAGTACAAAACATGGCGAAATAGTGAGCATTGATAGGACAACAATGGCATACAAAAATGGGGCCAAGAGAGGAGTATTGAAACAAGTGATGTATGCGATGCTCAAACTGAAAATTTTCATTCTACAACACTGATGAGAGACCAAAAATATGCACATTTGAAGTTTATGACATCCCCCGAATCAGTATGCAAACATGCTAAAAATGCCATGCAAGAACTAGGCCAACAAGGGCTAGAACATGAGGTAGGCCTTAAATTTGTCAAACAGCCTTGAACCCTTAATGAAATATGTCAAGAAGATCAAAATATGACTCTTTCTAGTTCTGATGATGGCCAAAAATAGAAGCTAGATAGGCCTAAAAAGGCATGCAAAATGGGGGTCAAAGAGGGATATAATGGAAAGTATAATATGGAGACCCCCAAAAAGGTTGATCCCTTCTACAATGTTGTATAGGGACACAAAATAAGCTTACTCACAGTTTATGACATGCTCCAAAACAGACTACACATAGGCCAAACAAATCATGCAAACTTACGGTAAATATGAGAGATTATGAAGCAAGTGCATGATAGAGAGGCCAAAAAGGGTTGAGCCCTTCTTCAATGTTGAAGAGGGGCTCAAAATAGGTCTACTCACAGTTTGCATTATGCTCAAAAACAGATCACTCATAGGCTAGAAAAAGCATGCAAAATATTGACATACAAGATGATATTGAAGCGAGTGTGCCATAGAGGGCTCAAACAGGGTTGAGCCCTTGAACAAACATGAAGAATAGCTCAAAATAGACCTATTTTCAGTTAAGGTCTGAGGTCAAAAAAATAAGAAAATAGGCTTAAGAAATGAGGCAAGAAAGTGCTACAAAAGGGGAAATAGTGACTTACCCTTGAAGACTACACTTTGGTTGCTTCTTGGCTTGAGTTTGTTGCTTCTTAGCCTCTGAAAAATCTTCCCTTGCTGCTGGAATGGAAGTGGTGAAGGTAGTGCTTGGTGTTGATGAACAAATGAGGCCAAAACTTGAGAGTTTGAAGGTTTTTGGAGAGGGAGATGTAAGCCAATGTATATGAGCTCTTAAGGGGAGTTTTTCTAACCCTAATGAAGGAGCTGGCCAGCCACTTATAAAGGCTAATAAGGGGGTGTAAAAGAGGAGGGAAATACACCCAAGCTTTCCCCCAAAAAATATCCCCCGGATGCAAAGATATTTTGGAGAAACAGCTATACAGCTGTAATAGACTCAAACTGAGGATGCAGGCCGACTAGCTGCTTTTGCTGGAGGTGGCCGGCTGGCCAACCCCTATGGCCGGCCGGCCAAGGGCAAAAATGAAAAGTGAGAATTTCTGGCCGAGCACCAAAGGGTGGTGTCCTCCCATGTGTGTACAACAAGGCCCTGTGGTTGGAATTTGGCAACTCTGAAGCAGGAGAGACAACAAGCCACCTCTAGGAGAGGTCCAAAAATGAAAAGAAGAATTACTAGCCGAGCTCTATTTTTTAGGGTCCTCCCATGTGTGTACAACACAAATATGTGGTTTTGGCTCGAAGAAAATGGCCCTAGGGTGTTCAACATTAGCCCGGAAGTGAGAAAAACGGGCGCCGGGGGGCGCTGGAGGAGCATAACTGGTTGCTGAGACAATTACTGTCCTCCCACCCTCCAGTGACCTTCCTTATGATAAAACAGAGGTACCTGCCAAAAATGAACAAAAACCGATGCAAAACGAATGCTCGGGGGCCAAAACACGCAGCCGGTCCCAAAAACGGCCGTTACACCGAAAGTGGTGTTTGGCCACGAAGTGGTATCTAAGACCCCATGTCCCTTGAAAGGGAGTAAATGAGATGCATGCAAATCGGAGGAATCGAGATGGTTAGACGGTCCCGAACCGACGGCCCAAAACCGGGAACCGGGCTCCGAAATGGGCAAAATGGCCTACGGGCATGAAATGTAGCCCACGACCACTGAGAGATGGTCTACGGGACCTCTCCCTCCCCTCAGGAAAGAAAATAGAGAAAACCGAGTCTGGTTCGCAAACCGAAGCAAGGCACAGAAGAGGGTTCGGAAGTCCGGAGGCAGGGCGCACGGCCGCGACTCTGAGACTTCTGAACGAGCACAATATGCAACATCACCGAGCGCTCAATCGGTGACGTCTGAGTCTTAAGGTCGGTCAAAAATGGGGTGTCTACAGTATCCATGAAGCTAAGCATCTGATGTCCAACAGTTGCATCAACCAGCAGATCTATCCGGGGGAGAAGATAGCTATCTTTTGGGCAGGCCCGGTTGAGGTCAAAGTAATCGACGCAGAGGCACCATTTACCATTGTGTTTGCGGACCAAAACTACATTGGACAGCCATCTGGGGTAGTCCACATTCTTGATAAACTGCGCCTACAGTAGTTTGTCCACCTCAGAGGCGATGAGGGTATTGCGTTCCGGGTGAAAAATACGTTGCTTCTGTCGGAAAGGTCGGAAGTGGGGCTCAATATTGAAGCGATGAGTGATGAAAGAGGGATCAATACCTGGCATATCTGAGTGGGTCCAGGCAAAGACATCGTTGTGCTCAGCTAAGAAAGCTATGAGATCGACCTTGGCTTGAGAGGATAGTTGACTGCCAATCCTGATTGTTCTAGCTGAGTTAGTATGATCGATAGGTACTTCAACAAGTTTCTCCCTTGGTTCCCTTCTGACTAACTCTTCCTCATCTCTGACGTCGAGACCTTCGATGATCATAGTCTCCTTTATCTTGACTTTCTTTAGTGAGGCGACGTAGCATTCCCTGGCCATCATCTGCTCATCCCTCACTGTGCTGACCCCGAGATCAGTTGAAAATTTCATGGCTAGATGGTATGTGGAGGTAATTGCTTGGAAAGCGTTGAGGACCGTCCACCTGAGGATTATGTTATAAACAGAAAAACAGTCGACGACGAGGAAGGTGAGTAGCTTTGTGGTCTACCAGGGATATTCTCCGATGGTGATGGGGAGATCGATGAAGCCTATGGAGGTCACCCGATCGCCAGTGAAACCAACTAGCGAGGTTTGGAGATGGGACAATTTTTCTTCTCCGACCTTGACCTGACGATAGGCGTGCAAAGAGATGATGTCTGAAGAGCTACTGTTGTCGACAAGCAACCGTCTGACTTTGTAATTGGATAGGAGAGCAGAGATGACGAGAGGGTCGTCGTGGGGGTAACGGATGCCTATGCAGTCAGCCTCCGTAAAGGTGATGGGTTCAGTCCACTGCTTGGGGTGTTTAAGGAGGCGATCCAATGTCGTGACTTCTTTATCAGAGCCTTATCTGATTTTTCTGAGTTCAGCTCGCTAGGCGAAATGGGATAGGCCTCCACATGTGAGACCGCCAGCGATAACTCTGATCTCTCCGACCGGGAGGGGTAGGATTGCTTTGTGCTTGGGGTTGTGGTGGGGGCCGATCATTATCTCGCTTAGGTTGCGCAGGTTGTCGAGGGTGTATGTTGGTGATGGCCCCCCGACGAGTCAATCCTTAGGCGCTGCTGGGGACAGGCTACCGTGAATCGACTGAGGTGCCCCTGGCGTATCAAATCCTCAACCTGGTCTTTAAGGTTAACACATTCCTCAGTGTTATGGCCGTGGTCCTGATAGAAACAGCAATACTTGGATTGATCTTGCCGGTTGGAGAGAGACCATGATGGTTGGGGCCATTTCAGGTTGTAATCTCGTTGGATCTGGTTTAAGACTTGTTCCATAGGGAAATTGAAGGGGGTGTATCGCTCGAACTGACCGGGCGGTCAGGTAGGTGCCGGTCGGTCAACTCGAGCGAGTCGGTCAGTTTTTTTTTTTTTTCTCCCTAGAGGTTAGATTTTTAGTTGTAGTGTCTTGGCGGGCTGCCAAAGAGTCTTCGGCATTCATGTATTTTTAGGCTTTGGAGATGAGGGTGGCCATGGTGGTCAGAGGGTTTTTAGAAAGGGAGAAAAAGAAATCAGATGGTCATAAACCGGCCATGAAGGCTATGAGGATGACCTTATCGTCGTTCTCCGCCACCTGTCGGGCTTCGGTGTTGAAACAGGTGACAAAGATACGCAATGATTCCCCTTCCGTCTGATGGATATTGAGTAATTGAGTTGCCGAGCGCCGCTGGCGCTTAGCACTGATGAAATGGTTCAGGAAGAAATCACTTAGGTGTTGGAAAGTAAAGACAGAGTCCGGTGAGAGCTAACTAAACCAGAATCGAGCCGACCCCTTAAGCGTTACAGGGAAAACTCGACATATGATCTCGTTAGGAAAAGCATGGAGGATCATGAGGGTCCTGTAAGTCTCCAAATAGTCAATAGGATCTGTTGTTCCGTCAAATGAGTCAATCGAGGACATTTTGAACTTGGGATGTAGGGGTTTATCCCTGATAGAGGCGACAAAAGGGGAGTTGGCTGTTGTGGAAGGTTTATTCTGTATGTTCTGCATGACTTCTTAAAGCTGGAGTTTCATGGTTCAGAGTTCCGCATCCCAAATAGGAACATTGTCACCTCTAGAATGCAGTGGGGGCTGAACACTACTAGCCTCTCCTTCAGGAGCAGGTGCTTGAACTGATGGATGTAAACCCCGAAGTGGCGGGTTCACGTCTTAAGGTGGGGCTTGCAAACCCTCTAAATTAGAGAGGTAGGGTTGCTAGAAAGGATGGCTCAGGGTTCATTCTTGATTGGGAGGGACATCTTCTGGCGGCGGAGAAGGTATAGGGAGGTCTCGCTGGAGCAAAGCGTTGATTAAGGCCTAGTTTTGCTCGGCCAAACGATTGATACTGTTGGTGAGTTCTGTGAAGTACTGAGGTGGGTTGTTTGGGTTAGGAGGGTCGGCTTGGGGGTCGACGACGTTGTGTTGAAAAGTCATGGATCTCATTGTGACCATCCATCTTAATGGCTGGTGAAGAGGAATTATCAGGAACAGGTCTCTGGCAACGTTGGTTTCTGGTGCAACGTTGGGTTTTCAATGGCATTGGGTTTTAATGTTTAAACCGTGAATTGGGCCCTAAGTGATGGGCCAAAAACTTCTGTAAGCCCACCAATGTCAAACGATACTCTTTATTTTTTATATATATATATACAAATTGTTTAAAGAGCTATCCAAAACTCTTCAAATATAAATTAATCTTGAAAAATTTTGTTAAAATAATTATTATAATATCTACCATGTTGATGCGATTAAAATATGACAATAATTAGCAGCCTTATTGAAAGAGTTTATTGGAGATATTCTTATATACAAAGCAAAGGCAGTGAGGCATAAATCAAAAGTCAAGAATGACCTCAAGTCTAAAACAAATGACCTCTCACAACCCTAAGAAAATAGGCTAACTATAACCACATTTGGGAACAAGTTATTTTAGTAATTTTTTTAGTTAAAATATAATTTTAAAAAATTAGTATGTTTTGAATGATTTTTTAATTTTTTACGAAAAGATGTACAAAAAGTAAAGAGAAAAAAAAAATTTGACTTTTTAATATAAATTATAAATCTTTTAATTTTTTAAATAATTTTTTAACTTTTTTACTAAAATATTAATTTATCAAACGAGACCTAAATCTAACACAAATGACCTCTCCCAATCCTAAGAAAATAGGCTAACTATGTAATCTTGCCACCTCCTTGCCCGAGAAATAAAGACTGCCACGTGAGGGTTGGTGGCTAGCTTTTTGGTCCATGTTTGAAAAAAAACAAAAATTCCCTCCGACCAACTTTATTTCCTCGACTTGCTCTTTTAATTTCTTTTATTCACGCTCTTAAAATGGAGAGACTTTCAGTCAGCGGCATAGAAGGCTCGGGGGTCACGTGCCTTGGGTTTTGAAATTTTTTTTTTTTAAATATAAAAAAATATTTTAAATAATAAAATTTATAAAAATATTATTCAGAGTGAAATGTCAATAATATTTTTAAAATTATAAAAATAATAACGGTTATTTTAATTAAAAATAAAAAAAATATGATAAGTCATATTATTATTTATAAAAATTTTAATATAATGGTAATATCTATCATTATTTAGATACAAATATAATTAATCTTAATGAAGATATAAAGTTTATTGGATTATTAGTTATATTTGATATGTAAAATTTATATTTCTTTACTATTAGTTGGTAAAATTATATGTTAATGATGACGTGATGTTACTATTATATTAAAATTTTAATCAAATTTTGTGTATAAAAATTACTTTATCATTATATAATTTATTTTAAAACTTATATCCATGACTTTTTTTATATTGTCCATAATATACTAGTTACAAATAATAATTTTTTTTGTTATCTTTCTTGAAATCAATCATAAAAATTCATATAAAATATTTTTATAAAATAGTTACAAATATTTTTATAAAAAATTTCTATATTATGATTAATAAGTGTCTCTTCTAATTTAATTTCTTAATTCTACTTTTAATCATGTTATCGCGTTTAATTATGGAGAGAAAAAGGTCAGATAATGAGCTATTTTGGGAAGTAAGTTAAAAGTCACTTCTCAACTTTAAATCTCCTTCCTTCTCTCACAAAAAAATTTTAAAAAAATAAAAAATAACTTTTAACGATCTTTTTAAAACACCCCATTAAACATATTAGTACTAATTTGCGTTTAATTATGAAGGGACAAAAAGTCAGACACATTAAACATATTGGTACTAGTTTCTTCTCAATCGCATTCTTGAAATAGAACGTTTAATTATGAAGAGAAAAGAACTAGACGCACTAAATATGTTAGTGGTATATCAGTACAATTATATCTTTATTTGGTCCCTCACTCGTGACTTCTGACTAACAATTTATTTCCTGTGGGACATATTTTTTAGGTGGCAATTCAGACCAGTGATTTATGGCAGCTTTTGGTCATCAACTTTTTTTTTTTCTTCTCCATTCTTGCTTGATGAATTAAAAAGATGTGTTGTACATGTACATGCACATGATGAACGTTTTTAGCTAAGTAAATTCACAAAGCAAAAGTCATATCCGCATGCATAACAACAGATGCCCTAGCTTGACAAAGACGCACCACCTTTATTTTTGTCTCGTCTCGTTGCTCAATGGATTTATTCCCAGACGTGCAACACAAGTTTGACTAGATCATGTCTGGATTTATTCCCAGACGTGTAACACAAGTTCGGCTAAGGATTGGTTTGTGAAGTGAGTTGATTTTTTAATTTTTTAATTATTTTAATTTGGGGTTAAAGTCTTATTTGGAAAAAAAATTTTAATTTTTTGTGAAAGAAAGAATATAATAATTAATTATGAATTTGATGTGATTTTTTATCTTATTAAAATAAAAAGTTCATTTATTTATTTATTTATTTATTTGTGACTATTTTAATCAAAAAATCTCAAACCCTAGCATTCCAGTCGAGCTCTAGATGTGATTAGAAGGTGTAGCTTGATTTTTTAGGTTTATGCCCTAAAATGAGATTATTTAAATAAAATAAAATAAAAATTAATGAAGTTAGAGGCAATGCATCCCGCATGAAACTATCAGTGGGCCCAAAAGAGTATCTGTCATCTGTGAGAGAATTCCTTCTAACCAAATTAAACTTATTTTGTGAAATTTTTCTTGAAAAATAAAAACAGAGAGACAAAGAAAGGGAAAATACCAACGAAAATTTTTCACAAATTCTTTCGATTTTTTGTTCCTTCCACAAAACAAATCCAACATCCAATCACAACACAATTTAATTTTTTTTTTACTTTTCACAAATTCCTACCATTTTCTTTCGCCTCCGCAAATCCCTTTACAAATCTAACACAACATAATAGTCGCAACAGCATGAATGATGTGTACAAGAATAAAGAGCAATTTTCACACAATAAAATTCACTATACAAACACTACAGCAAATCTCCCACTTACATTTCTGACAAATTCTTCAACACAATTTGTAAAAGAAATTTTTGTTTTTAGCAACTATTGTAAAAGAAAAGAATTTTCTCTCACACCCCTCCTGTAATGTTTGTTTTCAACAGTCCAGTTCTCCAATTTTGTACCAATTAATCTTTCTAGTACTGCAATTGCACTTCTTCATCAGGTAAAGCCACAGTCAATAGAGAATACTTAACATGGAGAGATATCTTACCCTTGTCAACCACAAGTCTTGCTCCGGACACAACCCAGTACCCAGGTGGGTCTTGAGGACCTCTCGTCATTTCTTTCGTGTCGATAAACCTCAGAAGTTTAGGCGCCTGTGCCGCAGTGGGCGGGCCGTCGGGATATAGAGCGGAGTTTATGTTTATGTCAGACGGGCGAGGAGGTGGTTTTTGAGCAGGCGTTGAGAAATGCGTGCTCATCAGGGTTGATATAATTCCGGACTTTTGAGCCAGAACCGGAGATCCATCCCAAGTAGGTGCCTTCACGACTACAGCGCCAATAACCTTAGAAAAATGGAGACCTAGAAAGAGAACTTTTTTTAATCCGGATTCCCTTACTTCGAACTGGGCCCCGGTTACAATGGAAAGGTCCTCGTCGGATTCGACCGGGGCGGTGCATACGTGAGAGAAGCTCTTCCACTTGACCTTTTCGTAGTACCTACGGTTGTTTGAGTTACTGGAGTTGTTGCCGTTCAGCTCTTCCTGAAGTTCGAAGCTCTTTGGTAGAGAGGAAAGATGCTGCAAATGGATCGCTAAGCAGTTGCTTTTTTTCCCTTCCAAATAGAGTCGAAGCCCCGTGACTGGCCTCCTTCCCACATCTACCTGTCATGGAATTCAAATTCGTCATCATGATAATAATCAATAAATAGGTAGCATAATCATACATTCATATAATGTATTTTGTTGATCCTTCTTTGGGGACAACATGACCTAAAACTCATCCAAACTAAAAATTGCACGGCATTTGCTGGTGTACAAGACAAAACAAACTAGTTAGGGAGTCTGACATGAAAAACTAAATTATTCTTTACCTCCAATCGCATCTATCAGTTTTTGAAATACTCATAACCCAAACATGGAAGAAGATGCAAGCAAAATCATTGTTTGAATATATTCCAGCTGGCATCAAGGAAAAATAGGCCACCATTGTGAACTATATGACCACTGTCATCTATGTATACCAGCACAAAGAAGTTCATGCAAATACAGTGGAGAAATATGAACAAAGAAACCGAAAAGATGCCTTGGAAACTAACATGATTTCCATATTGGGATTACATTAGATGGCCAGCACAATGTTTTTTAGCTCTGAAATTTATGCAGAAGTTATTCCAATTATTTCCCTGTTTGGATCATCAAAGATGTACAAACTCTGTTTTCATCATCTGACGCTGTTTATCTATCTATGACGATTAACATCGAAATAATATGATGAAATAGGATAAATCATTAATATTGCCATGCATCTCTCTAATGAATTATGAAATAAACCTTCAGCATAAATGATTGGTTCTGCTAAAATTTCAGTACATTCATAAACACTAAAATTATTCATTAGTTCAACCAGAGTCAATACTTCATCTTGACAAATGATTGCCTACACATGTTTATGACTGTCCATCACGTAGTGAGAAATAAGAGAGCCTAGAAGTGTATAAAAAGTGTGCTTCACTTATTGCCTTTTAATAGGTTCTCTTTCTGAGACAAATATTCCAGTGAATAGGGGTTCACTTATTGCCTTATAATAGGTTCTCTTTCTGAAAGAAATATTCTAGTGAATAGAGGCTCCTGTTCAAAGGATGCAAATGGACCAACCCCCTCTTGCTGATCCTAACTCTCAAAAGTAGACAAACGGTATATATATAATGATAAAGATCTCTTCAATAAAAAGTCAAAATGACGCACATAATCAACTGGCATCATTGGCATAGAGATAACTAGAGGGTTAATATGGAGTGGACAGTGGGTTCAAATCCCCTGATCTCTCAAAATAAAAAAAGTTCAACAACAATATCAATACTAGAAAGAAGAAAAATGTTGTGCATAATATGTGGTCAGCTCACAGCCCATAATGGCCGGTAACAATTGGTACATAATGGGATTCACATCCTTGCCTGTAATGGCCCCCCAAGTTAAGTAGTAGGCTCAAGACACCTGTTATGCCACACAACACAAGTTAAAGAACCATGAAATTTTGGCCACAATGAGCTGATCATTGTTGACAAGCTCAGGTTTGTTACAAAAAGCATGGCCTCAAGGACATTGAAGTATTCATGGAATACACTGAACTCTAGGTTGAAGACAGCCTTGGTAAGAAATGGGATCAATTCAAGGCTCAAGCCAAATAAACCTGACTTCTTCCAGCTTAACCTAGCCTTGCTCAAGTTTTATTAAATTAGCAACATAAGATGCCCTTGAGTCCATGTCTTGGAAAAACTTAAAGATGATTCAAAACACCAAGCTAATGCCAAGCTATATAACACTTCTCTTCAGTCAACAACATTGCGCTTCATCTATCTTTACTCCTAAATGAAAATTTTAAAAATTAAGGAAGAAGATTTAAATCTCAAAGGAAGTGGAAAACCTAAGCACTATAATTGAGGACTCCGAATAGATCATGATGATCAATTCACATACCATCTTTGTCAAGAAAAACATAAACCGACTGAAGAAAGAACAAAATTAACAGTATAAATTATTAGGAACATTACCAGAGTCGTGTTAACATAGAGCTTCGGACCCATAAAGCTGAACTGTAAAGATGCACCACTTTGCTGCTTTGTCTCAGGACCAAGGGCAAGCTCACCATATACTGGTGCCCACTGCTTTGGAAGTTGAAACTCCAAGAACTGATAAAGTTCTTCAATTGGAGGTTTGTCTGCAGTCAGAGACCAAAGGTTGAAAATATTTTAGAAGCAAAGACAATGTCAATGGAATTTGAATTTTGCGGTACGACTAAGAACTTCAATAAAAATAAAAATAAAAATAAAAATTGGAGTATGAAATTAACAAGTATTTTAAAAAGGGAATACAAGTAGTAAGAATAAGGTGATCATTTACTCTGAACAACACACAGAAAAACAACATAAACGTCACTTGGATATAACTAACTATACTGAAGAAGTAACAGTAATAAGTTAAACTCGCATTACAAACAAGCAGAGAATGTACTCAAGCATACAAAACATAGGCAGATATAACTATACTTTCCCATTACAAAAACCAAGAATGGAACCAAAAAATACCAATTTTTCCAGGTGATAGAAGAACAATAAGCTAAAGGCTGCAGGTGAAGAATTGCTGGAAGTTAAAAATGTGTCAATTTTCTTTTGTTCAAAGAATATGGGAGATCTACTGCCTGCAAACATGTCAGTGGACTGAGAAGCCCTCTTATCTCTTCCTTCTCCGAGCTCAGGTTATGGAAGAAGGAGAAGAAGGAACCCTGCCTGAACTGTTTGGCAATGAGACCTAAGTAATCAATTCTAATAACAATGAAGAAAAACATGGCCCTATTGAAGCTTGCTTACCACTTGATTCACCAATAGGGGATTCACTTCTTAATATTAGTTGATCAACCAACATATTTCATTCAAAACAGTGTCATTGAAAAACAAAATTCCTTTTCCAAGAGGATAAACTGATAGCATTGCGGGGATCAAGCAGGACAGCTAACATTTATTGATTGCATAAAAATGATTAGATACCATTGACCAGGTGTAGTTATGATAATGATGAAACCTAATAGACAGGAGATGTCTAAGATGAATATTTTTTGTATCTTGGATAGCTTGCCATCGCATCATCATCCCCTCTGATAACCATGAAACTCCACATCTCACTGTTTACATTCATCAATACTAATTGATTCCATTATCACTCATTAACTAGCTATGACACTTGCAGCTGTCAACAATTTTAAAATGTATTATCATCAGTCATGAGACCTCATCACCATCCATGATTCATCTTGAGATGGTTGCCTTTAAACCCAAGCCAAACCAGTCTCCAAAAAAAAAAGGAAAAAAAAAAATGAAGAACTTTAGGAGCTACAAAGGCCCTGTTTGTTTCCACTTATTTGCAGCTTAAATTTTGCATTCATGTGCTTAAGCTATTGTACTTCAAAAAGGTAGGGCATTTGGATCCAATTTTCAGGTTCAATTTATTTGTTTTTTCTACTTAAAAATGTAGAACAAACTCAAAAAACTAACTTTTAAATGTTGGGTTTTAGATGTTTTTTTTAAGTAAACTTTTGTTGTGCCAAAATCAATATATACTATTTTAAAGTTGAAACAAACATGTCAAAGTTAACAAGCTTAAATTTAGCCTTTTCATTGAGTTACCATAGGTGCATTGGAGCATCCAACATATAGGGCCTTCTATGTGTTTGGATGCTTTATATTGACAATAGGGGTTTTCCTTCTAACAAAGAGGGCTCAAGTTTTACGGGCTTGTGCCATTTGTACTATGATTTGGGTTATTTGGTCGGGGAGAAATACAAACATCATTGAGGACAAGTTTGAAGATGGAGGATGATTATGGAATAAGATATGTCATTGGTTTTTTTTTTGGGCTTCGGTGTCATCCTGTTTTAAAGGGGTTCCTTTGTTTTTGATTTCTAGGGATTGGTTATATGTGATTTGTGATTTTTTTTTTGTTTATTTTCATTGGAGGACATCTTTTACTCCTTGAACTTTCTTGCATATCTTTCTCATTTTTATTTTTATTTTTTTTTTAAATAAAATTTTCTTGCCGATCAAAAACACAATAAAGCTTGACTAATTATCATACTGGATATCGTATGTCATGAATTATGCAAATGGTCCTATTGAACCTTACACCACTAAATTACTTGCTCCTAATATGTAATATATTTGTATGTATATATATTGCTTGTTCCTAGTTAATTTAAAGGGGAAAAAACCTGCATCTTGATTTATATATGTGGACTTTCTTATTTGTTCTTTTGACAAATTTTATACTACAAAACCCAGCCAACATGGAAAGCATCAAATTACGTTGCAATACAGCATGGGAGGCTACCTCAATCTTTTAATTGAAAAACCCAATAAGAAAATAACGATAATAGTAATGATGGTAACACTATGGAATAAAGAAAATAAATTTTCTTGCTCACAACGTAGATAGAGATTAATAGCATGGCTCAAGAATCCACTCCCATGAAGTCCACTCAATAATGAGGAGATTGGAATGAAGGTCATTGAGATCACATCAGGTTCGAGTTGGACAGTCTGACACCACTTATCATGGGGTAATTTTTTATAATTATTTCCACCTCTCCTCTTCCAGATGAATGTAATATCCTGCAATTAAAATAAGTAGATATTTAGGCTCAAGAAAGCAAACTCAGGTATACTGGTCATTTAAAACTTTGACCACACATATAATAGCACATTCATGCATGAATCACAGTAACACAAGTCTCAATATCTCACATGAACATGGGATCAAATTCGGGGAGAAGCTGAGGAATAAACTTAAATATTTACTTTGCAATTAATCTTACCTCTTGTGAAGAGTAAGAACTAAAGCTACTGTTGTCCATGAAGTTCAGCCCATCATCCTTGATCTCATGCTAAAAAAGAAAAGAGATGTAAGTAAAGGTTGCAACACCTGCCCATGGTATATTTAAAATACAAAAGAGACATAAGAAGTTGCAACGAATTCCCATGGTATACTTTATATTCCATTTTAATGTAGTCCATGAAGTAATCAATGAATCAAATCTCGGAAGAATAACTCAGACATCGCAATGCCATATCCACAAACAAGACGATCTACCTCAACAACAAATTAGAGATGACAGATGAGCTAAAGGAAACTTTCTATCGAATAATAACAATGCCAAGCTGGAGCTCACTTATAACAATATTAAGTAAAAACTGCAACTGCATTGTCACTTTGCAAGTAAAAAATTTCTACATTCAGGTGCTAATCACTAAGTTAAGAAGTACCAATGTAACCCCAAGGGGTTGGCGTGGTGAGGCCAAGGACTGGGCCCTAGGGGTGTGCTCCCTCCAAGGTTTCAGATTCAAAACCTCCTAGATGCAAACAATTTCTTGAGGCCAGTCCATACAGGGCAAAGGCCCAGCTTTAATTGGGCCCCTTGCTAGTGGACGGTGGGATTAGTCTTCTGGATTGGTTGGTCCAATGGGTCAGATACCGAGTCATAAAAAATAAAAATAAAATTTTTTTAGAAAGTACCAATGCAAGTTTTTAAGCCTCTATATGAAAAAGGATTTTGTTAACCAAAATTCCCCAATTTTATAGAGCATACCTTCTAACCCTCTCATACAATTTTTGCTTCAACTTGATAGTTATTCTACAATCAGAAGACACACTGAAGGCATTTTTCCTTGCATCAAACTCTTATACCATACAAGATCCTTTTTCAATCTTTCTTCCTATGTCTGTACCATCTAACACAAGGAAAGTTGTTTCATATCTTCAAGCCACCATTTTTTTCTCACTTATCCTCTGTTTCCTAAAATTATATTCAATTCGTTATAGATTACTACATATAGACATATAAATCTGTTATATAATATTAAGTCATCAATTTTCCTAAAAGTCTAAGCTGTGAGGAAATGGACCCAACAAAGTATATCAAGCTATATAACACTCTCCCTCACGTGCAACCCCATCTTGCATGTGGAAAGACAAACAGAGAACCAAACAACCAAACAGAGAAGAAGAAACTATGAAGCACGGACACCTCTCTGAGGGCTGCGTATCAGTGTCGGACACGGATAGGCGTCGAACATGCGGTGGACACGTGTCCAACACGCAGTAGAAGGTGTCCATTTTTTTTTTTGGCAGCCGGACACATAATGGACACATTCGGGACACCACGGGGTGAAAATCATAATTTATGAGACTTCAAGTTGGGGTTAATTGTAAAAAACGAAAATTAAAGCAAACAGATCAATTTGTAACCTAGTTATCGAACAAAGAGAATAGAAGAAAGGCTCGTCGAGCACACCTGGTCGCTCGTCGCTGGTCAGTCGTCGCTCGTCGCTAGTCAATCATCGCTACTCTTGCTGTTATCCAAGGTACAACTTCGATCTTCTTCTTCGTTTAAATCTTCTTCGATCTTCTCTCTCATCTCTCTCAGTCACGCTCTCTCTCTCTCTCTCTTCGACTTTTCTTTTTTTTTTCTTTGCTCTCTCTCTCTCTTATTTTCTTTATTTTATTTTATTTTTTCTTTTCTTTTCTCTCTCTCTCTGCCTCTGTTATTTAATTATAATCCTTTTTTTTGCTGATTAGTTTTGTTAATTTTAATGATATGTGTTTATTAATCTTATTATAGGAACCAATTTTAATAGTGTTATTTTGTATTTGTCATTACCTTTCAATGATTTTTTTCTATAATTTTATGATATATAATAAATAAATTTAATTATATATATATTGAACGGGTCCCCAGCATGTCGTGTCCCCCATTTTTTGAAAATTTGCGTGTTCGCGTGTCCGTGTCGTGTCACGTGTTCTTGTCCGTGCTTCATAGAGAAGAAATCAAACTGGGACCAAATACCAAATGTCAATAGAGAGACTTGAACCCCAAGATCTCATTCAACCAAGGCTTTGATACCATTTTAAGTTAACAATTTTCCCAAAAGCCTAAACTGTTAGGAAACGGGCCCAACAAAATATATCAAGCTATCTAACATATATATATGCCTATATTTCTACATATAGGCATATAAAAAAATTCGATATAGCAACTGTATATGGAAAAGCTTAGACAGTTGCAAACCATTTCCTACGCATATACCTTTCGAGGCTCGGTACGATACTGTCCAGTTTCATCACTAAACCTCTTGTCTGCCACATCCTTTAATCTTTTCTGTACATCAGCAGGTTGCAGAGGTGACGAATGTTGCTGCTTCACATATACAATATCCTTTCCTCCCATCTTGATACCAACGATAACATGGGTACCAAACTTCTCAATGAACCTGGAAATGCACAGAAAATTATTACCAAAACGAAAGACAAATATATATATATATTAAAAAAATGAAATGGAGCTGATTGCTTGCTGTGACAGTGCTTGGGCTAGAGGTAGCCTAGATGGAGGTAAATTGAATGCATTCAAGAAAAGCTAGAGGCAACAAAAACTGAGAGAGAAGACAAAACCAACTATGATATTTTGTTACTAGCAGCGATGGCTGATGACTAGTACCAACCAAACCAAACTAAGCTTTGTGTCCCAATCAAGTCGGGTCAGTTGTATGAATCTGTTTTTGTCATTCTGCCGTGTCAGTGGCTATAAACTGAATTAAATTAAATAAATTTATATCTTTTTTACTATGACATCCCATGTCAGCTTAGGTCTTCCTTTCCCCCTAACATTGTCATTTATGGTGATAATAGAACTCTTCCTTACTATTGCATATATAGGTCTCCATTGTACATGGGCAAAACATTTTAGCTTGTTCTCTCTCATCTTATCTTCAATTTGGTGCTACTCTTATCATTTCACGAATATATTCATTTCTAATTCTATCTATCCTAATCTTACCACACATCCATCTAGGCATTCTCATCCCAACTATATCCATTTATGAACATGTTCCTTTCTTAGTTGTCCACTTCATGCAACTAAGTGAACAATGGACTTATGCCAAAGAACAAGGAGCAACAGAGGAAAAGATGGGTGGAGAAAAAGAAAATGAAATCAATGATGTGAAAAGATCATTTTTTTTAGTAAGCGAAAAGAGTAATGATATCCTATGAGTTAATAGCATGGCCCTAGACAAAAAATATATTTGCATAAAAGGCTTTGTGAAGCCAAGCCCCAATAGTCATATTAACATTGTGTGTGGCTCGGTTGTATGCATTCATTGTTGCTATACCTAATGCAACAACAAAATTCTTTAAACAAAGAATCCTGATTTCTTTAATCTTTAAAAAAGATTAAAATTCAATCAAAAAATAATTGCGACCATATATGCTTTTTGGTTAAGTCACAGGAATTGTTTAACCTATAAAGTGAAATACACCTTAAGAGTACAACCTAAGAGGCACAAACGTTCTAAGAACGAGGTGTGTTAGTGCCGGACATCAACACTTGTAGAACATTTCCCGACACGTGTCAAAACACATTTGTAGATCCAAACACTTGGAAAACACACGTGTTGATCGGTTAGACATGGATGAAACACATTATAAGTTTGAAGAAAAAAACTTTGATCCAATGATAAAAAGAAAAAATAATGTTGATTGGTAGCTATTAATCTCTCCTTCTTTACACTTCAATTCAAGAATTAGCATTATGTTGCATTTTTTATTATCCCTAAATAAAATATATTAAAGTACATATTTGGCACATGTCGTTACATGTTATGTCTTCCATTTTTTTTAAAATTGTTGTGTCGGAGTGTCCATGTTGTATTTATGCCATGTTGCATGTCTGTATCCCTACTTCTTATACTACAAACTCTAGATATTTGTTACAATTGGAATTAAAATTAATTAGAATCAATTAGGGCTTATTTTATAGCCATTGTTTAGGCCTTGATTTTGTTTCCTTGGAATTAGAATTAATTAGAATCAATTAAGACATATTCTATGGCCATTGTTTAAGCCTTGATTTTGTTTGCTTTTTATGTTATTTCCTACCTTGCAAATCTCTATCAGTATATATACACAGGCTAGTCTCCATTCCAGACTAAGCCATTCAATTCTTTCATTCTTCTTAGTATTAGAGCCAAACCCTAACCTTAACCCTTTTCTCTCTACTTCCATCTCAGCCGTTTGACTTCCACCCTTGCCCAAACCCTTCGACAGCCACCACTACGCTCTGACAGCCTCTCTCTCTCTCTCTCTCTCTCTCTTCCGGCCCTTACCCATCCCTCTCCTCACCAGTCAACCCTTCTTCTTCCTTCGCCCAAGCCACCTGTCACCTAAGTTGCAGCCAACAGCCATCCCTAGGGCGTTTGGCAGTCTTATTTCCAGCCGACAACCCTTCTAGGGCAGTTCGGTAGGTTCTGTCCCTGTTTCAAGACTTGGTGTTGATGCAATAAGCATCTTTTTCTTCGTTATTTTTGTTAGTGGGCTACTGGGTTGTTCGGTAGCAATTGTTCTGTGATTTGTGTATTGTTTTGGATTGTTAACTATACACATCACCTGTTTCTCTAGCCACCATGACTAAGTCTGATGTTTCTCCCATGGTTCCTGTTAAACCCGTTCCAGTGAATCCTGCTTTTTCCCTCTCACACCATATTCCGGTTCATCGTATTACAAGTGTGGCGTTGAATGGGAAACTTTTCGTTGCCTGGAGTCATTTCCTTAAACTCCATTTGGGGGGAAAGGGGAAAGCTCATTGGCTTTCATCTACCACTACTCAGCCGGACGCTACAGATTCTACACACTATCAATGGGATATTGACAACTGCACTATCTTAGGATGGATGTTCAATTCCATGGAGGACCGGATTTATCATATGTTCTTATACTATGATACCATTCCTAGTTTATGGCGTGCCTTATCTCAAATGTATGCTCATGCTCGTAATAATGTTCGCATCTTTGAGGTTTATCAGGATATTGCTTGTGCTTCTCAATCTGCTTTAAGTATTTATGTGGCTGAATTTTTTGGATATTTTCAGGCACGTTGGGAAGAGTTAGCTCAATATGAGCCTTTGACTGATCTTCCAACTAAGGCTGCTTCACTTGTGACCAAGAGACTTGCTTAGCAGCATACATATCAGTTCTTGATGGGTTTAAACTCTGAGTTCAAGTCTCTTTGTATCTAGATTTTAAACACATTTCCTCTGCCTTCCCTTTTTGAGGCCTTTGCTATTTTTGATAGTGATGAGCGCCGTCGTCGGTTGGTTCTGCCTGTTTCTACTCCAGTCCCGGAGCCTCTTGTCTCCTCTGATCAAATGGCTCTTGCTACACACATTAGGTCTCGTTCTTCTACTGGGAAGGTAATTTGTCATCATTGTGGAGAACCGGGCCATGTCAAGGTTCGTTGTTTCAAACTCATCCTGAGTTGAGACAACGTTTTTCACGTGTTCGTCCATTCGGCTCCTCTTGCACTGCTGTTATTGTGAAGACTATTCCAAGTTCCACTACTCTAGATTTACATCTCCTTCAGACTCAGATTGGTCAGCTTCAGGCTCAACTTGGTTCTAAAATATCTTCAAGGCCATTATCCACGACTGCCACTTTGGCTACGAGTACTTCTATTGCTTTCCATGTTCGCTCTGCACGTCCTACTTGGGTTCTAGATTTTGGGGCTAATGACTACATGACCGGTGAGCTTTCCTACCACTTTTCACCAGTTCTTGCTACCACCCAAACTGTTTGTCTTGCTGATGGTCTACTACCTCTTTTCGTCATCGGGGTAGTGTTACTCTATCTCCTGATGTTACTCTTTCCTTTGTCCTACATGTCCCTAATTTTGCGTATAATCTTTTGTTTGTGAGTCGACTTGCCAAGGCTTTTCATTCTGCTATCATTTTCTTACTAGATTCTTGCTTGTTACAAGACCTAAGTTCGAAGAGGATTTTGGCAGGAGATATGAGCGTGACGATTTATACTACTTTGGAGATCCACCAGATCAGCAGCTTCTTTCTAGTTTTCTGCTTCTGTGTTATTTGAAGATTTATCCTCCTATGTTTTTTCTTTTTAGACTTTAGCATTGTGGCATGCTTATCTAGGTCATGCAAATTTTTAGTATTTATGTTTACTATTTCCAAATTTTAATAAAGCTTGTAAGACTCATAAGTTTCAATATGATGTGTGTGAGTTAGCTAAACATACCCGTACTGCTTATATTCCTCATATGCATCATGCTCCTTCTATGTTTGATCTTATTCATTCTGATGTTTGGGGCCCTTCACCTGTTACTGCTTTGTCTGGCCATAGATATTATGTGACCTTTATAGATAACCACACTCGTTGTACTTAGGTTTATCTTATTAAACGTAAATCTAAAGTCTTTCCCATAGTTGCTCAATTTCTTCAAATCGTTAAAACCCAATTTTACACTATTGTTCGAAATATCCAATCTGATAATGGTGGGGAATACATCTCTGACGATTTCCATTCTCATCTTAATCAGGCTGGTATACTTCAACAACTTAAATGTCCTAATACTCCTGAATAAAATGTGATTGCTGAACGGAAAAATTGTCACATGATGTCTGTGGTTCATTGTCTTCTCAGGGGAATGAATGTACCTAAGTCTTACTGGCATAATGTTGTTCTTACTGCAGTTTATCTTATTAATCGTACTCCTAGTCGTGTCTTGCATGGTCTTGCCTCTCTCCAAACCTTACACCCTACTAAGGCCTCGTTTGGGAACAGGCTAATTTAGTAACTTTTTGGCTAATTGGCTAAAAAGGTTGGTAAGAAAACCTCAGATGTTTGGGGCCAACTTTTTTTTATTTAAAAACGACGGCAAAAAAAAGTAGAGAGAAAAGGGAATCTTTGACTTTTTGGTATGAGTTGTTGGCTTTTTGGCTAAAAAGGTAACTTTTTGGCTAATTGGCTATTTTAGCCTCTTGCCAAACGAGGCCTAAAACTCTCTTTCCTCTCCTATCTCGAGGTTTTGGGTGCACTTGTTTTATTCAGAACTGGAGCCCTACTCACACTAAGCTAGATGATAAGGCCATTAGATGTATCTTAGTAGGGTATTCTACTATATCCAAAGGGTATCAGTGTTATGATCCTAGCACTCATAGGTACTATCATTCTTGTGATGTGACTTTCCATGAGGAGACTTTTTTTTGGGTACTCGCCCTTCTGTGCAAGATTCCTCTTTTACTCCTATCCCATTTGTGGACTATGATGTTCAACCTCTTTCCATTTTTCATAAGGTTGAGGTTGTCTCTCCTAAGGTTAAAGCTAATGTTGCTCCTCCTTCTTGTCCCCCTCCATTGCAAGTATATTCTCGTCGTTCTAGTCCCCTGCCAACAGCCTCTCCGATACATGGGTCAGGTAATTCCTCTCCTTTGATTACTACTGCTTGTCGCAACCCTCCTCGTAATAGACATCCCCCTAATCGTCTTGGTTATCTTTGTAGAACTAATCATCCTATTTCCTAGTATCTTTCTTATAACAGTGTCTCCCTTGCCTATCGTTCCTTCCTTGGCAAGCTCGAGTTAGAAACTATTCCTCGTTCTGTGTCAGAAGCTCTTCAGAATCCCAATTGGGTTGCTGCTATGCAAACAGAGATGGCAGCCTTGGAACAGAATCAGACTTGGCAGCTTGTCTCTCTTCTATCTGGTGAAAAGATTGTTGGCTGTAAATAAGTGTTTACTATTAAGTATCTTACTGATGGTATTGTGGACCGCTACAAAGAACGGTTGGTTGCCAAGGGCTTTGCTCAAGTTCCTAACAAGGATTTTGGGACTACCTTTGTACTGGTCGCTAAGCTTACCTTTGTTCGGCTCCTTATCTCTCTTGCTGCCTCACATTCTTGGCCTCTGTATCAGTTGGATGTCAATAATGCCTTTCTACATGGGGACTTACTTGAGACTATCTTCGGGCTGAAGGGGAGTATGCAGGGAAAGTGTGTCGACTGAGCAAGTCCTTATATAGGCTTAAACAGTCTCCTTGGACTTGGTTCAGTCACTTTAGTTCTGTTATTTTATCCGTGGGATTTGTTCAGTGCCACTCAGATCATACTTGCTTTATTCGCAAAACTCCCACTGATCAGTGTATTATTTTGCTTGTTTATGTTGATGCTATCATTCTTACAGGTGATGATTTAGTTGGCATAACTCAAGTAAAGAGGGATTTGAGTCGAACATTTGATATTAAGGATTTGGGTCCTCTCAAATACTTTCTAGGTATTAAAGTTGCTAGCTCACTTCGAGGGATTTCGTTGTCCCAAAGGAAGTGTGTTCTTAATCTTCTTCAAGACACTGGAATGCTAGGGTGTAAGCCAGCTTCTACTCCTATGGATCCTAACCTCGAGCTTACATTAGAGTCTGCCGAATTACTAAAGGATCCAGGCATGTATCAACGCCTAGTTAGCCGTCTCATATACTTGACTAACACTAGACCTGATTTGACATTTGCGGTTAGTGTTGTAAGTCAATTTATGCACACACCTCGTACGAAGCATCTTGATGCAGTTCATCATATTTGCGGTATTTGAAGACTTCTCCTGGTTTAGGATTATTTTTCACAGCTGATCCCAATCAGGACTCTCTTGTTTCACTGATACAGACTATACAGGACCTAAAATTAATAGACGATCAACGTTTGATTTCTGTATTTTTTATGGTGATCACCTTATATCATGGAAAAGTAAGAAACAAGTTGTTGTTTTGAGGTCTTCTGTTGAAGCTGAGTACCGGGCAATGGCACAGGGTACATGTGAAGTTTTGTGGCTTCGCTCCATTCTTGCAGAGTTAGGATTTACCGAGGATGCTTCCTCTCCTTTGTTTTGTGACAATGCTATTATGTTATCAACTGATTCAGTATTCATGAACAGAAGAAAACACATTAAGGTTGACATGCATTTCATTTGAGAAAAAGTTCAAACTGGCATTATGAGTCCATCATTTGTCTCTTCTTTGGAGCAACTAGCTGACATGTTCACAAAGTTTGTTGGTCCAACATTACTTCAATCATCTATTGTCAAGCTGGGTTTGCTGAATGCTATGAAGCACGGATACTCCGAAATGGCCCCCGTATGCGTATCGGCTACGAATACGCGTCCGATACGACAAGATACGTATCAGATACAGCAAAGAAGTATCCCAATTTTTTTTTAAAATTTTTTGAATTTCGGATACATTTGGGATACGCGAGGATATTTCAAGGATACGCTTGGGATACTTTTGGGATACGGCGGGGCAAAAAAAATAATTTTAAAAACTTGTAATCGGGTCACAGTGTAAATTAACAAAAGCAATCTAAAATAAAACAAAAAAAATCAAACAAACAAACCCTAGCTCGGCAACAACCCGAACAGCAATAACAACGTTGTCGTCTCTATTGCGATTCGCGAACAGCAACAACTCTGAGTCGTCTTCGTCGACCAAGGTTTGTCCTCTCTCACTCTCACTCTCTCACTCTCTCACTTTTCTGTCAGTGTCACTCGATCTCAGTCCCTCTCCCTCTCAATCTCTCTCCATCCCTCTAGCTCAATCTCAATCTCAATCTCACTCACTCTCTATCTCTCCGTCTAACCCCTTTGAATTTCTTCTTTTTTTTCGTTTTTTTTTTTTTTTGCAGCTAAGCTAAGCTACAAGTACCCACTTTTTATTTCCTCAAAAGACAACAACATCAAGGAGCCTCGTGAGGTTTTTTTTTTTTTTATCATTGAAAGGGTAAATTTTTTTCCCCCTTAATTTGAATTGCATTATGGTTGTTATGGGTGATGATATATTGTTGGAATTGCTGAAATTTTATTGAATTGCTGAAAAAAAAAATTTGATGTTCATACCAAAAGATAACTGCATTAATGTTTTGTTTTATTTCTTTACCAAATTTATAAATTTTTTAGGAAATGAGTTCGGGTACGGAAAGTTTAGGTTCAACAAGTGGTACACCAATGAAAGAAAATGATCATGCTCCTCTTTTGCTTTAGGTTTTATTTTTATACATACTACATTAGTACTAAAAATTATAAAAATAATATTTTTTACGAATGTATCCCCGCCGTACCTGTACCCCAGTTTTTCAAATTTTGCCGTAAAGCCATATCCGTATGGTATCGTACCCGTATCTGTATCCGTGCTTCTTAGGTTGAATGTCTTCACACCCACTTAAGGGGGAGTGTTAGAATTAGAATTAATTATAATCAACTAGGGCTTATTTTATGGCCAATGTTTAGGCCTTGATTTTGTTTCCTTGGAATTAGAATCAATTAGGGCTTATTTTATGACCATTATTTAGGCCTTGATTTTGTTTCCTTTTAATGTTATTTCCTATCTTGTAAATCTTTATTAGTATATATACACAGGCTAGTCTCCATTCTAGACTAAGCCATTCAATTCTTTCATTCTTCTGTTATTACCAGATAACACAAGCAAATTTCTCTAATTAAGTAATCCAGACTTCAAGCTAAAAGAAGCAGCACATCTTAAACATTAGGAAAGTAACTTGCAAAAAAGAATAAGTAGCTAATACCAATACATTTATTGCACTTTAGGTTGCTACACAGTTTTCTAGTAGAACTTGAAAGCTTTCTTGAGCAAGTTACCGTGTAAAATGACCAAAAATGAGCAGTATATAACCAATTAAGCTAGTTCAACATTGTTAATTAAGAGATTGTCACGAGCTAAGAAGCATGGACACAGACACGCAACACGATACGTATATGACATGAACACGCTAATTTTCAAAAAATACAGAACACGACACATGGGGGACACACATGAAATATATAATTTTATATATTTATTAAATGTTATATATATAAATATGTCATTCAAAGAATAAAAAATGCAATATGACACTAATTCCTATAAATTTATATGGTTTTTGTTTTATTGTATCTTAAGTTCTTTTGTTCAAACTTATAATTAGTTTCACATGTGTCTAATCGATAGACACGTGTGTTTAAGTGATAGACACGTGTGTCCTCCAAGTGTCCAAAGAGTATTTGAGTCTTTAAAAAAAATTAAAAAAATAGGACACGTTTCGAAGAGTATCGGATACGTGTCGAGTAAGTGTGCAAAGAGTATCAATATCCGACACAAACACGACAGAGATACGTCACCTTCTTAGAAGTGTCCGTGTTTCTTAGGTCACAGAAAGCAACATAGTACATCCATTAAGGAGAACTTCAATCTTAAGCATTTAAACAGGATTTGGCCGATGCATTTTCCGTTTACTTACCTTGCCAATGCAGCAGGATCCCATGATGATGGCACAGCTTCTTTAATGTGATCCCGTAGTGTTACTTGGGATTTTTCTAGCACAATGCTATAGAGTGTTATGAAGACCCCATCAAAAGCAAGAGTTTTAGTGTTGGCAGCATCCTTCTGCCAACAACCACTAAATTCAAATGCAGCATTGAAATGGCCCGTTGGAATTTTACCAGAAAGGGAGAGTTCCTGGTTAAACTGCTCTGACATCTAGAAGAAGAAAAATTACACACAGGTTAAAGAAGCACAAAAAGTTGAGAAATTTATGTGAACCAAATTACATTTCATAAAAACTTCATGCGCGTGAATCTACTCCCAAATATAACAAAGCATTTACATATCAATTTCTAACATTACTAGGATTTTATAGCAAATGTTCATGAATGTGTTTTTTGTTTCATTTTCTTCCCTGCTAAGCAAAAGTTAGGTGTTAGAAGGTGAATGCAACTTTCAAGCACAAAGGAAGATTTCAAACTAGTTGAAAATTAGCATCCTCGATACAATATCATTATTTCATCATCATAGTATTCGGAAAATATAACTTCATAGCACAAACAAGAAAACTTTTAACACACAAATTATGGTAAATGCAAAACATCCATTAAAACATTAGCCATATAGCTGCTAACTTAAGGAAGCAAGAAAAATCAATTAGGTAACTCGATCACCGGTTTCTCAAAACTACACATAACAAGCAAGAGGATTTCACAAAATTAGACCAATAAACAATTATATAAACGCACATGCCAATATTATTCGATTAAGCAAATTTACATAACTACTCGATACATATCCAAATTCACACAAATTAACTCCAGGTGTGGCTGTGCAAGTTTGACCAAACTCAAACCTACAAATTCCATCTATATATGTAATCACAAAAACACTCTTGACAGCTATGATACACAATTACATATACCTGTTGGAAAGAGAAAACGTCGGAGCTGAATCGCATCCTTTCGCCTTTATCGCACTTGATGGATTTGGAGACATTTTGGACCAAAACACCTCCGGGAATGGCGATATCACGAACCTTATCATCGTGATCGATGGTGATGAGGCGCGAATCGGCATCGGAGTGTTTTTTGCAGTACTTGAGCCTCAAATCCAAGGCAAGGTCGTATCCCAACCCGATCGACTCAATCGCCGCCTCCGCAGCCGCCCTCAGCTGCCGTGCAGCGTCCTTCGCTCCGCCTGATGCCGCCATTACATATATGTATATATATGATATTACTTATACATATATCTGTATCTATATCTTTCACAGAAATCAGAGCTGAAGGTTCGATTAGTGATTTAAAATTTCTCAATTGATATGAATTAGCACCGTCGTAGCCACCAAAATTGAACTAGAACCAAAGAAAAGGAAGCGAATAGTGGAATCTTCGAATTTGAAGTTGACGAAAAAGTGAATAGAATAGGAATGAATTATAGAAGTTGAAACATTCTTCCTTCTTTATATTCTAATGTTTTTTTTACTTTGAAACGATGTGAGAGAGAGAGAGAGAGAGAGAGAGAGGGGGAGAAGAGTAGGCGGAAGGAGGAGTTGCTGTAGCCGTCTTTGTTAATAAATTTTGAGGCGGAGAGAAGATGCTGAACGTCAGCGTTGAATCGTCAAAACAAGTAGCTATATTTTAGGATAAATTATAATTTTGACCCCTTTGTTTTTTCTCTTAATTTTTAATTATAACAAATAAGTAGTAATTGGATTTCAAGTGTTGGTTTTAGTTATTTTAATTGATTGTTTATTTTTTAATTATATTAGTTTGTTTAAAAAAATTATATTTGAGAAGTTAGTTGATTTTTTTTTTTATAGTTGATTTAATAGTTGAGAGAAAAAAAATAAATGGGTACTTACCAATTAGTCCTATTAACTAGACTTATTTACCTACAGGTCTTAACTAATAAATTTAACACTATAAAAATAAGAGAGTGATAAATTTATCACTAAAAATTTATTCATAAAAACAAAGAGACTGATAAATTTATCACTATAAATTTATTTATAAAAATAAAAGACTAATAAATTTATCTTTATCACTTAATAAATTTATCAATAGGACTTAATGGGTAATAAGTCTCCAAAATATGACCTATTGGGTAATAAGTCTCCAAAGTATGACCTATTGGTAGTTTACCCAAAAATAAAATAATTAGGATTTGAATGTAATATTTCGTCATTTTGACTATTTTATCATATTTCATTTTTATTGACTATTTTAATATCTAACCTACTTTCCAAACACCCCTTATAGGAAAAATAACAAAAGTTAATTACTTAAAAGTCTTATTTACAAATGTTATAGTAGCTCATGTCCTATCTAAGATTTTTTAAACCAACAAGTCCTATTTAGTAAAACTGACAATATTATCAGTTTTTCTATTTTTAAAACTAAGAATAATATTAATTTTGCATAATAATATTCTAGATAATAGTTTTGCTAGCTGAGAAAAAAAAAACAGAATATGAAATTGTTTCTACCCTTCTACTTGTTGATTTGATTCAATTATCCGATAAAACCGAGAATATTACCAATTTTTTACAATTTTAAAATTAAGAACATTAGTTTTTTCATTTTTATGTTTTTTTTTTCAATTTTGCACATCAATATTCTATCATCATGCTCATTTATAGATATAAAATTTTCAATTTTGCACAAAAAAATAATTCAATTTTTTTGTAAAACACATAATTTTTTTTAGTTTTTTCAATTTTAAAGTTAATATTTTAAAGTTTTGAAAATCAAAATAAATGTCAAATCATCATGTTTCTTTATAGAAAATCATAAATGATAAACAATCATTATTTGAAAGGCAATTTTAACTATTAAAAAATTAATGGGACTTGAAAGTTAAAAAAATCTTAGTTAAGACTAAATAGAGTATAAATTCATAAATTATGACTTATGTGTAAATATCCCAAATAACAAATCAATATAAATTTTAAAAATAAATTATAAACCAATGATTATTATCAGTATTAATAATAAAAGAGTAATTCTACTTACACTAAATATTTATCTCCTTACACCATATTTCTTATAACACCACATTTCATCTCATTCCACTATTCATGATTCCCAATATATTCGCATCCCTGTCAATTCATCATCTTTTTACACCTATTCATGTTTGAAACCCTAATTTCATCCCACTACAGTCTCCTCCACCTTCAGCCACCATCGTCGCCACTTAGCCCCCACCACTGCCTCTCATTGTCGCCGCAACAACTGTAACTACCAACTATCACCACCTATCGCGAACCTAGTCCCATAGCCACCCACCACCACTCGTAAACCTAACCTTCGCAGCTGCAACCATCGTAAACCCAGCCCTGTAACATAGAGAGATAGAGAGTTTCAGATCTAGGGTTTGGATGGAAAAAAGAAAAAGGAAGATGTATGGCTCCTCAATTGCTTTTTGTCATTAAACAGGTGTGCATAAAATGCATATAAGCATTGGTCTAATGATTTCTCATTAGCAACCATGAAACCATTGGATTTGGTCAATTAACACTTTATATGCATATTAGGCAACCAATGAATTCATTTGTTGATATCATTGCTTTCTTTGTTGTATACACAGATCTAATAATCATTGTTTTCTTTGTTGTATATAGACATATCCAATGATAAGAATTATAGAGAGAGTTTATGGTGGCCAAATACGTGGTAGCCTAGGCAAGTCAGCTTAGGTCAAAATCACAGCGGATATAGAGAGGACAAATGATGGGTTGTGTAAGTTGAAATTGCTGCGGGAGGTTGCCGAAGCTAAGGGAAAGGGTGCTAGGGGTTAGAAGAGAGTTGTTAGAGGTGGGTAACGGTAGAAGAAGGACTGTCGAAGGTGGGCGAATGGTGAGAAAAGGCTGCTGGAGGTGAGAGCAAAGTAGAGAGAGAAACTGAAGAGTTGGATACGATGAGAAATTAGTGGTTCAACTTTTAAGATTTAGAGATCAATTGGTAATTTTACACAGGATAAAATTGTGATAAAAAAAGAGTGTTGCTATTAACACTTACCTTTTTTCTTTGGACCCCTACCTCTTCAAATTTTTTTTTATTTTCAATTATATCCCAACATAAAATTTCACTTTTACCCTTATCCCTCATCTTCTAACCCTAATTTTTCAAACTTAAACCCTAACCCTAACCCCTCTCAACTCCGGTTACCACCTCCACCAATCGCCGCCCAGCCCCTCACTTCCAATCGCCACCTCCATCTCCCTATTCTTCTTCTTCTGAAATTGTGATCTCCACTACAATCGCTTCTCCAACCCTACCAATCGCGAACCCCACCACCACTGCAATCTCTCTCTCTCTCTCTCTCCGCATGGTTAGGTCGATAAGGTTTGGAGGCGCGATGGTGACGGGGATGACGATTTGTGACCTCAAACCCTAGCCACCTCCATTGCCGTTGTGATCTGAGATCTCAACCCTAGTCGCCGTCGTGATCTATGACCTCAAACCCTAACTGTCGTCGAGATCTATGGACTCAAACCCTAGTCACCTTCATTGCCATCGCGATTTGAGTTGAGATGAACAGCAATCGACGATGGTGGAGAAAGAGAGAAAGAGAGAGAGAGAGAGAGAGAGAGAGAGAGAGGGGGCTCGCGAAAGTGGCTCGCAGCGGTGGCTCTGGATTGAGGTTATCTGAAGCTGCTGGGGATTGGAGTTGACCGAAGAGTGGCACCGGCGGTGGAGATTGTTGCCGGAGCTAACAATGGTTGGGTTGGAAAGGTGGGTTAGAGTGAAGGTATAGTTGGAATTAAGGTGGGGGTCCAAATAGAAAATGAAAGGGCCTCATTTAGTTGGATGGGGGTTCAAAAAAGTGAAGGGTCCAAAGAAGAAATGAAGGTGCTAATTGTAGCACTCTAAAAAAATGAAAATTAAAGGGTCTAATGAGTTCTTTTTTGCTGTAAATAGAATTACTCATAATAAAGGTCTTAAAATTTTCATATATCTATAATATTTTTTTGAAATACCTCTCGATACCCTTAGAATATAAATCCTCTTATTTTCACTCTTAAAAAAATTGGGGGAATTAAAAATTTTATTTATAAAAAAATAAAAAATATGAATAATTAAATCATAAATTTTTTCACGATTTTATAAATAATTTTTTCTAATCCCCACTGATCTGTAATTTTTTTTATAAAAAATTGAACACAAGGGGCTAATCTAATGGCCATGAGAACAGGTTTATGGACATTCAAAGAAAAAAAATATATGAACCAAATCATATTTTCACTCTTTAAATTTATTCAAATTTCATTTGAATCATTTTTGTTCCAATTTTTACTTAAGTTTTGAATATTGTAATAACGAAACAACGACATTAAAATGCAAACTTCAGTTAGTTGTCGCAACTTGTAATTATAAGGTGAATGGGCCTGGGAAAAGTAAAATTTCAAATTCAAAACTTACCGAGTTGTTTTTTTTGTTTTTTTTGTTCCATCAATTTGTTTTTATTTATTTATTTATTTATTTTCTATGGGCACAAGAGCAATTGGGTTTGGTAGGCCTAATTTAGAATCGAATTCGATAATTTAAACCGTTCACTTTTTAAAATTCGTTAAGTAGAATATTCATGTAAAAAATTAATATGATTGGACATCGATAATTATTTGTTTTTATCGTATTTGTTTTAAAAAAATGAATGACAAGGATAATTTTACGAATATCTATCGTTTTTTTAATATAAATTTGATTTAAATATACAATAATGCTACGTAGCTCAAATTTTGTGGCTCAAAAGTGACTCAAATGGCCAAAACGACGTCGTTTTGAGTACAGAACAACATAAAAATGGCTAAAACGACGTCGTTTTGGTCATTTGAGCCACTTTTGAGCCACAAAATTTGAGTTACGAGACATTTTCCTTAAATATATAGCTAACGATTTGATTTCTTGCATGAATATTCTACTTGATGAATTCTACAAAGTACACGATTTAGATCACTAAAATCGGTCTAAAAATGGGTCTACAAAACCTAAGTGTGTGTTTGGTAACGTTTATGTTTTCAGTTTATATTTACAAAAATTTTATAAACTGATTTTTGTTTATTTTTTGTTTACTTTTAGAAAAACATTAACTACAAACGCATTTGGTAATTGAAAAAATGTTTAAAAAATTTTAAAAATATAAAAAAGAGTGAGAAATGGCAAGTGGTGGCAAGTGGCAGCGGAAGACGGTGGTAAAAAGTGGTGACGGTGGGTGGTGGGTAGCTGGTGGTGGTGGGTGGGTGGTGGTGGCGGGTGGCGGGTAGTGGGTGGTGGTGGTAGATGGGTGGCGGATGACGGGTGGTGGTGACGGGTGGTGGTAGTGGGTGGGTAGGTGATGGTGGCGAGTGGTAGGTGGTTGCGAGTGGGTGGTGGTAGTGGTGGTGGCCAGGTGGTGGGTGGTGGTGGTGGTGGCAGGTGGTAGGTGGTGGTTGTGGTGGTGGGTGGGTGGGTGACAGTGGCGGGTGGTGGGTGGTGGTGGTGGTGGCGGGTGGGTGGTGGGTGGTGAGTGGTGGTGGTGATGGGTGGTGTGTGGGTGGTGAGTGGTGGTGGTGGTGGCATGTGGTGGTGAGTAGTGGTGGCAAATGGGTGGTGGTGGTGGTGGCGGGTGGTGGTGGTGGGTAGTGGTGGGTGGTGAGTGGTGGTGGCAGGTGGTGGTGGGTAGTGGTGACGGAAGACCGTGGTGGAAAATAGTGGCAGGTGGTGGCTAGTGTTAGGTGGTAAAAAAAAAAAAAACTGAAAACTCAAAATGGAAACATATTTTTTGTGTTTTCATTTTTTGGCTAAATTTATAAACTGAGACCACTGATTTATAAATCAAAAATTTTACCAAACAAGTTTTTATTTGAATTTTTAAAATTTTTGTAAATATAAACAGAAAATTGAAAATGTAAGTGTTACCAAACGGCACCAACATTTTCTCAAATTAAAATGACCAATTTGAGAGAAATCAAACCCTAAAATAAAATATTCTCATAGATCTAATATAGAACTCTCTTTTGACAATATCTTAAAAAAAAAAACTTATTAATTTATTGGCTCATCTAAAGTCACATCACTTCTCAATTTTTTTTACATGTTTTTTTATAATAAATAAAAAAATATAATTTATAAGTCATATTCAAAACAACCCTCAGGCCACATTTGTTTAGAGAGTTAGAGAAGGGATTGGGATTAGTAGTGAGGTGGGACTCACTTACATTGTGTTTGTTTTGAGAAATGAGAAAGAGATTGATAGTGAACTCCAGATTATAAATCCCCTTGGGGAGGAGATTCAGATGGGCCTCCAAGACTTAGTATTAGAAAAATAGTTCGCTAGACTAGAATTTTTTATTTTTTATTTTTTATTTATTTTATTTTATTTTTTACATGTTGGGCATTTTTTTTTTTTTTTGAACATTAATGTTTAATTTTTTGTTAAGTAAAAATCATTATTTTATTTGTTTTATTTTTTCTAGATTTTTTTTATTATTTATTTATTTTTAAATTTTTTTTACATGTTGAACATTTTTTTTTAAAACATTAATGTTTAATGTTTTTGTATTTTTTTATTTGTTTTATTATTTTATATAAAAATAATTTAACAATCTCTACACTAACAACTATCATCAAAATAAACACAATTTTACTTAATCCCCTCACCCCTCACTATTAATCTCCTCACTATCAATCTTATCCATTCTACCTCCGAAAATAAACGGGGCCTTAGATAATAGTTTTGAAATTGAAAAAACTAGCTTTCCAAGTATGGTCCTTACAAAATTAGATTTTCTCATTTTAGACCCTTTCAGACTTTAAACTCTAAATTCAACTTCAAATACAACATAATCTCAAAACCATTCCCATCCCAAGACTCATCTCCAAATCCATCAAATCTCAAAAACCAGCTTCATATTAAAAAAAAAAATGAAAAATATATATGCAATGGTGTATGTATCTGAGCCTCTGTTTGGGAAGTGGGTTGGCTTTTTGACTTTTTGACTTTTTTGGCTATTTTAGTCTGGGCTTAAAAGCTTGGTTTGGAAAGGATTTTTTGACTTTTTAAAGTTTTTTTGTGAGAGAAGAATGTAATAATTATGGGTTAGATGTGATGTTTTGTTTGTTATGGCTAAAATAGCCTATTTTGTTTTTTGTGGCTAAAATAGCCAAAAAAACCCAAACCATGGCTTCCCAAACGAAGCCTGAATCAAAGGCCTTGATTTGGAAATGATTAAAAGTAGTCAAAAAGTCACTAAAAAAATTACTAGTTAATACACTTTCTCTACTTTTTTTTTTATTTTTTTATTTTTTTTAGAGCAAGTTTGGAAACATACTAAAATAGTTGAAAAGAAAAAAAAAAATCACTGCAAAGAAAATCAACTATTTTTTCTATTTTTTTATACGTATGTTCTCGTAAACAATTAAAATAATTAGAATAATGTTATATGTATTAATTGGTATATCAATTAGTGTACTAACAGATGATGTGACATAGTTTTAGAGATTTTGGATATTTATAATTTGTATAATGAATGAGGTCAATAATAATACTATAATGTTCGTTGATACAATAATTAATATATTAATTGGTGCATGTAATACCACCAAAATTATTAACTTTCAAAACAATCCTTAGGCCTCGTTTGGCAAGTTAACATTTTAGCTAAAAAGCCAAAAAGTTACTAAAAAAGCCAAAAAGCCTATAAACTATACCAAAAAGTCAAAGATTCCTTTTTTCTCTCTACTTTTGCACATCTTTTCGTAAAAATTCAAAAAGCCACCCTAAATATACTAGTTTTTTTTTATCTCTTATTTTAGCCAAAAAGTCAAAAAATTACTAAAATAACGTGTTCCCAAACGAGGCCTTAATGGAGTAAAGGACAATTTATAAAGAAATTTTCAAAACGAACCAAACGTCTAGTTGTTGAACAAAAAATTAGTTGAGTTGTGATTGTGAAAAACAATTAGTGTTTTGTTTCAGTTTTTTAAAAATTGAGTTTTTTATTTTTTGTATTTTTTGGTTTTTAGTGAATTTTTTAAAAATTTTAAGCAATTTTTTTACTTTTTTTTATACATATTACTTAGATGTATCTAAATAGTATAATATTTATAAATAAATATTTTTAAAAATTAATAAATATATAAAAATATGAAAAATGTACTAAATTTTTATATATATTTTTGTATTTTTGGTATTTAGTGAATTTTTTAAAGATTTTTTTTCACAAATTTTATATTTTTTAAGTGTATTTATGTTAAGTGTATCTAGAAATTTAAAAAAAAAAATTGCTTAAAATATTAAAAAAATTTAGTAAAAATAAAAAAGTAAAAAGTAAAATTTTTTGAAAAATGAATTCTTAAAACTGAAACTAAACAAAGTGAATAGCAGTGGTGGCTTATAATGTAAGGGAAGGGGAGTGAGAAAGAGGTTGGTCGGGAGTATTGGTGATGGTCTAAAGTAGAGTAAGGGTGTGTTTGTTTGAACGGATTGGTAATCCATCAGACTATTAATCTTGGAATATATTGTCCTCACACTATTTGGTTAGACTGAATTTGTATTCTATGTTTGTTTAGTCATTAGATTAGATATCTGGATTAGACTATTTTATTGAATCCAATGTTTGATTGGATAAACTGGATAAGAATAAATGTTCAAAAGACTATTTTACCCTTATAATTTATAATTTAACAACACTAAAAAAAATTAATTTATAAGACCATAATTTTTAATTTATTATTTTTAATTAAATTTAATTTATAACTTTTATTTAATATATAATTTTAATTTTGTAATTTATAATTTATAAATGTTCAAAAGGCTAGGGAAAAATGTAATAACAACACTAAAAAAATTTAATTTATAAATATTTTTAATTTTTAATTTTTTATCATTTAATTTAACAACACTAAAAAATTTTAATTTTTAAGGCCATAATTTTTAATTAATTATTTTTAATTAAATTTAATTTTTAATTTATAAATGTTCAAAAGATTATTTTACCCTTTTCAATTGTTTACTAAGTAATAGTATGAGGGTAAAATGGACATTTCACACATTAGTCTTATGAGATACCAATTCCCTAGAAATAATCACACCCACCCTCCCTAAGATTATTTAGTCCCTCATATGAGAGATATGAAGTTCGACCGGACTCCATGTTCGGCGAACTAAAGTTGCACCAAACGATGAACATCCTCCCTCCAATAGATTCAAGTCCAACCAATGTTTAGTCTCTTCTTAATCCCTCCAAAGAGACACCCCCAAAAAAAATGAATGAAAGTTTTAGGGGAATGAAGTAGGCGGTAAAAAGTAACTAGTGGCAGTAGCTTCAGTAAATGCCATGAGAATGATGAAAATTTGAGATATAACACTACAAGATCTCGGGTTCGAGACTTGGGAATGCAACTGTGTTAAAAACTTGTTGGAAGAGCTTTGTCGCCCTTGTGGTCCTACCTGGCTCGAACCGGATTAGTCGGGATCCTGTAGACTTCCGGATACCGATGGTTTAGACCTAAAAAAAAAACACTACAAGAAATCAACTTTTTAGGAACAAATTTATTATATTCTTAAAAGTGTAATATTTGTTGTGAAAAAATTTAACCAACCAATTTTCTCCGTCGCGAAGTTTGTCCTAAATAGCCTGTCCAGAAAAATAAAAAAATGACTTTTACAGACAAAAATTTGCATTTGTCACTATAAATAGACTTTTAAAGACAAAAATATATAGTTGCAAAAAGTTTTGATTTTTAGACAACCAAAATTTGTTTCTAAACGTCTAATCAGAGCAAACGAAATAGTTATGGAGACAAAAAAATTAATTTTTAGGACAAGAGAAATTGCTCTCTAAAAGTTTTAGTTTTTAGGACAAATGAAAGTGGTGTTTAAAGGTTATAATTTTTTTGAGACAATTAAAATTGATCACTGAAAGTTTGATAATTTTTTTTTTTCCTTTGGTTTTTGATTTTGTAACAATTACTCTAAAAATACTAGTTTGAATATCAACTTATATTCCTTTCTTGATTTTTCAACAACCAAACAGAAAATATCAAACAAAACACCAGACCATATGTTCATCTCCAAATTAAAATTCAATTACACGAAGAAAAAAAAAATGCTCATCACATTCAAAGAGGCTTAATCAAAAGATATTTCAATAAAAAACAAATACCATGTTCTGATTCATTAGTATATAATATCTTAATTGTATATCATAAACTGACAGAGATTTCAAAAATATAATTTCCAATTTATAAGGCTAGTGCCATAAGCATTATTTGTAGCATTCAACTATTCAACGAACAGATTGTAATTGGAGTTATATCTACCTACATAACAAAACAACTCAACTCATCCCATCTTCTTTTCAACGGTTTCGTTGAAATGGCATTCAAAATCTAGTAGAGAGCTTTCAAGCTTCAAATCGACACAAGCTTGCAGAACCTGCATACCAATTAAAAATTATCCAATGATAGATTAATTTGATAAATTGCAATTTAATATGCCAATTGTAATATCTGCAGCAATCACACTCATTTTCAATATTCAAGAACTAACAAAGATTAAACTAAATCAACTTATTACAAAAATTGAAAATAATTAATCTAAGATAGACACAGTTTACATTGATGTTGTGAAAACATTACCAATCAAATCAGCACTAGTAAGTGTGACGTAATCAAAGAAACCAGATATGTATGCCTCCGTTTGGGAAGTGGGTTGGCTTTTTGACTTTTTGACTTTTTTGGCTATTTTAGCCTGGGCTAAAAAGTTTGGTTTGGAAAGGGCTTTTTAGTTTTTTAACTTTTTTGATTTTTTTTGTGAAAGAAGAGTGTAATGATTATGGGTTGGATGTGATGTTTTGTTTGTTGTGGCTAAAATAACCTATTTTGTTTTTTGTGGCTAAAATAGCCAAAAAAAATCCCAAACCAAGCTTCCCAAACGAAGCCATGTAAAGTTGAGACGACAAAGAATAAAATGCTGTTAAAAGGCAACACATGTGACAAGTGACTTTTAGCTATATGAATATCTTTAACTACCTTCTTTTTTTTTTTTTGATAAGTGTATAATAGCACTTCAGATGGACAACTAACTATAAGTAATTTGTATACCTGCTTTGGTAAAGATTGTCTGAAAAAGATGAACATATTTGGTTAAACATAATACCACCAGCAGCATACAGGTAAGCCAGAATAAACCATGCAAACACAAACAACAAAAGAGTGAAATTTACAAATGAAGCATTTCAAACAAAATATTTGACAGACTTTGTGGCATTAAAAGCAGAAAAAGAACAGTGTGCTCCATATTAGCAATAATATTATAAATTAAGAAGTATATGAAGTAGCAGATTATCTAGGACAGAGACACAGCCAACAAGACCACTCAAGATCTTTGATACCATTTTAGAATTATAACTTCCCTTGTTTTCATTCCCATTATTTTATAGATGAAGAATAGAATTATAACTTCCCTTATCTGATTGCCTTATCCATTTGCATCTAAAAAATATTTGATTGGATTCCTTCCATGCATCTTAAAAAATGATTCACAGAGTAAAAGTAGACATTGATATCATTAATTAGCTATTTTTACCCAAAATGCTACTCTCTCTCACCTCAATAAAATCAACTAAAATCATGCTTCTTTTTCTTCTTCTTCTTCTTTTTTTTTTTTTCTGAAAATTGTTGAAAATTAAATTTTCCACGGCAACCACAAACAACATAGAAAATTGTCTTACAAATTCTTTTCTTTTCCTTATTTTTTTCCACACAGCGATAATGATTGGCAAACCACCATAAGATTAGGCTTTGAAAGGGTGATGAACAAACAAAAAACCCATTGAACAATTCACCACTTTAGGCACATAAGTCAAAACTCTGCATGGAAATTCACATTGTAATAATAACTTGGTTCAATGAAGATGATGTAGACTTCGAATCTTCAAACAAAACTTCAAATTTTGGTTTTAGAAGTCATAACTTGCTATAAATTTTTGTCATGACTCTAAATGTATAGTTGTCTTTGTCGTCTTTATTCTTTTCCATTACTATTTTTTCAATATGTTCCTTCAATATTGTGTAAGAAATTGCAAGTTTCAGTCTATAAATTTTGACTTCTAACTCAATTTTTACTTAACCATCAGAAAATTCAATACTACCTTAACCCTTTTTTTCATATCCATCAAAAAAGAAGAAAGAAAAGACAAAAAAAAAAAAAAAAACTCACAAAAAAAATTACAATGACTGTGGCTAACTAAAGCAAATATATAAAAAGATGTGATAAAAATCATCATAAAGTATAAGAGCTCACATTTAAGCATCTTAAGTAGAAAAATCATTGCCTGTTATGTTGATGTGGATCATCTGATTGCCATATCCATTTGCATTTCATGCTTTTTTTTTCTTTTTCTTTTTGTAACTCCATTAAAAAGTTTTAAAGGGTAACTGTGGTAGGGTCATGAATTAAAAATAAATAAATTAAAATAATCACTTGCAGCAAAATTATTTGACAAGAGAAATAATCAATATGTTTGGTTGTTTTTTTAAAAACAGTTTTCAGAAAATTCTACTTTTTTATATTCCGTATTTTTTTGTTTTTACTGAATTTTTTAATATTTTATGCAAATTTTTTACTTTTTAGACACACCTAACATAAATACACCTAAAAAGTAAAAAAATTATAAAAAAAATCTTTTAAAAATTCACTAAATACCAAAAATACAAAAAAATACAAGAATTCAGTATATTTTTTTATATTTTTATGTATTTCTTAATTTTTTAAAATATTTTTTCACATTTTTTTTACTTTTTAGATGCATCTAAATAAAGTACATCTAAAAAAGTAAAAAAATTATTTAAAATTTTAAAAATATTCACTAAAAACAAAAACAAACATACGAAAATTAAAAAACTCAATTTTCAAAAAACTTAATCTAAAAAACTCAAACCAAACACAATTAATATTTTCATGGATTTGCTTAAACCAGATACTTCTCCTACCAATTGAGAGTCAATATGTTCAACATACAGTTTTGCAAGATAAATCACAAGAACAAAAACAAAAACAAAAAAAACAAAAAAAAAAAAGTTGAACTTTAAAGGTAGCAAATTTTCACATACAGATGCAACAATGTAATCAGAGATGGCCACGAGAATGTTGTCTGCCAAATGTTGAACACACTCAATTAGTAGCAGAAGTATCTGTAAGGAAGCATAAAGAACTATTTCACCTAGAGGCGTCTCTCAAGTTTGCCGAAATTAACAGAATCATCAAATCTCAGAATCATCAAATCTCAACACCAAAATTAATACTACATTTCAAATCTCAGCACCAAAATTAACAGAATCAACAACTAGTAGTATTCGAACCAGCACATCACAAATCATCAAATCAACACCAAAATTAACAGAATCATCAAATCTCAGCATCAAAATTAATACTACATTTCAGCGATCGTGTATTCGAACCAGCACATCATAAATCAGCACAACGAAGTGAAATCATCAGCACAAACATTACACCGATAAATAAGCCTTTTCGAAGAATAAATACGAACAATAGATCAAAAACCAAATCTATGAGACTGAAATCGATTAATCGATTGAACCTCGATGCTGAAATTACAGTGGAGAGAGATGCTTTGAGACTCCTCGAGGATGAAATCGTTGTCGAGATCAGAAGCAATCAACGAGATCCGTATTGCATTTGCGAGAGAAAGAAATTAGGTATTTGAGAGAGGGGGAGAGAGTGATTGAAACCTGGAAGCCCCTTTTTTCTTTTTTTTTATGGTTTTTGATAGTCCCGACTATTAAGTTCAAAAATTAATATGTAAAATAAGATAATATATGATTTGGGTTTATTAGGACCAATCCTTTTACAACATAAATAAATTTGTCTAGAAAATATAGTAAGATGATTAAATATATATATATTTTTCAATTTTTTTATTTTATTCTTAAAACTATAATTTTTACAAGTAAATTATTTTTATCCTAAAAATTTGTCAGGCGTGGGCGGTGATGGGTGGCAAATTAAGGTGGTCTATGAAGGTTGCATACGGAAAAAAAAAAAAATTAGAAAATGGCAAGAGAGATGAAGTCGGTTATGGAGATGAGATGACAGAAAGCTACACAAAGAAGACAAAAATGAGAGAAAAATGGAAGGCAGTGAACGTTCAAGTGTTGTCATACCTTTATGAATGATGTGATGAATTGTAATTAATAAATGAATTGTAATCTATTTATCTATAACTATACTATATATATAAACAAATGTAATAGAGTATGAGAATTCTCAAAACTCTTAATATTAAATTTTTATGAATTCTCTCTCTTACGTGTCACTTCTCAAGTCTTCCCTTCCACTTTTCTTAATTTTTAATCATTTGTCAATTATCTAAATCTCAAAAGTCAAAAGGATTATATATATTTAAATTTAAATAAAATGATAAATATTTAAATGTCAACAACAAAGAGGTAGAGATAAAAATATAAAATAAATAAAATAAAAAGATAATTAATTCAAATTTCAACTACAAAATAATATAAAGAGTCAAATAAAAGATAAAAAAAATAACTAAATAAAAAATATTATGAGTCAATTAATTATAAAAATAAAAAGTTAACTACTATATATCTATCTATCTATACTATCTATACTATCAAATGTAGTTGTTTTGTCAAAAGTCTCTAAACATTTATTTCTAAATTATCATAATTTTAAAACTCTCTCTTTCCTACGTGGCAACCCTCTTTGATTGTCTTTCATATTTTCTATTTTCCTCCATTTTCTATTTGTTTGATTAATTAAAATGAAAATTATTTTCATTGCTTATGGATAAAGATTTGAATTTCAAAATTCATCTATATAGATAAACATATAAAAATTAATAAATAATTTATGAAAATTAATTTTGTATTCTATAGATAAAGATAAAAATTAAATAATTAATTTTAAAAAGTTAATTTCATAACTTATAGATAAAGATAAAGATTAAATAATTGATTAATAAAAAGTAAAATAATAAAATTTAGATAAAGATATGATTTGTTAATCTATATATCTATCAAAAACATATATATCTAAATCTTTATTTTGATTTACTCTTTTTTTTTTTTTTCCTTCTATCACATATTAGCCTTTTTTTATTTTGAATTTTTTATCTTATGAAATGTCTTTATCTATAACTTCCCAAATATAGTTGTTTTGTCAAAAGTATCTAAATATTTATTTTTAAATTCTCATAATTTTAAAACTCTCTCTTTCCTACATAACAACCCTTTTTTATTGTCTTTCATGTTTTCTATTTTCCTCCATTTTCTATTTGTTTGATTAATTAAAATGACAATTATTTTCATTGCTTATGGATAAAGATTTGAATTTCAAAATTCATCTATATAGATAAACATATAAAAATTGATAAATAATTTATGAAAATTAATTTTATATTCTACAGATAAAGATAAAAATTAAATAATTAATTTAAAAAAGTTAATTTCATAACTTATAGATAAAGATAAAGATTAAATAATTCATTTATAAAAAATTTAAATAAAGATATGATTTGTTAATCTATATATCTATCAAAAACATATATATCTAAATCTTTATTTTGATTTACTCATTTTTTTTTCCATCTATCACATATTATCCTTTTTTATTTTGAATTTTTTATTTTATGAAATGTCCTTATCTATAATTTCTTATCTTTTCTTAAATTCTTAACATTCTCTTAATTATTTTTATTATTTGTTATTATCTACTAAGTGATAAAGATAAAAATAAATAAATAAATAAATAAAATTTTGTTGGCTCTAAATAAGAAGTGTATTAATAATTAAATAGTGAAGGCTGCATGGGAGGAGGCAACACAAAAATCTTACAAAATTAATTTTCATAATTATTTTATCCAAGGTAATAATTTGATATTCTTTCTTTTAGTTGTTAAAAATAGTTTGCATTAGATCATTGCTATGTATTTTTTCTTTTTCTTTTTTTATAAGGTTGTCATTTGTTATAACATTTCTTCAATCCCATCTCTAAATTCTCTCTTTGAAATTTTTGTTTTTCGATAGTAAAGTTTAGAACGAATTTCTTATCAATGTTGTTTTCTTGGTGCATATTTAACTAAAAGATCGAGACGAGCAAAACTTTCCTATGATATATGAAATTAATGAATAGAATACAAAGATGGTAAGAAAATGCTATATATTTTTCGATATCTCTCTGTTATTATTAGTTGATTTGCTAGATTATATTGTCAATTTAGAGCCCATATGATTTAATTTAATGTCTATGACTTTAGTTGCATTCGACCATTTTTTTCATTGAGTAACCTATATAATTTTTTGGATAAATTACACTAACACCCCTAAGGTTTACATTTATCTGAGATCTCCCTCATATTTGAAAAATTACATTCCTCTCCCTAAGGTTTGTAATCTCATTACAAACTGCCCTTGGATTGCTGATGTCATACCCTAAAATTTTCTAAATGACCATCATGTCCTTTTTCCTACCATTTCTTCTCCCTATCATCATGATTACAATATACAACTTTTCATTATTAAAAAAATCCATTAAATACAACAAAATAAGATTATGTATTGAATTTTTGTATTTTTATATTTGGTCAATTTAAAAAAAAATCATAAAATATTATATTTGTTAAGTATATCTAGATTAGGTGTGTCTAAAAAATATAATAAAAAATTGCTTTAAATATTTAAAAAATTCAATAAAAAAAATGAAAAAAAAAAATCTAATTTTTTGTGTGAGTTAAACCAAAAAAGATGATTGCTATTTCCCTTGAAATAACATGAACAAAATATCTGTATTATTTTATTATTTTATATGTATAAAAGCTAATGGGCAAATATGTCATTATAATCTGATATGGGGGTAAGTGTAATATTTCAAATGTGAAGGGGTTCTATATTAAACAAAACCTCAAGGGGTGTTAGTGTAATTTATCCTAATTTTTTTTGTTGGTATATAATGATTAAAGCTATCATTCGTTATATTTCTTCAAATACAATTCAAATAATTTTTCATCATTTTTTTTTTGGTAAATAAAATGGATTAAAACTATTTTCTTATATAATTTTTATAATCCTACAAAATTCTTATCTTGATTATTTTTATTTTTTTTAAATGCTATGGAAACTATGCAAGTATTATTCAAACTATGGAGAAAATGATTATGGAGAAGGATTTATACTTTGATATGCATGTATCATTGATAGAGGAGATCATAGATAGAGAGTTGCTAATAGAATTAATTAATGATTTATTTGAGAAGTACTTTTTATAAGCTAGGTAACAAACTTAGATTAAAAAATTTTAAAAATTTCTTATAAATTATAATTAAAAGTTGAGATTTACTCATAATTTGGTTCCACAATAATAATATACACCACTAATTTAAAAGTTCAAGTAAATTTATAATAACTTTTTTCTGAGTTTATAGAATTTCTCTCTTTTAATGATTTTCTTTTTTTCTTTTTTTTCTTCTTCTTTTTTCTGCATGACACTATAGTTTGATATAAGTTATTTATGTTATCAAGTGATTGTGATACTATTATTCCTAACAATCTTTATAATTAACAATTTTTTATTATGCATATCAAATTTTGTTGTGAAATTTTATGGGTTAATTATTGTCAATGTCTACCCAGATGGCCTAACATCATGGCTTGCCACTATTAATACATAATGCAAGATTAAGATAATTTTATTTATCACACAAAATGTATATAGTCTATTTTTCCGTGCATCACACGGGTTACCGCTAGTATATATATATATATATATATATAAACAAATGTAGTAGAGTATGAGAATTCTTAAAACTCTTAATACTAAATTCTTATGAATTCTCTCTCTTACGTGTCACTTCTCAAGTCTCTCATTCCACTTTTCCTAATTTTTAATCATTTGTCAATTATCTAAATCTCAAAAGCCAAAAGGATTATATATATTTAAATAAAATGATAAATATTTAAATATCAACAACAAAGAGGTAGAGATAAAAATATAAAATAAATAAAATAAAAAGATAACTAATTCAAATTTCAACTACAAAATAATATAAAGAGTCAAATAAAAGATAAAAAAAATAACTAAATAAAAAATATTACGAGTCAATTAATTATAAAAATAAAAAGTTAACTATTTATATATGAACAATTAAAAAAAATTTAAATAAAAAAATATTACGACTCAAATGATTTTTAAAATAAAAAGGTAATTATGTATATATGAATAACAAATAAATATAGATGAAAAAATATACAAAAATAAAAATATAACTATTTAATGAAAATTCAAATAAAAGATAACAAAATATTTAAATAAGAAAAAGAATAAGATTGGGATATAAATATCCCAAAAAGATGATAATTTTTTTAACAATCTATATTTATCTTTTGTTAGTTTGTTATAGAATTTCTATATATTTCAACTTAATATTTTTAAAGTTTATCTTTAAGTGGAACTTAATATTTTATCTTTTTAAATCATCAATTACTTATCCATACAAATTTTAAACATGATAGAATTCTATATATATATTTTGTTTAAGCATAATCTTTTTAATATAAGGACAAGTTCCTGCAAAAGAAACCATGAATAGAAAATTGGGGGGAAAACAATCCATTTCTGATTCCTTTTCGGTGCCTAAAAATCTTAAATATTTGTTTTACATTCGAAATGTGTACTTACATGAGTTTTTGCATTTGTCAAAAAGTGAGTTCATATAAATGGATATTATTATTTTTTAATTTTTTTTTTGGTTACAATCTGTATTTTTCCTTATTTCTTTCTTTTTTGTTAATAATGTGTCATTTAATTGAGATTTTATTCTTTTTTTATATTTATAAAAGCACTGCAATTATCAATTTGTAACTCTCCCACTTATTGATTATTTGTGTTTAATTTTTTTTTTGGTGTAGATGCTAGATTGAAAATGAAGAACACATCAAAATTTATTAGATATGGGTTACACTTTAAATGTATTCATCAGTTGATTTTTTATTGTTGATTATCCTATTGAAATAATTTATGATTAAATTTATTTTTAGTAACTCATTTCCTTTGAGAACTAAACCACAAATTTCTTCTTTGTTTAAATTTTTATTTATTTATTTAGATTCAGAGTTTGAGCAAATGGAAGATATCTCATATTTAAAATGTTAATTTGTTTTTTTTAATAATTTAAATATTTATATTCTTTATGTTTGTCAATTCAAGTATAATGCATTTTCAAACATTTTTTTAAATTTTTTTTGTAATCATTCCAAACCTATTTGTGTTTAATGAATCAATATAAAGAAAAAACAAATAGCATGTATTTTGATTAATTATAATATGCCTTTATTACTCCATTTTTGGTTGTCTGAAATAATTCTTAGATAAATTAGCTATTATATATGTGATGATTTACTAATGTATAATAGTTTTTTAAAATTTTCAATAATGTGAAATATTAAATATTTTTAATGATGTGAAGTAAGATTTATATACACAAATCAAATAAAAATGTTAAGAAATATAAACAAATAGCAAATTTTTTTTTAGTAATTATTGACTTTCTAAAAACCTGTGCATCGCACGGGTGACCACTAGTTAATATATATATACTAAAGTGTGGTATATGTGTGGGTTCAATTTAAAAAAATATATTAGTATAAGAATGATGATAAAGAAATATTTAAAAAAATATATTAGTATAAGAATAATGATAAAGAAATATGTACATATATTATGCAGCAATGTTAGGTATCATGAAAAATCTTTCATGAAAATAATCATGAAAATTTTGTAACTCTTGGATTACACTTAAAATAAAACATAACACACTAATCAAGGTAATTTAAGGATCATAAATTTTTCATGATCATTTTCATGAAAAAATTTTCATGATCCCTAACTTTTCCCTATATTATGTATTGCTCAAATGATAATGAATTGTTTATCAGACCAATGATCTTGGTTTTTTAAGTCTTTTGTTCCCTTCTTTTTTTTTATATATAAATATCAATAACATGGGTATTTTGAAAAAACTCAAAATACGAGACACAAATATATTAACACTATCAAAAGCTTTCACTTTATAAACAAGGATATTTTAAAAAGAGTCGCGATTGGGAGCTCGAATCTGGGCTCCCCTGAATGGCCCTAATGCTTTTTTTTTTTTTTTTTTTTTTCAGCAGAAGAAGGAAGAAGAAGACGGTGGAGGAAGGAGGAGGAGGAGAAGAGAAGAACTGGACTGGAGGGGGCCATATTGACCGGGCGGAGGCGAGGTGGGGCCGAAGGCGACGATCGCGGTGCTCGACGATCGGCGGCGGCGAGGCACAAGAGAGGGCCCTTGTCTCCTCTCCTCCTCTCTCTTTCTCCCTCTCTCCTCCTCTCTTCTCTTTCTCTCCCTCTCCCTCTCCCTCTCTGGTTCAGTCCAAAAATGAAAGAAGAAGAAGAAGGAAAAAAAAAAAAACTAATGCCCAAAACGACATCGTTTTGGACATTAGGGGCATTCGGGGCGGAGAAATTCGGGCACCAAATCATTTTTCTTTTAAAAAATTCAAAATATGATACACAAATGTGTCAACATCACCGATGGCCTTCACTTTACAAGTTTATGGACCAAATTGGGAAAATATTTCTTTTAAGAACCAAATGAAAAAATGCTTATATCTTAGGGGGTGGACTTGACTGACGTTTTTTTTTTTTTTCCTGTGAAAAAAATATAACGTTGGTTAGAATTTAGACTCAGACGAAAAATATAATATAATATTTGAAGAATCAAATTTAAAAAAAAAAAAGAAAAGAAAAGAAAAGAAAAAAAAATTATACCTAAGGAGTGAAAGTAATTCATCCTTGAATTCACATACAAACAGGACAAACACAAAATGTAATCCATGAAACTACCACGAACCTATTGTGTTTTTTTCAGACAGGTGGACTACTTGTAAGTTGAAATGGCGACCATCCATTTAAATAAGTTTGATGATAATAGAAATATATATTTTGTTAAAGAAGCCCAAAAAATAATATGGGTTTATGCAATGACTTTGGAGCAATAATAGTTAAAATAATTAGTCAAAGTTCTTAATATACCCAAAAAAAAGAAAAGAAAAAAGAATAATATAAAATTTGTTATCCAAAAGTTAACTTTTTAAACTCATGTTTGGAAAAAGACTGGAGACAAAAAAACTAACCAACAAAACAATTTTCAACTCATAAAAAAAACGACCCCGCTACGTAGCTCGAAATTCCCTGGCGCGAGTCGTTTTGGTGTCGATTTTGTTTTTGTTTTTTTTTTTCTTTTTTTCTGGTTTTTGTTTCAGTTTCAGAACGAAGAAGAAGAAGGGAGAAGAAGAGAAGGGAGGAGGAGGAGGAGGAGGAGGAGGAGGAGGAGGAGGAGGGAGGGGAGGGGGCCATAAATCTGCTGGAGGAGGAGGCGGGGCGAGGCGGTGGCGGTGGTGCAACGATCGGCGAGGAGCAAAGGTGCTGCGAGACGTCGGCGGCGAGGCGACTGTCTGAGGCGACGAGCAGCGACGGGGCGACGAGCAGCGACGGCCGGGGTGACGACCTCTCCTCCTCTGCGACGACCTCTCCTCTCTCTTTCTCCCTCTCTCCTCCTCTTCCCCTCTCTTTCTCCCTTTCTCCCTCTCCCTTCCTCCTCTGCAACGACCTCTCCTCTCTCTTCTCTCTCGAGCCAGTTTTCGAGCCAACTCTCTCGAGCTCTCAAACATTTCCATAAAAAAAAAATCAAAGATTCTTTCATTTCACTTTACTTTACTTTTTATATATTTTTTGTAGAAGTGAAAAAATTATTCTCAACACATTATTATTTTTCATCTCATATTTTAATTAAAATGTCACAAAAAAATATTTTCAAACGACCCTAGTGACTTTTTAGAATTTTTTTAATGAGGTTAAAGAAGTTAATATGTTTTAAATTACTTTTTAGTTTAATGGATAATGTGAAGAAAATAAGTAATTGTTTAATGTGTATAATGTAACGTTTTATTATTGGAGTTGAATTTTTTGTTTTTTGCTTTTTTATTTTATTTTATGATTTTTAGCTATTTTAATGAAAGAACTAATTGCTAAACGGGACTTCAGATAATTGATGAATAGTAAGTAACTAGCCAGATTTGACTAAGGGGTTGTTTGGGATGACCTAAATAAGTATACTTTTTGTCTTTTTACGAAAAGATGTGCAGAAAAGTAGAGAGGTGATGTGATGAAAAAAAGATAAAAAGATTGATTATTTTGGTGTTGCCAAACTTGGCCTAAGCTATTTAACTCATTTGTAAATTACTAGGCCCCAAATTTGACTAGGTTTTAATTTGAGTGTTGCTATTAGTACCTTATAAATTATTTTGGACCTCTCAATTTTTAGCTTTTTTTTTATTACAATAATAATCTCAAATAAAATTACTACAAATGACACCATTAATTTTGAGACACCTCATCTCACAATTGAATCTACACACTCACTACATCATGAATTAGGGTTTATGAAAGCACCCACCTCCATCACCACCATCCATCTTCTTCAAATCTCATCTTCAAAACCTACACTTACCCTCAAAATGTTGAAAATCCTTTGGCCGCAATATTCTGGCAGTAACGGTAGCAACCATTTGATTACTTACACTTCTCTGGCAATGACAATGAGTGAAATTTTTTTTAGGAACCACAACTCTATAAATGAGAGGACAACAATAAAAGTTTAGAGGAGGTTCATAATTTTGATGTTGTTCTTAATTTAAAGGAGATTGGCCTTATAATAGTAAGTTTCTTGAAAAAAAATAGCAAAAATAATAAATTTTGTTAGTCATTTTTTCGGGACTAAACTCCCGAACATATAACCAAAATTCAGGAATACAGGCTCAAACATTGTTTATTTGTTCGAGAACCGGTAACTGAACATTTATCATTTGTTTGGAAACAGATAACCGAACACTATTCATAGGTTCGGACCTGTTTTATTAAGAAAACTAAACCAATTATTATAATTTTTTTCTACAAGAGAATAAAGAGAATAAATTATTATGAGAAAACTAAGAAATTATGTATGTGTGTGTGTATATATATAGAGAGAGAGAGAGAGCATACTATCTATGACAATAGTGGATGAGACAGTAGTGACAATAATCATATTGTCTCTTCTTCTTCTTCTTCATGGCCTTTGGTGGGGGTTTTTTGGGGTGTGGGGGGTATACATTCAATGGGTGGAATATTTTCACAAGGATAATTTTGGTATTATTTGGAGGGAATTTTTTTTTTTAAAGGTTTCAAAATTTATAAGTAGGGGTCCAAAAAAAATTAGAGGTCCAAAAAAATTCATGGGATACTAATAACACCACTCTTTAATTTTGGGGTAAATAATAGGCTGGTCCTTTGGACCGAACTTAATTCCTAGGAAGTCTTGACCTAAAATAATTTAGCCCGTCTTCTATTTTTACCCCTTACATTCAGTTGAGTGATTTTACCCTAAACACAAACACATCCCTATCTCTATTTCTCTCTCTCTCTTATTTCTATCATTGGCAAACCATTTCCTCATCATCCTCATCCATCACCAACCATCATCTCCTTCTCATTCGTTGCTATCACCGTTGTTCCTCTCCCATCATTCATCTACTAGTTTCAACACCGCAATCCTCCATCATCGATCTACCATCTTCAACATCGTCGTTGCCACCATCTTCCTCCATTACTGGTTTGGGATGCAAAGTGTCCAATCAGTGCATTGAAAGGTGTTGTTAATCTTCTACAAACGTGTAACTGATCTAATAAATTTGTTACTTAATTCAGTAATAAATCTGTTGTGATGCCCCTCTCTCTCTCTCTCAAATCAAGTCTGGTATTTGTAATTTTTTTAACAAATTCATCAGTGTTAAATTTATCACTAGTTTATCACTGGTTCAAACAAATTTATCACTGGTTTAAATAATATATCTCTATTCATATCGATTTTCTTAATCTCTCCTAGATCTAACATCATCTCTTTCAAATCCAAAGGCCACAGAGACAGTTCTCATGTTCACCAACACCAACGAATTCATCAATGGCTCTAGAACTCGTGAATGTCGACATACCCCATCTCCATTCATGTCGATTTTTTTGATCTCTTGTAGATCTAACACCACCTTTCTCTAATCCAAGGGCCACAGAGGTAGTTCTTATGTTTACCAACACCAACAAATTCATCGATGGCTCTGGTAGTTCTCATGTTCACCAACATCACTAATTCTTCAATGGCTCTGGCAGTATAATAGTAGGGGCAAAATCAAGATAAAAAAAAATATAACAGGACTTCCTGATACATAAGATAGAAACTTAGGACCTAATGGGTAATAGATTCAATTATTGGGACCGGCTGGTAAAAAACCCTTAATTTTGAAACAATGGAGTACATTATGGACCTAAAGAGAGACGAATGGGCCGTGGCCCACTCCAGATTTATCAAAATTGCAATTATCTACATGTTTAGGAAAATTTACTAGTAAATCCTATTTGGATGGCCTATGTACCTGAAGGTTCCATTTTTCTTTCTTGTAAATCTTATTTATGAGATCCTTTTAATATTTTTGGTTGTCAAATTCATACTATTTTACACTTTTCTTTGTATTTGGGTTACCCCCATTTGAGGGATTCAAATTTCACTTATCTGTTTTCAAATTCCTTAATTTGTGGGATTCACATAGATTTGTCTATGGGTGAGTTCATGGTGATTCAAATATTAAAATCACTGAAGGGATTTTACATTCCAAATATTAAAATACACCCTACAATATTATGCCACCAAAATGTCGGCGGGAATTAACAATGCCTGCGTCACTCGCTTTTGCAATGATAAGCAATAAAACACACATATTTTGGAAATGTGTTATTCACATTCACATCCGCAACAAAATCACGAGGTTGGGTTTGGTTGGGACACATGGACAACGGTGGTTATTCATATTCATGTTCACGTTTACATTCAAATTCACACGTTCCCGGGTTGGGGTTCGTTGTAGCACACATTGAACATGGGTTGTTCACAATACATTGATGCTTGAAATTTGCTGTTCACAGCATATGAGTTGTTCAAGATTTTGTTTGTGTATGAAATTGGGAATTTCTTACTATAAATGAGTTTGACACATTTGGGGCGGGTATAATGTGACATTAGATATATCTAGAATGTTTGCTAAAAAATCATTTAGTGCATTTTTTTTTAAAAGTAAAATGTTTGGTTTTAGTTTTCCAAACTCATTCTTTTGAAAATTTAGAGTTTTTGTTTGGTTAAGTCCTTTTTTTTATATTTTTTTCGGAATGCACACTTGGGAAATAGAGATGTGACTTTGATGTGATTTGTTATTTTTTGTTTTCTTTTTCCATTTTTGTAAAGATCGAAAATAAATAAATAAATAAAATTCATGATTTAAATGATGGGTATTTATTTTTCAAAATTGACGGATTAGCAGAATTTTGGTGTTGAAGTTTTGGGTTTTAAGACCTATAACATATTAATTTGGATTTATGTATGTAAGTCTTATTTAGCTGCTTGGTCCTTTTTAATTATATAAATAGTGGGGACCATCTTGAGTCCATCTAAAATATTTTGTAGTCTTGTCTCAATCGAAAATTTATTTTAGATTATTAAACTTTATTCATTTTGGATCCAATTGATTAAATTATGTGTTATCTGTAATTACTTGTTATTGTTATTTTGAAAAGATTGTGAATATTTATGGTGTGTACCACCAAATAAAATGTATATTTATGATGAGAAAAAATTATATCATTTTATATTATAAAATATTAAAATGTTAAAATAAAATTTTAGTAGATATATACATATATATATATATATGTATAGATGTATGTGTAGATAGATGTATACATAATAAATTGAAGCAATAAAGGACCACGTGGGTTACCCCCATCCCTCTTCCCTTACTTCCTTTTCTTTATTTCTTCTTCTTTAGTTGGTTTTGGTTGTTTTGGCAGAGACACACTCTCTCTCTCTGCTGCTTTCTCTCTTTCATTTTTTTTTTTACTTTTAAGACACAAAACTCTTGATCCACCACATTTAGAGTTAAAATCTCACCCTAGTCCTTTAGGCCAAAATGATGAGCATGTTGAGGACATCGTTTTGACTAGTGGAGATTGAATTTCGACAGGATTGATTTTTGGGGCTTTTCTCCTATTCTCTTCTAAAGATAGGGATTTTCTTGATTCTTTATAATACTTTGCTATAGGTAGCTATGTGGTATTTTTTCTATTGCACAAAAAAATGATTCTGTTGAGAGTTTTAAAAAGCATGTTTGAGGTGAGTTAGGGTTTCAAGTTCATTGGGTTTGATTTCTTGTTTTGTTGTTAATTTGTTGAGTTTTGAGCTAATTAATATATTCAGGAGATTTGTGATGAAAAGCCCTAATTGAGAGGGTAATTTATGTGGATAAATTGGCCGAGCTAAGTCCCCTATGTTTTAGATATTTGGACTGAGCTATAGGTCGGGGTTGAAACTACGATAGCTTGGTCCTGGGCCATCCAGGCATTAAGCTAATTAAAGGTGCCACTAGGGTCCTGACCACACTGACTAGAGCTAAGTCCTGGGGTAGACCGAGGTGTTGGCAAAGAAGAAGGCTAAGCTGTGTGTAGTTTGGTATTGGGCCCTCTTGTAGTGATGGCTACTACGACTCTACCCAAAGTAACTTAGAACTAGGGAAGCTCGGTTGATTGTAGTACCAACCGAGGTAAAAGATCTGAGCCAGTTCACTTAACTTGCAATAGTTAGGGTGTTACCAAGATAGATATTATTCTTGGGAGTGTGATTCTTAGAAGGGCTCTGCTAAGCAGAGTTGGAGTCCTACTAGGATTATGCCAGACGGAATTTATAAAGGCTCATAACAGGACCTATGGACAGGTATCACAATTCTTACTCTAGAATACACAGAGCTTTTGTGTCTATTGTCTATTTGCTGACTTAGGCATCGGAGAGGTTTTCGGCACACCCCCGTCGGCTAGCTCACGTTTGTGTTTTTAGGTGACAAAGAGACGACATTTGGAGGAGTGCAAGCTTGATCAATAGGATTATACGAGAAGATTATTTCTGTGCTTATACACTAATCTTAATTATTTGTTTGTTTAACAATCTTGAGAATGAGGTAAAGTGGTGAGATTATAATATTTGAACCACATTGATTAAAGAGAAAAAAAAATGAATGGTTTGCCATGAAATATAACTATATAAAATTTGTTGGGATATTGAGTTAATGAAATTGAATTATTGAAATTGTGGAATATAAAGAGACAATGAAAGATTAAGGATTTTGTAATGTATTTACTGCGAGCTAGAAATGTATGATCGGGAGAGGAAAAGAAACATGTAATGGCTTTGAAATTTGCCTTATGTCAAAACTATTGATGATTGGTAATAGTGGAGTCAAAAATGGAAATTGTTATGAGAATATTGTCCTAAATGAGATTTTTGAGATAACGTGATAGTTAAGTTAGCTCTAAACAAACCTTGCTAAAGATGAAATATGGAAATGGATTGATAATCATATTGTGTTATCTACAGAAATTATGTCTTTATTGTTTAGAGGTTTTGTCCTTGGCCATCGGTGGAGGATGGTGTTGCTTGTATTGAATGGAATACACGTGTTTTGTGTAATGTTTAAAGGTATAACTTTGAATAATGTGTCATGTGATGAAGTGATGAAAATGCTATATGGAGGTAATGTGTTCCTTCCAGTTAGTATCCGGTAAAGCAGGCTATGCTATATAGAGGTAATGCGTTCCTTCCGGCTAGCAACCGGTAAAGCAAGTAGACGTGGGGTTTGGTGAGACCACAGTGGTAATGTAAGGCTTGACAAGTTCTTAAGTTGTTCATTTGATTGTGAATTTTGATTGCTAATGTGACTACCTGTAGAGATAATTATTGATAAATATATGTATTGAGGATATTGTTAAATTTACATATTGAGATGAATATTGAGTTCGGGAATAATGTGCATATTGTTTGATGTAAATGAGTAGTGTAAGAGTGCGAGGGTTAAATGTGAATTGATTTTGAAAATAAACAACGGGTTAGAATTATTTGAATAATCAGAGATGAATTATAGAAATGAAGAAATAATTAACGTGCATGATGTTTGAGATGTGGATTAGTTTTTTTTTTTTTTTTGAATCTTTCCAAAAGGAAATTGGTGACTATAAGGATGGAGAAATGAATTTTTGAAGGATTCTTTTGGGAAAGGATGTACCTATGCATATATATATATATATATATATTTGGATATAAAAAGTCACATTATATGTATATAATTATGACTTATAACATTCATGATCATACCTATCTATGCACTGCTATTGTTTAGGATCATTGGGATTCCTATTGGACATTATTGTTCATTCCATATTGTTAATCTTTTTTTTTTTCAGGTAGAAAGTTGGAGCTTGTTTCACAACTAAGACGTCCCATTAAATGTGGCCAAAGGGCCTATTTCCCGTAGGCGGGACGCCATTTTGTTGTAAAAGGGTTAATCCCTCTCCTCTCATTTTCCTAGTTTTCTTTTCTCAATGTAAGCCCAAGGGCACTTGAAATTATTTGTGTTGGTCACGTCACCATTGTGTATTTATACGAAAGAGAACCTCGATTAATTTAATTTAATTTAATCTTGCTTATTATCTTGAAAATGGACTTAATTAAAGAGTTATGGTAATGGATTCAAGTAGTAAAAATCTAGGACGTTACAATTTTGATGTGACTTGCTCTCTTTTATTTTGTGTTGCTTTGTTTTTTGTTTTTTGTTTTTGTTTTTGTTTTTTTTTTTTTGTTTTGGGTGTTGCTGAATGGTTCCAGCAAGTTGGCCGAAAAGTCCAATGTGACAAGATTTTGAATTTTATGTTGACCCAATATTCAATGTGGAGGGATTTTAAATTTAAAACAAAACAAAATTCAAAAATATTTTTGTATTTGATGTTGCAAAAGTTTGTAAGTTGATTACTTAATTGTTTTTTATGTTAATTTGTGATTAAATTACGTATTTTGTGGTTGATATCACAAAATTTTATGATAAAGTCACAAATTAATTGTAGGGTATGCACACATAAAAGGGTACATACCAAATTATTTTTTGATGCAAATTCTGTATATATATATACATAAAAACAAATATGGTAGTATTTTTGATGTGACAATAAATTCTTCGTTTTTAATTTATTGTTGAATACATCATTTAGACTACCCCCTCTCTCTCTCTCTCTATGTGTGTGTGTGGAGGGAAATTTGAATTTCTTTGCAATAGTCAAATTTTTGAAAACCAAACATATAATCATTTTCAAAACATAGTTTTTAAATCACTTCTAAAAAAACTAAAACCAAACATAGTAATACTCCAACAAATAGCAACAATTAAAGAGATTTGATACGATTACTCATATTATCAAATAATGACAAATGAGTCATTCTATCACTACTGGAAATTACACTTTTGGTGACCAAATTTAGCAACTAAAAAAAATTTAGCCACCAAAAGTTGTCGAACTAGCGATCAAAAATTATATTAGTCGGCAAAAATACAAGATTTAGCTACTAATTTTTTTTAGTCGGGATATATTGATTATTGGCGACTAAAAAAAAAATTTATTTTCTAAAAATGCCATAATTGGCGACTAAAAAATTTTTTAGTCGTTGTACAGTTAGTTTGGGCTACTAAATTTTTTTAGTTGCCGATTGAAAAATAAAAATTTACTTTTTATTTTTGGTGACCAAAAGTTTAGTCGGCAAAAATTTATTTTCAACGACTAAATATGAGACTACATGGGTCACAAATTCATGATGTGAGATTTATTGGTCAATCCCTTCTAATGAATATTTCTGGAAATAGTAATTTAATCAATTATACAATGGAATTTAACTAATAATTTGAAAAACATAAAAATAACTTATTAAACTTTCACATTAATTTTTTTTATTATAATAATCTTACAAAAAAATGATATTCAGGGACTAATGTACTAAAATTTAGTTAATTTTTAGGGCAAATTACCAACACCCACATCGAGGTTTGACTACAATACGGATTCCCCCTGAGATTTGAGAAATTACAAATTGTCCCCTGAGGTCTATATTTGCATAACAAATGAGAGGGCAATTTGTTATGCAAATATAAATCTCAGGGGATAGGATGTAATTTCGCAAACCTCAGAAAAAAATCTGTATTTTACTCAAACCTTGAGGGGGGCCGTTGGTAATTTGCCCTTAATTTTTTTATGCATATTATGATTTAGGGAGTAACACCCTAAATGGAGCAGTGTCGGTTTATTATCTATACTATCTATATCTATATTATTATTAAGAATGAACAACATTCAAATTTTGGCAATTTTTCTATATGTCACGTGTTCTCATTTTTCTATTTGAAATAAAAATGAAAAAAAAAAACTAGCATAATATTTGTACTATACGAGTTATAATAAATAAAGGATAAATTATGCAAATGGTCCTTGTAATTTACACGATGTGTCAATTTTGTCTATATTGTTTTAATTTGCTCGATTTTGCCCCTTAATTTAACATATTGTATCATGTTAGTCCAACAAATAACGGTTGTTAAGTTTGGTGGACGGAAAGTCTACACAATGTGTCAATTTAATCCATGTAGTTTACACAATGTATCAATTTGGTTCCTATTGTTTTAATTTGCTTGACTTTGATAGGAACCAAATTGACACGTTGTGTAAATTATAGAGACCAAATTGACACATAGTTTGACTTTCCATCTATCAAACTTAACAATTGTTATTTATTGGACTAAAATGACACAATCCATTAAATTAAGGGATAAAATCGAGCAAATTGAAACAATATGAACCAAATTGACACATCATGTAAACTACAGGGACTATTTGTATAATTTACCCATAAATAAATAATAATAATAACAAAAACTTTGTTTATAATATAAAAGAAAATTGATTTAACATTAGTTAGTTCCCATACAATAATTATAGTTAGGATAAAATACAAATACATTCCGTCTTGATGAATTTTGTAATTTAGTTTTTCAACTTACCAATTATATCATATCTATTATGTAAAATCAATTACTTTATCTATTTTGCAGAATTCAATCAATCAAATTTGAAGAATAAAATTAAAAATAGAGTATCAATCTTCAACCCACTTCTCCAGTAAGACTTCAATCCTGCTAGGTTGTTAGGTATAACCTCTAAAACAGTCTCATTAAATATTAGTTAATTATATTTACTAATTTTTTTTTAGAGGTTAGACCAATTAAACATTTTGAAAGCCCTAAAGCCACTTTCTTAATTTGATTACCACCATAGATCATTTTTTATTTTTTATGTTTTTTTAATTGTTTTATATTAAAAAAACCTAGAACTAATATACTAAACAAATAAATTGTGTTTTTTTAATCGAGAAATTAAATTGAATATGTATATAAAACAACTTAACTCTAAACCATAGGCTTAAGTTTTTTTTATTGTGTATTTGATTGAAAATGTGTTAAACCATTTTAATGAAAAGTACTTAAACCTCAATATTTATACAGTAGGTAACTTGAGGCAGAATGACTATTTGGCCTATAGTTAACATAGTTCAAATAAAAGGTAATGTATGTACTATATGTGAATTTATAAAAAAAAAATATTCATTTGTTAATAAATTTATGCATAATCCACATTTCAAATAGGGATTTTATAAATTTTTAAGAGTTAATCATAAACTTAAAAAAAAAAAATGGACATGACATAACCTTACTGTCATGATCTGAATCCGCCTCTAAAAGTTTGGGTCATAATCGGCCAGTAATCACTTGATTACCTTCAACCTCAAACAAACATACAAAGTAATTATAGAAATGAGGCCAAAAGCGGAAATAAACAAAAAAGGAATAAGTCCATTGAGCTGTGCCAATATGAGCAAAATGTAACGTAATCACGTCATTTATATGCCCATGCAAAAAGAATATAAGTATCAAAGGAAATTTGTGGATATCGTTACAAACCCAAGACCACGTTAGCAAAAACAAAATAAAGCCAAGGTATGATGTGAGACAAAGACAAAACTCCATCTCAGAGGCATGATTTGATTGGGTCACCAACAAAAAAATAGCTCCTGAAGTTGACTCTAGGGGTGTGCTCCATGCTGTGGATCACTTACATGTACATACATAATATTGGGTGAGCGAAACTCAATAAGTAATAATATAGTAAAGCAGTGTAAATAGATAATCATAAGATTCTCACAATATCCATAATCATATAAACAGAACAGCCTTAGGCTCAATTATATTTCAAGACGACCTCGGATCCAACCATTTATCAAAATGGCCTTGGGTCGAACATATATCAAAATGGCCTCGAGCCCAATCATATATCAAAAGAGCCTTGGGCCCAACATATATTAAAACGGCCTCGAGCCCAATTATATAACAAAATGGCCTCGGGTCCAACATATATCAAAACGGCCTTGGGGCCAATCATATATCAAAACGGCCTCAGATCCAACATCTATCAAAACGGCCTCGGGCCCAACATATATTAAAACGGCCTCTAACCCACATTGCACATGTCACATAATATAAATGAGTTTCTTTATTTCGATCAAATTACAATGTCGGCACCGTTCATTGTTCATGGTTTGAGGTACACAATAAAGAACATGTATGTACAATATTATTACTCAAAGTGTGTTTGATCTCACGGCGTCTCCTCTGCCACATGACCTACATAAACATTTCACACACGCATTTGATAAATCATTTGCTTCAATTCGTACACTTATCTTCCATAATTCACAACATTCTTTAACGAATTTCTAGTCATCATTTTACTCCCAAAAGGGTTTAAATAAGGTTGGTAATGCGTTTCGGAGGTCAGGAGTATCAACACACAAAAAAATAGCTTTTTCCCCCTGCCTGGCGGCACGTGCGGCTAGTCCAACCGCTTGAGCAGTCTGGCTTCGCATGTGCAAAAATTCGAGCCGCTCGAGCGTATAGAACGGTTTGGCCTTGGCTTGGTTCATAGGCCGCTCGTGTAGAGCCTATGGTCGCATGAGTGGTCTGGGCACACCCAGACAATCCGAAAATGACACAAAAATGCAAACTCTCCCACCTCATTTCCAAGTCCAAATTCATGCAAAAACAACTCAAAAACATGATATACTAGCATGATTCAAGGGTAATTCCACATTAAACCTATCAATCTTGCTTCAACTTTAGATTCATGGTCTCATCTCTTTCTCATATTCATACATTCCATAAACAAGTTCAATATATATATATGCATGAATGATCTTCCAACAAATCTTGTTTTCATGAAATAATTAGGGTTATTCCTTGGCTCAATCACAAGAATGAACTCAAATCAAACAAAGATGAAGAGATTAGGGTTCAATTTCATACATTTAGCTCTAGCCATTACATAACTCAAAACCCTAGCCCAAAGTTTACCATTTCTTCTTGATTCCATGACAAAGATGAGTTAAAGACAAAGATTGTAAGTAAATTAACATACCTTAACTCAAATCTAAGGTTTGCCCCTTAATTCTCTTCAAAATCCCTAGCTCTCTCTCTTTCTCACTCTCTAACTCACTCTAGCAAGTTCGCAACAAGAATGAAGAACACAAGAGGACCAACACATATATGACTTAACTCTAAAATTTCAATTTAATCATTACGAATCGTAATTTTTCAAAATTTCACTGTAAGCTCTATAAATCATGCCTATCACAAATATGAAGTCAATTTTTGTTTATCGCGCCTCTAAGACTTTCAATTTCAGTTCAAAGTTATAATTGAAACAGACATTCCTAGTATAGTACAGGTTGGGTCATCACACTTACTAATAAACTATTTTTATTAAAAAATTCTATACTTAATCAAATAGTTCTTCTAGCATTTGAAAATTTCATATTTATGAATAATTTTAATATTTTCAAATACTCCTAGCATTTTTCACATTTAATATTTATGAATAAATTTATGTAATTTGAAAATTTTATACTTTATTAAAACTTTTAGTATTACAAAATCAATAATTAAGTTTTATCAAATATGCTTTAAATATACCAGAATCATTTTTAGAAGCTGAAAATTATAAAAACTGGATTTTAGCAATGTAAGAAGAATTAAATCAATTTGAAAGGAATGAAGTTTGGTTTTTAACCCCTTGACCTAAGGATCATCCCGTTATTGATATAAAATGGGTTTTTCGAAATAAAATGGATGAATCCGGAGTTGTCACTAGAAATAAAGCTAGATTAGTAGCTCAAAGTTATAATCAAGAAAAGAGCATTGATTTTGATGAAATTTTTGCACCAGTTGCTAGATTTGAAGCTATTAGAATATTACTTACTTTTGCATGTTTTAAAGATTTTAAATTATATTAAATGGATGTTAAAAGTGATTTTTTAAATGGGTACATTTCGAAAGAAGTTTATGTTGAACAACCTCCCGGTTTTGAAAATCATAAATACCCGGATCATGTTTTCAAACTTTCAAAAGCCTTACATGGCTTAAAGCAAGCTTCTAAAGCATGGGATGAAAGATTGAGTAATTTCGTACTTAACAAAGGTTTTTCTAGAGGAAAAATTGATACAACTCTTTTTATAAAAACCAAAAAGGTGGATATGCTACTTGTTTAAATTTATATTGATGATATCATTTTCGATACTACTAATGAAAATTTGTGCAAAGAGTTTGCTAAAGATATGTAGGGTGAATTCGAAATGAGTATGATGGGGGAGTTAAATTACTTTCTCGGTCTACAAATTAAACAAACCAAGAATGGGATCCATTTAAATCAAACAAAATATATCAAGGATCTACTTAAAAGGTTTGAAATGGAATCATCAAAACCTGCAACAATTCCAATGAGCACATCAATAAAAATTGACAAAGATGAGCAAGGTAAATCGGTAAATGAAAAGAAATATCGAGATATGATCGGTTTCTTACTCTATCTTACTGCTAGTAGACCCAATATAATGTTTAGTGTTTGTATATGTGCACGTTTTCAATCCGTACCTAAAGAGTCACACATCACCACAGTCAAACATATTTTTAGATATCTTGTTGGCACTCCAAATTTGGGACTATGGTATCCTAAGGAAAGTACCTTTGAACTTTTTGGTTACTCGGATGCCGACTTTATGAGATGTAGACTTGATTGAAAAAGTGCAAGTGGTACTTGTCACTTTCTTAGACACTCATTCACTTCTTGGTTTTGCCAAAAACAAAATTCAGTGGCTCTATTAACTGTTGAAGCAGAATATATTGCTGCCGCTGGGTGTTGTGCACAATTGTTTTTGATGAAACAACAATTTCAAGATTTTGGACTTCACTATGATCATATTCCTATAAAATGTGACAACACAAGTGCCATCAACTTTTCAAAAAATCTTATTCAGCACCCATGCACTAAACACATTGAAATAAGACATCATTTTCTAAGAGATTATGTACTTAAAGGTGACATTGAACTTGAATTTGTGCCTACAAATCATCAATTAGCTGACATATTTACCAAACCTCTTAATGAATAACAATTTTGTTATATTAGAAATGAACTTGATATGATAAATACTCCTATATGATGTTTATTTTTTTTACATAAATAAATAATTAAAATTAAAAAATATGTATTATATATATTCTCTCTCTCTCTCTCTCTCTCTCTCTCTCTTGCTCTCTTTTTTTTCCTTTCATCCTTAGACACCATTTTCATTCTTATCACCGTCCATCACCAGCTCTACCATCCGCAACATCATCTATAAACTTCATCACAAATATCCTCGATCTACATACATCTGCATTCGATCTACACAAAACCACTTCAGATCTACACAAAATTCATTCTCAATCTTCTCTATCATTTCTGTTCATCACCGTCATCATCAACCCAAATTCCTCATCAATCTAACCAAAATCCATCCCAAATCTACATAAATCTATCACTGATCTACCAAGATCTATCTTCGATATACCGATCTTCACTATTCTTTCCAATCCTCTTCATCAAGGCAGATCTACATCATCATCACCGTCTTTCACCATTGTCACCGATCTTCATCGTCGTCAACGAATTTTACATCCGCCAACATCTTTTCCCCCATCAATATGTTAAAATTATTTTTGCAATTTGTTATATTTCTTATATGGTTGTATGTGGTACAAACTCTCTTGTATTTAATAACAATTGCTTCTACCTAGTATAAGGAAATTGTTTTTATTTGTATTTTCTCTTTTTATGCTAGTGCACTTGGTGTAGTTATTTATGTCTGGATCGTAATGGCCCTTGGTTTTATAAATTGATAATCATTTTCTTACAATTTGTGTAATTTTCTTTTGTGCATTAATTTTGGAGAGGGACTCATATTATGTAATCTTTTGAGATTAAATCAATAAAATAAAAAATAAAAATACAAATAATCTTAAGAGGGCCTTTGTATATTTTATGCATAATTTTATGGGGAGTATATATCATTATCAACTATTTTTTTTTTCTCTTCATCTGCAATTTTTTTTTACATATAGCACAGACAGATAATTTTTTAGAGAGAAATGCTTGCAATTTTATTTCAGAAGGAGAAACTAGTAATTGATTACATGTACAGGTTGAGAAGGCTTCGCAGATTTTTTGTGTTTCACTTCTCTCAACAACTTTTCATGAGCCTCCTTTACATGTCTCTCTCTATTTTCGACTTCTGTAAGTCTTGGCATTATAATCGTTGCGTAATATTGCACCGCATTCTCCAACTGCGAATTTTTCCTTTCTAGCTCTCTCTTCTCCTGACGAATATTAGCCAATTGTTGTTTTAACAAGCACACCTCGTCTCTTTAGTGTTGATTTTCTTGTATTCTTGCTTGTAGTCGTCGAGCCATATTGAAAACCACAGTTATTGCCTGTGCACTAAGAGCTATAGTGTTATTATTAACAATGATATCATTCTGATTACCAAAAATACTAGGACTCTCAGTTAACGAAATAGCGTGTGGCTGTACTATTGGTAACCTTTTATTTGCCTGCATGACAGGCACCTCATGCATGTCAGAACCATTGATGGCTAAGGTAAGAAATAACATGATTACACAATAAGGTAAAACAAATTTTTCGTTAACAACACTTGACAATTTCGTATCTCTGCCTATCATCTTTGTCACTTTTTATACATTCCTCCAATTCAATACTCCATGCATATCTGATCAAATCTTTTGTTTGTTAACATTTTGGGCACCAATGCACCATTTTTTAGGAAATGCTCCAAATCCCCACAATGATCACAACAAGACATAAGAACCATTATTTTATTCTTTTTGCATCTCAGATTATTTTCGCAAATGTGTTTGTCTGATTTTTGTTTTGATCACTGTAATTTTTTATTTTTTTTTCTCTAAAACCTTCCTATCTCCATATTTTATTTTGATGATGTCAAAGGGGGAGAAAATTATTAATTTTAATTTTAAAATGTGAATTTGCAAATTATCAAATATCTTATGTTGCAAAATTATCAAATAATTTTGTTGATTTTTATTTTGTGTCAAATTCATACAAATATTACCATCATTAAAAAGGAGGAGATTGTTAATCATGTTGTTTAATTTTAATAAGGTGTAAATTATTATTTGAAAATTTTAGATTTTTAATATACATATTCTATATTTTTTGACACAAAATAGTATCTGTTCAAAATATAGGTTGTATGATATACTTGTTATAAATATTATTTAAATGAAAATATTTTGAAAATATCATTATTCATTTTTTGACAAAATTGATTGATTGATTGGCTGGTCACTATTCACTTTTGACAAATTTAAATTTGATTAATTGTATTATTTTGACAAAATTAATTGATTAGTTGTATTATTTTGACAAATATGACATTGTTGAATTGTTTCCTTTTGATATACTCACATGAGATGATTGGTTATTTTTATTTGAGTGTATTTATAATCTCTTCAACAATTACAAAACTTTTAGAAGGGGTATATATATACATACACATTTGATATAATATAAAAAGAAATAGTTGCAAAATTGCAGCATATTTTACACGTTGAAGTTTAAAATTGAAATATTGTAGCTACATCTCTTATATAAATTAATGTGGACTTTGCAGACACATTTTTTTTTACCTCATTTCTTTATATATATATATATATATGTACAATATATTAGTCAAAATTCACATGTTAGTAAGTTTTGTTCAACTTTTAGCCAGAATGTTTGATAAAAGGAAATGGTGCCACATGATAAAAAATCGAAAACAAATAGATACCTTGTGATTTGTCAGAGGAGCATCTGCATCTCCAACGGGTATATTTTTGGGTATAAATATAAGTATTTTATGTGAAGAAAAATCAAGAACTCGAAGAGAAAAATCTGTGTGTTCCAAAATTTTGAGTGTATTGTATTCTGCTCTTTCACTTTCAGAGTTAAGTGTGTACGGGAAAGAAATAAATCTTCTCGTGTAATCCTGTTGACCAAGTCTGCATTCCTCCGTACGACGTCGCTCTACTACCTGAAAATACAAACGTGAGCTAGCCGGCCGGTGTGTACCGGAAACCTCTCCGATGCCTAAATCAGTAAACTAGACAAATAGACCAAAGCTCTGTATATTCGGGAATCAAAATTGCGTTACCTCTCCATAGGTGATGTTTTTGGGCTTTTATAGGTTCTGTGTGGTATAATCCAAGTAGGACTCTTACTCCTCCATGTAGAGTCCTCCTAGGATTCATACTCCTGAAAGATAATGTTTATCTTTCAACACCCCCCTTACTGCTTAAACCAAGTGAGATGGTTTTACCATGGTCGGATTACCATATGACCGAAATAACACTGCCATGCTAGACTAGCTAGAATGACCAATGTGACTGTTAGTTCGGCTCTTCCTCGCCTTTCTCCTACCTCGGCTTCACGTGCCAAGACCGAGCTATCCATAGAAGAGTTAAGCTGAACTAACCCAAAACCAAGTCCTGAAGAAGGCTCAGTATACCTCGGTTCCCTATGCCCAGACCGGGCTAACTCTGGCAACCGAAACATTTGCAGTACTCTTCCAGACCGGACTAAAAATAAGGCCTCCCTCGGACTGATCTAACTTCCGGGATCTGGGACCGGACTAACTTAAAAGGCCCCTTCACTCTGTCTTTCTTATTTCGGCCCATTGCCCAGCTCGGCCCATTGCCCAGCTCAGTCCAATTTAACCATATAAATAACCCTCTCAATTGTCCCTTAATTTCATCTGCATAGCATGATAGGGATTACTTGTCCATCAGCCAAGCTAACAATTTTAGCCTTACAACCGAGCTAAAAACTCATCTAGCCTTTCCAGCCGAGCTAAAAAACCCATTCAGCCTTTCCAGCTGAGCTAAATTCAAACCAGTCGACTTGATCTATCTGGTCGAAACGTCCTTTCAGCTGTGGTGACTGAATCGCTTCTTATTCCAATGATACGTGGCATGCCCTCATTGGCTGAGGGTAGGTGTCACGCCGCCCTCGTACTTCGCGTAATTTGAACAGTTCCCGCCTTTGGATAAACCCTCTTCAAAACAAAAAACCCTTCGTTTACGAATTCTTCACCTACACTATTCACTTTCTATTCTCTCTGTTTGCTGAGTTTTACTCTGTTCTTCGTTTTTCTGAAAGAGCTTGTGTTTTGCTGCTGTCATTGCTTCCATCTTCAAGTTCTTCCTCTTTACCTGGTAAGCTATTCAAACCTGTCTTGCTTTCCTCGTTTTCGCATTTGTTTAATCCATAGCTTTAGGTTTGTGTTTTCGTGAACCACTTTCTTTCCATTTGCTTTGTCTTGTATATTTTTGGAAAAACTTAGCAATAGAACACTTGAATATATATAATATCCTGTAGAACGTTGTATTTGATCCAAAATCATGATGCAACCGAACTAGAAAGTTGTTTGTAGTTGATGTTACTGCAGCCAGACTGTCCAACCGAATTAGAACTTTATGCAACCCCATTAGTCTAAATGAGCCAAAGTATAATACTCTCATTAACTGAGTTAATGAACCGGACTAGGGCTATACAATAGTGTATTGAGAAACCTCAACTCCGACCGAGCTATGTCTCGGGGCTAAACCAGCATTCTTAGTTTTAGACCGAACTAAGCAAGCTGCCCCTAGAAGCTCAACCGATCTAACAAAACTTTTGCATGAACCGAGATAACGAACCCCTTGTAGAAACCGTGATACCCAAACCTTTGCTCAAACCGGGCTAAGACACGTAGCATTTCACATAGCCGAACTAAGTTTTGATATATCTTGCCTTTATTTCCCTCTAGCACCGTCCAAAGATCTGTGCTTAACACTTCTGTTTTTCACTTTGCAGACTTAGGTTGCCCAGGCACTCCCTTGAGCGCTCAACCGAACTACTCAGCCCAATTCCGCGACCGAGCTAACACAAGTATAATTTATTCATAATCTTAAGATAGAATGGGTAAATATAGGTTTTTAGTAGAAACACCTGGTGGCCTGGCCGAATTTCGAAGGGAATATAACATTCATGACGACGTCCATCTCACTTTAGCCGAACATGATACCGTATCTTGGGGAAACCCTGGTTTTGTACCTTTCACACTTCTGTTTATAATAGAAATCGGCCTAAGATTCCCTGTACAGCCCTTGCTCTGTGAATTCCTCAAGCAAACTAGGATATGCCCAACCCAACTTTCCACAAACTCATACCGCATAATAAACAGTATAGCCGAGCTAAACCGCCGTGCTGGCATTAACCTTGGCTTAGCCGAACTATTCCATCAATATTCTATAGGCTCAAAAGAAGACGGGTGGGTTTACTATTTAAGTATACGACGCTGGCGTGAGAAAATAATAAAGGACACACCGGATAAAGACTTAAACGATGATGATTTTTTCTGGGTATTTGGCAATTTTGAAGACCACCAAGCCCAGATCCCAGGCCGCAGTATAAATTGGAATAAAGGAACCCGTGGTATAATTGCTTCGGCTCTATTGCATGCTTCTGTTTTATTTCGGTTTCCAATTTCTGAACCGAACTAACAGTTGTCTTCTTTTTGCAGATTCAGCCCATCTTCAATCACTATTAGTGTCACGACCCAAACCCGGCCCTATGGGTTTAGCATCAGAATCGCCAAGAATCCGAGATTACCAAGGCCTCTGAACAAGAATACAATCAATCGAGTATGTAACTGGCGGAAGCCAAAACAAGAAGTAACTAGTGTCCATCGAGTGAAAATCAGATGTCAAAAACATTTTATGCATTCATACGGTCAAAACAAGACACTCTATACAATCATTTAGACATACAAAGACGGACTCAATCCTCGATAACAAGATGCAATAAACAGTCTATACAAAAGGTACAATACAATAGGGAGACAGGTGGGGGAAACAAAAACACCCCAAGCCATGTCATGGCGTCTCGGAACCTCGCGGTGAGGCACGTAGGCTGGCTTGACAAAACTGGGGACCAATCCCACGCTCCTAGCTTCGGTCTGGTGGCTGAACACCTACATATATATATAAACAGTGAGCTAAAGCCCAGTGAATAACATAACGTGTAAAGAGGTTATGAATGAATGTCCTACGAATGAAATCAATTCATTATACAAGATTTCAATCTTTCAAGATTTCACCAATCAATATTTCAATCAATCACCATATGTGGTACATCCATTAGCCTATAAACGAGGGTCCAAAAGGACCGCCTTAATGAACCCAACAATAATGATGGCCATCAATCAAGATGGTTGCAGAAGGAAACCGACAGAGCTCAGAATACCAATAACAAGGTGCTAAGGATGCCACAATACAGTTCGAAATACAGGACATACATTCATTCAATAAACAATATCAGTTCAATAAACAGTTCAGTTCAGTAATCAAAATATAACCATTTGAACGTATCTTTACACAATCTGTTACTCACAGTGATTGGGCTATCAGTAGCTAGAGCGCGTCCCCGAGAGTCAACCCTAAACAGTAAACAGAATAGAACACACACTAAGTTTACAGTTGGAAAGGATGATAATTAAATCCCTAAATCTCCTCGGTGTGGTTCTATGTCTAAATCCTCATTAAGATGCTTTAAACTAGGCCTAAGAATGCCTAGGATGCGATGAGGATGCAAAAATGCACTAAGGAAGCAACTCCAGAATTTTCAGTGAACAGGGCCTCCGCTCGAGCGCAGGTTTCCCCGCTCGAGCGGACAAGCACACAAAGGCCCACGCTCGAGCGTACATTCCGCCGAGCGGGTGATGAAAGGTGCAAAATGTGGATGCGCGATTTTCCGCCGGCGTTAAAATCTTTCGGCGGATCAGAAACAATGCAAGAAAATACTGGGAGCATGAATTTCGCCGAAGCGAACTTCGCCGAAGCGGACGTCCAAAATCTGAAAAATCCAGATTCGACCTCCGAAGTTTCAAACCAAGTTTTGATGCTCCAAATTCGATCCTCTTGGGCCCATTTTCCGAAAACTCTTTCAAACACATAGAATAACAAGTTTTAAAACTCAATTTAAGAAATCAAGGCCCAAGGGTGTTTAACTCAAACTCAATTTCAAACCGTTTTCAAGAACACTTTCAAAACATGACATGCATGATCTTTAAACCAATTTCAAGCTTTAAATCTTGCTCCAAAGGGCTCCATAGTTGGCAAATGAAATGAAATCATGGACTTAATATGAATATGAGCTTGCATGCACCAATTGACCATGAATTCAACCTCAACAACCAACAAATACCAACATGCATGCAACAATTCTAACATAATCCAACCTCTAAGCACTCTAACTCAACAATTGACATGAATGATGCAAAATGAGGCTCAAGACAACAAGAAGACAATGAATTTCCTTACCTAGAGTGTTGGTTTCAAGTCTAGCAAGCTTAATTTAACAATCAACCTTCAAGTCTTCAAGCAATTCCACAACAATGGCAAGGTGAGCTCAAGTCTCTCTCTAAACTCTCTCTCTCACTCTATTCTTCTTGTTTGGTCGGTCATAGGCAATTAGAAGGCTGATGAAAAGATTGGTTCAACATGTAATGAAGTCCACTATGGGTAGCAAATCCGTAAATAAGTCTAAGTTTGCAATTAACTCGTTTTTAATCTAATTTAATCATTCCTAATCAAATTTTCAGATAAATATACTATAAAATCACAAATATTCCACTGATTATAAAACACTAAACGGTTCCTAAATCGGCCGCCGATAAGGCCTTCAATTAACAGTTTAAACGCATAACTCAAACAGATAATCATTCAAGCAAACAGATACAATATGCAATATAATAGACAAACTTATTCAATTTCAGTTTCAATCAATCGATGCATTCAGTAGTTCATCCAGTTCACTTATCAGTCATTATCAGTTCGGTTTAGCAGTAATCAGTATATAACTCAGGGGTTATACGGTAATCAGTACGAGGGTTGTTACAATTAGTTACTTATAAGGAGTTTAGTCCTCTAAACTCGAGTTACCTTCAGTCTGGAAGAAAACAGGGTTCAGCGGGAACAAATCCGGATATCGCCTAGCCATGTCATCTTCCCTTTCCCAAGTGGCATACGCACCACCATGGTTCTGCCAGTCAACTTTCACTAGCGGAATCTCTTTGTTTCTCGGTTTGATCCGTCGGTTTACAATCAGATAGGCCGCTCGTAAGTGTAGTCACCACTCAACACGATACGGGTAGGCTCAATCCCGTGAAACGGATCTCGAAGATAGTCTCTCAACATCGAAATGTGGAAGACGTTATGCATATGCTCCATTTCAGGAGGAAGTGCAACTTGATACGCCACCGGATTGATTTTCTCAATAATCTGACACGGTCCGACATATCTCGGTGCTAACTTGCCTTTGACTCCAAAGCGATGTCGGCCTTTCATTGGTGTCACTTTCACAAACACGTGATCACCCACTTCATACTCTCTATCCCGCCTTCGACATCCGTAACTTTACATCTCATGCGGTTTTCGGTCTCTGGCCAGATCAATTTTACTTTCTCGGTCGTTTCATACACAATCTCGCCCAAGAACGGCCCATCTCCAACTTCGCCCAGATTGGAGATCTACACTTTCTGCCATACAATGCCTCGAAAGGCGCCATTCCGATACTCGAATGGTAGCTGTTGTTGTAGGCGAATTCAGCCAACGGCAAATGACTCACCCAATTCCCCTGAAAGTCCAGTACGCACATTCTCAGTAAATCCTCTAGAGTCTGGATGGTCCTTTCTGACTGGCCATTTGTCTGAGGATGATAGGCGCTACTCAAATTTCAATTCAAGACCAATGCGATCAGAGGCTCGCCAGAACCTCGATGTAAACTTCGAATCCCTGTCAGAAACAATAGATACAGGCACTCCATGCAATCTCACAATTTCATCAATATAGATAACAGCCAATCTATCTGCATTATAAATTGTCTTGACAGGTAGGAAGTGTGCAGATTTAGTCAGTCTATCCACAATAACCCAAATAGAGTCCATACCTTTCCTGGAGCGCGGTAATCCGACGATAAAATCCATCGTGATATGCTCCCATTTCCACTCTGGTATGGGTAAGGGTTGCAATAATCCGGCAGGTCGTTGATGTTCAGCTTTGACTTGTTGGCAGTGAAGGCATTTGGACACAAAGTCGGCAATTTCCTTCTTCATTCCTGGCCACCAGAAATTCTGTTTCAGATCTTGATACATTTTCGTATTCCCTGGGTGAATAGAAAACTTCGAACTGTGGCCTTCTTGCAGAACTCTTCTTTTCAATTCAGTGTCATTTGGTACACATGATGTCTTGAAATTTCAGTACATTGTTGTCAAATTTGAACCCCGGTCTCGGTTTTGAATCTCTTTCTTCAATAACCTTTTTCAAGAAATCGTCTAGTTGTTGTTTTTCTTTAATTTCCTCAATCAATGCTGGTTGAGCAGAAATAGCAGCTAAGGTTCCACCTTGTTCTCTCAAAACGTTTTCAATTTCAGACTTTTCCAGATCAAGCAACTCTTTTCATCCGGTCAACAAAACAGCTAAGCTCCCAATCGATTTTTCGCTCAATGCATCGGCAACGCGGTGTTGGCTTTTCCTGATGGTACAAAATCAGAGGTCATAATCTTTTATCGATTCAAGCCATCTCCGCTGTCTCATATTCATTCTTCTTCGAGTGAAAAAGTACTTGTGCTCTTGTGGTCGAGATACACTTCGCAGGTTGCTCCATACAAATAGTGACGCCAAATTTTCAGTGCAAAAACTACTGCAGCAAGTTCTAAGTCATGGGTCGGGTAGTTCTTTTCGTGCGGTCTCAACTGTCGGGAAGCATAAGCAATAACTCTCCTTCTCGCATTAAAACACACCCCAAACCCTTATGAGAAGCATCACTAAAACAAGATAACCATCCGCACGAAGGTAGAGTCAAAATCGGTGCGATACAAGTCGGTTTTCAATTCTTGAAATCTTGATTCCCTTTGGTCACCCATCAAACGATACCCTTTCTGGTCAATCGAGTCATGGTAGGGCAATTTTGGAAAAGTCTTTGACAAATCTTCAGAATAACCAAATCCCCAAAAGCTTGGACTTGATTACATTCGCTCGGTCTAGGCCGATTCACTACACTTCAATTTTCATGATCAACAGAAATCCCATCTTTGCTAACAACATGTCCCAAAAACATTATATGATCAAGCCAAAATTCACATTTAGACAATTTAGCATACAGTTTCTGTTCCCTTAGGGTTTGCAGGGCAAGTCTCAGATGGTGTTCATGTTCTTCTACGCCTTAGAATAGATCAAGATGTCATCAATAAATACCACAATAAAATCATCAAGGTATGGTTTAAAGATTACATTCATGAGGTTCATAAATGCGGCAGGGCATTCGTAACTCGAGCGGCATAACTAAAAATTCAAAGTGGCCATACCTCGCTCGAAAGCGCTTTTATCAATGTCTTCCGGTTTGACTTTCACAGTTGGTGATACCCCGATCTAAGATCAATCTTGAAAACACTTGTGCACCTCAGAATCGTCAAATAAATCATCAATACGGTAATGGATATTTATTCTTTACGATTACCTTGTTCACCACGGTAATCAATGCACGCCTCGATGAGCCGTCTTTCTTCTTTACAAACAAAACAGTGCACCCCATGGTGACGTCTCGGTCCGATAAACTTCTTGTCTAACAGTTCTCGCAATTGTACCTTCAATTCTTTCGATTCGATTGGGGCCATTCTATAGGGGCTTTAGATGTTGGTGGTACCGGAACCACATCCACAATAAATTCAATTTCCTGTCAATCAAATCTCGCAATTTATCCGAAATACATCCGGAATTCTCTCGACTATAGGAATACAATTCACATCGCTTTTAACATTATCATTAGCAGTACGATAATACGTAACACGATATCCTTTACACCCCTTTCTAATCAATTTGACAGCCTTTACAGAAGAAATCAGATATGGAGGAGGTACTACTCCACTCCCATTAAACACAAATTCGGCAAACCCGGTGGACGGAAAACTACTTGTTTTGTTACACAGTCTATAGTGGCATGATATTTTTGTAGCCAATCCATCCCCAATATTACATCGAAGTGGTCTATGTTCAATGGTAGTAAATCAATAAACAGATGCATATCCCCAACAATAATCTCACAAGGTGGTACATATATGCACATGTCATGGATCCCCAACGGTGATGATCTGACTAACAAATAGTTCATGGGTTCTAAGGGTCTATTCAATTTACGCTAAAAGCATGCGACATAAGAATGTGTAGACCGAATCAATCAATACATAAGCATTACGAGCACAGATAGAGAGGATACCGACACAACGGTCTCAAGAGTTTTGCACGCCTCCGATTAGGGCAAACACTGCCGCCTCATAGGCTCTTTCGGTAGCTTTGGGGTTCGGTTTTGGTGCTACATTTGATCTTGCGCTTGGTGCAATTTTACTACTAACTGGTGGAGCGAAGGCGATCTTTTATTCTCAGGGCCCACCTTGCCACACAAACAGTTCGAAATCTGGTAGCAAACCCCTTTGTGCTTGTTGCCACATATGGAACAGGGTGGAGTAAACCCACTCCCTTGGCTGGGGCTAGTAGTCGACCCCGTATTCTATTTCTTGTTTATTGGGTTATGCTTGCCTTTCTTAAATTTAAAACCCTGCCTTTTTCCTTGCCACTAACTTGTCGGTGTTTCAGATTGTTTCACTGCTGCAATATTTATCTCGGCCATCAATGCTCGGTCGAGAACACCCACAAAAGTTGGCATTTTCAGAACACTAATTCTGTCTTGTATATTAGCATTAAGGCCTCCTTCAAACCTTCTGGCCTTCTTATATTCGGTATCCACCATATGTGGTGCATACCTAGCAAGTTCGGTAAATTGCTTCTCATACTCGGCAACAGACGTTTTGCCCTGTTTCAACTATTCAAACTCACCACTTTTCATCTCTAATGCCTTTGGAAATACTTTTCAAAGAAAGACTTGAATCGAGCCCAAGTCGAATGGTATTTGCATCACGGGTCAACATCCACCACCTTCCGCTTCTTCCTGAAGGGTGAAGGTTGCCAACAATACTTTGTTTGCTTCGGAGCACGGAAAAACCTCAAACAACTTTTCGGTCTCAAGAACCCAAGCTTCAGCCTTTAACGGTTCTAAGCCTCCCTGAAAGGACGGCGGTTTCATTTTGCTGAATTTCTGAGTCAATGCAATAATGTCCACCTCATTAGCATTCACATTCTGTACATTCGGTTGTACCGAGGAGGAGGAGGAGGTGGGGGGTTGGTTCGATTGTTGTTCGAGTCTTTCAATTATCACCCCATCATTTGTTCAAGTCCGCCATTCGCCTCAGAGGATGATGCTTCAGCCATTTGCATTATCCATTTCACTATAGCATTATAATATTATCATTATAAAGTTGTACAATTAAACAGTTTAACACTTTAACATATAATCGATCATAGGCACACACTTTTCAAATTCATGAGGTGCCCTAATTGCTTTTCTAGGTCACCCTATAGCTCATTTGGACACGTGTGCGGTATAACTCGTGGTTAAGTATCGCTCGATACCACTGTCACGACCCAAACCCCTATGGGTTTAGTATCAGAATCGCCAAGAATCCGAGATTACCGAAGGCCTCTGACGTAAGAATACATCAATCGTAGTCTGTGGCTGGCGGAAGCCAAAACAAGAAGTAACTAGTGTCCATCGAGTGAAAATCAGTATGTCAAAAACATTTTATGCATTCATACATCCAAAACAAGACACTTTATACAATCATTTACAGACATACAAGACGGACTCAATCCTCGATACAAAGATCAAAATCTATACAAAAGGTACAATACTGATGAGGAGGCAAAGGGGGAAACAAAAACACCCCAAGCCATGTCATGGCGTCTCGGAACCTCATGGTGAGGCACATAGGCCGCTTGACAAAAGCGGGGACCAATCCCACGCCCTAGCTTGATGGGTGAGCACCTACATATATATATAAGCGGTGAGCTAAAGCCCGTGAATAACATAACGCTAAAGAGGTTATGAATGAATGTCCTTACAATAATGAAATCAATTCATTATACAAGATTTCAATCTTTCAAGATTTCACCAATCAATATTTCAATCAATCACCATATGTGGTACATCCATTAGCCTATAAACAAGAGGGTCCAAAAGGACGCCTTATGCACCCAACAATAATGATGGCCATCAATCAAGATGGTTGCAGGGAAACCGACAGAGCTCAGAATACCAATAACGATGGGTGCTAAGGATGCCACAATTCGAAATACAGACATACATTCATTCAATAAACAATATCATTCAATAAACAGTTCATTCAAGAATCAAAATATAACCATTTGAACGTATCTTTACACAATCTGTTACTCACAGTGATTGGGCTATCAGTAGCTAGAGCGCGTCCCCGAGAGTCAACCCTAAACAGTAAACAGAATAGAACACACACTAAGTTTACAGTTGGAAAGGATGATAATTAAATCCCTAAATCTCCTCGGTGTGGTTCTATGTCTAAATCCTCATTAAGATGCTTTAAACTAGGCCTAAGAATGCCTAGGATGCGATGAGGATGCAAAAATGCACTAAGGAAGCAACTCCAGAATTTTCAGTGAACAGGGCCTCTGCTCGGCGAGTTTCCCTTTCGGCGGACAAGCACACAAAGGCCCACGCTCGAGCGTACATTCCATTGCCGAGCGATCGATGAAAGGTGTAAAATGCCGGATCGCGATTTTCCCGCCGAGTGTTAAAATCTCGCCGAGCGGATCAGAAACAATGCAAGAAAATACTGGGAGCATGAATTCCCCGCTCGAGCGGAACTTCCCCCGCTCGAGCGGACGTCCAAAATCTGGAAAATCCAGATTCGACCTCTGAGTTTCAAACCAAGTTTTGATGCTCCAAATTCGATCCTCTTGGGCCCATTTTCTGGAAAACTCTTTCAAACACATAGAATAACAAGTTTTAAAACTCAATTTAAGAAATCAAGGCCCAAGGGTGTTTAACTCAAACTCAATTTCAAACCGTTTTCAAGAACACTTTCAAAACATGACATGCATGATCTTTAAACCAATTTCAAGCTTTAAATCTTGCTCCAAAGGGCTCCATAGTTGGCAAATGAAATGAAATCATGGACTTAATATGAATATGAGCTTGCATGCACCAATTGACCATGAATTCAACCTCAACAACCAACAAATACCAACATGCATGCAACAATTCTAACATAATCCAACCTTTAAGCACTCTAACTCAACAATTGACATGAATGATGCAAAATGAGGCTCAAGACAACAAGAAGACAATGAATTTCCTTACCTAGAGTGTTGGTTTCAAGTCTAGCAAGCTTAATTTAACAATCAACCTTCAAGTCTTCAAGCAATTCCACAACAATGGCAAGGTGAGCTCAAGTCTCTCCCTAAACTCTCTCCCTCACTCTATTCTTCTTGTTTGGTCGGTCATAGGCAATTAGAAGGCTGATGAAAAGATTGGTTCAACATGTAATGAAGTCCACTATGGGTGGCAAATCCGTAAATAAGTCTAAGTTTGCAATTAACTCGTTTTTAATCTAATTTAATCATTCCTAATCAAATTTTCAGATAAATATACTATAAAATCACAAATATTCCACTGATTATAAAACACTAAACGGTTCCTAAATCAGCCGCCGATAAGGCCTTCAATTAACAGTTTAAACACATAACTCAAACAGATAATCATTCAAGCAAACAGATACAATATGCAATATAATAGACAAACTTATTCAATTTCAGTTTCGGTTCGATCGATGCATTCGGTAGTTTATCCATTCACTTATCGGTCATTATCGGTTCGGTTTAGCGAATCGAAGATATAACTCGGGGTTATCTGATGTCGATCACGAGGTTGTTACAATTAGTTACTCCAACAACCTCGTGCGTCATTTACGCACTACGATACCCCGAAAGAAGTTGGGCGAAACTACTAAACTTGAATCGACGTCAGATCTGATGGCGAAAAGCGAGTAATGATTTTTACTAGAAGCCTCCCCTGAGCCGGACCCCAACTTGCTTCAAATCAACCTAGTCCCTTTGACTGCTGAAGAAGAAATGGCCAAAAGAAAGAGAGTAAGGGCCCTCTTGACCGAAACAAACAAAGCTGAGGTACCTCCACCGTTCCAGACACAAGAAAGCGTGGTGGCCCTACCATCACAACAACCCTCCTCATCACGCGCCAACTAAGCGTGCCCGGACTACCCAGACCGAGCAACGCCTAGTTGATGAAGACAAAACCACCCTTCCACCAAGCCACCCACCAAGTCCGCAACCGGAGCCTGCCGACCGAACTAGCTCCTCAAAATGGAGTCCCAAAATGACTTTCCAAAACCGTGCTATCTGCGACACTGACTCAGTGGTGGCAGACAAAGACCACATGCTAGCCTTCAATCTGGCTAAGAGTGTGTGTCTGCCCCCTAACATGGAGCATCACAAGCACTTGACCGAGCTCAAGGCCATCCGGTCAGCGACGAAATCAATGATCCTGGTAAGTTTGCTCCTCTTGTCTCTCTAACTTTTTCCAACTTTCTGTTCGGTTTTGTCATTAGTTTCTCTCACTTCTTTTTCAGGCCATGCAAAAGAGTCAAATTGCACACAAGCGTGTGTTAGAGCTTCAAAAAACACTAAGGCAAGCCATGGTTGAAGTTGAAGAAAAAACAACCGAACTGAAAGACGCCCAACAGAAGAACGCCGAGCTAGAGGCCGAGGTAGCCCATCTGACCGGACTGGTTACCTCGGCTAATGCTGACAAACAGAAGGCATTAACCGTGATGAAGGACAAGTACCTACGTGAGCTAGTCAAGCTCGAAGGGAAAAAAGACGCAAAGATTGCCGAACTAAAGAAGAAAGTGGACGAAGCCAATACTGAAGGCTTCAAGGCGGGGGAGGCCCTCTATATTCCACAATGTGAGGCCGCCAAAGATTTATTTTTCAAATGCGGTTGGCGGGCAGCCGTAGTGCAGCTCGGTTGTGAACCTGAGACCGAGGTATACAATCCTCCTCAATACTTCATACCGAGCTTACTGGCGGAGTACGCTGCATCCGTCCAACAACAGTTTCTTAAAGGTTCAGATGACGATGAGGACACCAAGCCCAACAATACTCCGGTTGTCAATGAACCTGCCAATCAATCAGCTCGGTTGGAGCCACCGGTTGAAGACTTGACTAACGAGCTGCCGACTGATACCGTGTTTCCAGTAGACACCGAGTTCCCGACCGAGACCGCACTACCATCTGAAACCGGTCTTCGGGTTGATATAGACGCTGATCTTGATGATCTTTTTGACTGATTCTGTACTTTCTTTTGTTGTTGCTTTGTTTTCAGTACTTTTCTTCTCTTTTGGTCATGTAACCGGGCTGAGGCCCCTCCTTTGTATTTGCCTTAAACTTGATCAATGAAAATCCTCTTTTGTGTTCAACACTTACTCCGGTTTGATCTGTATGCTTGCACTTGTAATGAGTTTTTAATGAATTCTCTTGCTCCAACTGTTATCTCGGCTTATTTACCTATTTGTGCTTGCTTTCTAACTGCAATTTGAACGAGACACAAATATTTTTCGGCCGAGATAGTTTATTCCGGTCTTAACTGAGCAATCTAACTGGGCTTACTAGCCAACCACTTTTCAGTCGATATACTTCTTCGGCTGAAGAGTAACAGGAGTTGGTTTAATCCAGCCAACCATTTTTCAGCCTATACCCTTACTTCGGCTGAAGAGTAATAAGAGTTGGTTTAATCCAGCCAACCACTCTTCAGCCTATATCCTTACTTCGGCTGAAGAGTAATAAGAGTTAGTTTAATCTAGCCAACCATTCGTCAGCCTACACCCTTACTTCGGTTGAAGAGTACTAACAGTTGGTTTAATCCAGCCAACCTCTAAATTAGTTTTTCCAGCCAACCTAGAATAAAATGTTTGGTTATTCCGATCAAACGTCCTGCAGCCTAGATCCTCATCCTGGGCTTAGGAAGGGTGTTGGTTTAATCCAGCCAACCTCTAAGTTGGTTTTTCTAGCCAACTTAGAATGAAATGTTTCGTTGTCTCAACCAAACGTCCTGCAGTCTGGATCCTTATCCTGGGCTTAGGAAGGGTGTTGGTTTAATCCAGCCAACCTCTAAGTTGGTTTTTCCAGCCAACCTAGAATAAAGTGTTTGGTTATTCCGACCAAACGTCCTATAGCCTGAATCCTCATCCTGGGCTTAGGAAGGGTGTTGGTTTAATCCAGCCAACTATGTTTTTAATGCCCCCAACTCACCTAACTCACTAAAACGAACTTTTACAGAAGGAAACGTCTATACTTAAAAGAAAACTACTTGTTTTATTGAGAAAGGAAAAAATTACACATATTTAAAAGAAAAAAGCTAAAAATAAAATAACTTGAGATTGGCAGTATTCCATAGCCTGGGAATTGCTTTGTCGTCCTTATCTTCTAGGTGGTATGCCCCTTTGCCTGCTAATCCAACCACTTTCTAAGGTCCTTCCCAATTAGGTCCTAACTTGCTATCTCCTGGTACCAAGGTGTTTCCCATCACTTTGCGCAGTACCCAATCTCCGATTTTGAATTGCCATGGATGTACTGTCTTGTTATACTTTCTGGACAATTCTTGTTGGTGTGATGCAATGTGAACCAGTGCTCTGTCTCGTCTTTCCTTTGCAAGGTCGAGCTCCAATGTTATGGCTTCGCCATTCAAGTATGGATCAAAATTCTCGCTTCGAATTGTGGGGAGGCCAACTTCTAGTGGGATTACTGCCTCCATATCATAGGCTAAGGAAAATGGAGTTTCTCCTGTTGACCGCCGAGGTGTGGTACGGTAAGCCCATAAAACATAAGGGAGCTTTTCTGCCCACTTGCCTTTGGCTTTCTCTAGCCTTTTCTTCAATCCATCCAAAACTACCTTGTTCGATGCTTCTGCCTGACCATTTGCTTGGGGATATGCCAGTGTAGAATTGTAGAACTCTATCTTGTACTCTTCACAAATGCCTCTAAAGATTCTGCCGTCGAACTGCGTGCCGTTGTCTGATATTAGTGCCTTTGGTATGCCAAATCGAGTGATGATATTCTACCAGACAAACTTCTTCATATGTTTTTCCTTGATTGATACCAAGGCTTCTGCTTTCACCCACTTTGTGAAGTAGTCGGTTGCTGCAAGAAAGAACTTCTTGTTGCTTGGTGCTGTTAGAAGTGGCTCTACTATGTCCAAGCCCCATATTGCAAAGGACCATGGGCTTGTTAATGGTAGTAGTTCTCTGGCAAGTTGATGTATTTGGTGTCCAAACTTTTGACACTTTTTGCACTTTTTGACATACTTTTCTAAATCTGCTTGCATGTATGGCCACCAATATCCTTGCGAGATTGCCCTACATGCTAATGATCTTCCTCCTTGATGGCTTCCGCATACACCCTCGTGTATCTCGAATAAGAATGCTTCTACTTTGCTGGGGTGAACACACTTTAGATAGGGTCCTGAGAATGATTTTTTGTATAATGCCAATGATGGAGAGAGCCAAAATCGCTGCGACTTCGCTCTTATCCTGTTGGCCTCTTTCTTTTCTTCCGGTAAGGTGCCATCTTTCAGGAACAGTATGATGGGATCCATCCAAGAAGGGCCTAGCTCGGCGCAACATACCTCTTCTGTTTTGGGGTCTTCAATGCTTGGTCTAGGTAGGTAGTCGATCAATAATGGATGAGGGATGGAAGTATCTTCCATTGAAGCAAAGCCTGCTAATTCATCTACTCTGCTTTTTTTTCCCTGCCGATTTGTTCTATCTGTACTACTTCAAATTTCTTGATCTCTGTTCTGACCAATTCTTGGTATTTGGCCATCATGTCATCCTTTGCTTCGTAGTTGCTAGATATTTGCTTTACCACCAGCTGTGAGTCGCTGTAAACTATTAGTTCAGTGGCCTTCATGTAGAATGCTATTTTGAGGCCTGCAAGAAGCGCTTTATACTCCGCTTCGTTGTTTGATGCTGGGAAGCCTAGATTGACTGCTTGCTCCACTACTAGACCGTCTAGAGAGATGAGGACTATGCCGAGTCCTGCTCCATGCCGGCTGGATGCTCCATCCACAAAGAGCTTCCACATCTCTCCAACGAACAGCTTCCAGCAGGTGGAGGGATCAGATGATGTCTTGGGGTCAAGAACGTCACTGGTGTCTTCTTCAGGGTCCATGCTTGCTGTCTGCCCCTTATTATCTTATTGTACCAAGTCTTTATCTGTTGGTGAGTCTTGACTTGGTGTAGTGTGGTTTTCTTCTTCCTCCCTTACTTCACTCTAGTCTGTCTTGGGACCTGACTGGGTAACTTGCACCAGGGGTTGTGTTATTCCGACGTTAACTTCCATCCCTAGTTTGGTTGTTTTAGTCAGGTCGATTGGGCAGATATGATGACTTCTTGGGGTGAATTCTGCGACAAAGTCTGCCAAAGCTTGAGCCTTTATCGTGGTTCTGGGTTGAAACTTGATGTCATATTGTCCCAACTCTACTGCCTACTTCAAAATTCGCCCAGAAAAGTTTGCCCTCTCAAACAAAGCTTTTAATGGGAAAGATGTGAGGACGACTATGCTGTGGGCGTGAAAGTAGTGTGATAGCTTCCTTGAGGCAATCATCAAGGCTAAGGCCAGTTTTTCCAGTGGCAAGTACCTGGTTTCGGCGCCCAGTAATGTCTTGCTGACATAAAAGATAGGCAGATGTTGGATTCCTTCCGCACGGACTAACACTGCGCTAATTGCGTGCTGTGAGACCGCCAAGTACATGAAGAGTTCTTCTTCAGGTATTGGGGTGACGAGCAGTGGTGGAGAAGACATGTATTCTTTCAATTTTTCCAGAGCACGGTCACATTCTTCATCCCACTCAAACTTGGCTTTTAGAGCATGGAAGAATGGTCGTAGTCTGTCTGACGACCGACTTATGAACCGATTGAGCGGAACTGCCATGCCTGTGAGATACTGTACTTCCTTTACTAAGTTTGGCCTCTCCAGATCCTGAATTGCCTTGATCTGAGAGGGGTCTGCCTCTATACCCCGGTTGGTTACCAAGAAGCCCAAGAATTTGCCAGATCCTACTCCGAATGCACACTTGGACGCGTTGAGGCGCAACTTGTGCTTCTTCAAGATCTCAAACATTTCACCTAGGTCCTTGAGATGGTCATTCTCATCCTTGCTCTTGACCACCATGTCGTCGATGTAAGCTTCCATTGTTCTGCCTAACAATGGTTCAAACATCTTGGTAACCGTCCGTTGAAATGTTGCCCCTGCGTTCTTTAGGCCAAAGGGCATGACCTTGTAGCAATACAGTCCTCTTGGAGTTGTAAAGGACGTGACTTCTTGGTCTGGTTCATGCATGGCGATTTGATGGTAGCCTCTGTATGCGTCCAGAAAGCTAAGTCGGTTGTGCCCTGCCGTTAGGTCTACTAGTTGATCTATCCGTGGTAGAGGAAAGCTGTCTTTTGGGCATGCCTTGTTGACTGTTTTGTAGTCGACGCAGACACGCCACTTGCCATTCTTTTTTGGCACTACCACTGTATTAGAGATCCATCTTGGGTAGTGCACTTCTCTGATTGCCCCTGCCTCCAGCAGGTTTCCTACTTCTTCTGCCACTATCTCGGCGTGGTGGAGTGCCGATCTACGAGTGCGTTGAATGATTGGTCTGGAAGATGGGTGGATATTGAGTTGGTGACAGATGAAGTTTGGATCAATGCCTGGCATGTCGTATGGCGTCCAGGCAAACACTTCGATGTTAGAGGTCAAGAATTCCAAGACTTCTAATCTCTCAGTGCTGGACAACAACGAACCGAGCAAAAAGAACTTATCCGGGTTCTTTTCATCTATTCTTACCTCTACCAAGTCTTCCACCGCTTTTTGATTAGCTGTTTTGCCAATATCTGCGAACAGTTCATTGCTCTCTAGTTCTTCCACCGAATGAACATATCCTTTGGCAGCGCGGCTGCCGTTCACCGTGGCAAAGCATTGTTTGGACATAATCTGATCTCCATAGACCTCTTCAATTACCCCAGTTTCGTTGGGGAACCGCATTACTTGGTGGTAGGATGATGCCACCGATCGCATGGTATGCAGCCACGTTCTATCAAAGATGATGTTGTAAGTGGAAGGGACTTTCAATACCCAAAACTCCATTTATTTCGTTACGCTTCCTGCTCTAACTGGAAGAATTATTTTGCCGACTGGCCACTCTGGCATTGAGTTGAATCCAATCAGGGGAGATACGGCAGGTACCAAGTCTTTATCTTGTAACTTCAATTGTTTAAATGTTTCGTAGTACATTATTTCACATGAACTACCCTAGTCAATCAAAATCCGCTTGACGTCAAAATCCTTGACTCGGAGAGTAACAACCAGGGCATCATGGTGAGGGCAATATATCATCGCCAAGTCTCTATCTTAAAAAGACATGACGTTCGTGGCCTCTGTCTTCCCTTTTTTTTATGGTAGGTTGTGCACTGAGTACCTCTCTTAAGTGCTCAGCCTTCTTGATTGACCCTCTGAGCTCGCATACACGCTCGGGTTCGAAGACTCCATGTATCACATTGATTATGCCTTGAGGTGGGGCGTCGATTGGCATCCCGTTGGGGTTACTGTGGTCTTGGGAGGCTGGTTGTGTCCCTCATTCGATGTACTTATCCAGGTGACCTGCTGCCACCAACTCCTCCAAGTAGTGCCTTAATGGCGTGCAATTCTCAGTACGATGCCCCTTTTCCTTGTGGAAGGTACACCGTGATCTTTCGTCGTAGTATTTCTGAGCTTCTCCTAGCTTGGCTGGCCATCTGACGAAAGGCTCATCGCGTATTTCGCTTAGAATCCGATAGATCGGTTTCTTGAATACTGTGGTTATGGCAGTGCGGACTCTCAACCATCTTTTATCCTAGTCCTCTCCGTTGTCTCGCCTGCCTCGTCCGTTTTTGTTCGGATGGTCCACCGCGTGACCTTTACTAGGGCCTTTTTCTCTAGTACTGCGGTCGTGCTAGATTTGGTTTTGGCACGTGTGCCATCCTCCTCTACCCTGATGTGCTGATGCACTCTTTCCATCAAGGCTTCCATGGTGAGGGGCAGTGTCATGGTGATCGAGTCTCTTAGTCTGTTCCTGGATGAGAGGCCTCTTTTGTACTGTGCAATGGCTAGATTGGTGGGGCAGTCCCCAATCTGGTTGAAGGTCTTCCAGTAGCGACTATTATAGGATCTAAGTGTCTCCTTGTCGCCCATGTCAATGGAGAGAAGCTGGTCGATTTCCACTGGCGTTTTGGTGTTCGATTCAACCTTTACGAACGCCTCAAATTGTGCCCGGGAGGCTATCTTTTCTAAAAGTTTTTCAAAGTCAGGAACCAAGTGGGGCTTGATGGGAAGAGAGAATGGCATTAAAGAATGCATATAGGCCTCGATGCGTCGATATCTGCTGAAGTGAAGGCTTCCAAGGTGAGGCGGTTTGCGATTCGGCGAGCGAGTCTGCTGGACTTCGCTAGTGCTTGTCCGGCCGGTAGAGGCCTTTTTGTAGCGCGGTCCAACCTGGCGAATTGCATCGGCAAGAAATTTGTAAAGGCTTCTTCATGTGGATCTAACTGCATGCGGATCTTGTTTGAGTGCGTATGTGAGGGGCAATAGGTGCTTTCCTTCGGACTTCTCGCTCTCTCCCCTCTTAGTCACAGGTGGACGAGGTTTCGAGACTCTGATTGTGTATCGCATGTCCTGAGGTTTCTATCCTCTGCTTGAGATGGTGTGGTACGTCTACTATGACCTTCCGAGTGGCGAGGGGGCGTCTTGCCTTTGTGCCCCTCTCTTGTCGCCACTCATTTACCTTTTATCTGGCGCTTCATGGACTCCATGTCCGCCGCCATCCGTCATATTAGTTCGTCCTGCTCCTTTACACGGTCCTCCAGAGTTTGAGGATCAATCCTCCGCCTTTGTCTCTTAGGACTTTGTGAACGAGAGTGATGGGGGCTGTTAGTTCGCCTTCTCCCCCTCCCATCCTTTCTGGGATTCTGTCGCTGTGGCTTTAAGTCTGCCATATGGGGGATAAGAGGTAGACCTTCGCGCCTTGCACCCCCCTCTGGTGTTTGTCCGTCAATGGCGGATTGTGGCAACTCTTCATTGTGCGCCATTGATTGTAAAGAGGAAAAGCTTGATCAAGAGGTTTTGTTCTTGTTAAGATTCCCATAGACGGCGCCAATTGTACGAGAAAAAAATAAACTTTCTCGTATAATCCTGTTGACCAAGTTTGCGCTCCTCCGTACGACGTCGCTCTACTACTTGAAAATACAAACGTGAGCTAGCCGGCCGGTGTGTACCGGAAACCTCTCCGATGCCTAAATCAGTAAACTAGACAAATAGACTAAAGCTCTGTATATTCGGGAATCAAAATTGCGTTACCTCTCCATAGGTAATGTTTTTGGGCTTTTATAGGTTCCGTGTGGTATAATCCAAGTAGGACTCTTACTCCTCCATGTAGAGTCCTCCTAGGATTCATACTCCTGAAAGATAATGCTTATCTTTCAACACCCCCCTCACTGCTTAAACCAAGTGAGATGGTTTTACCATGGCTGGATTACCATACGACCGAAATAACATTGCCATGCTAGACTAGCTGGAATGACCGATGTGACTGTTAGTTCGGTTCTTCCTCGCCTTTCTCCTACCTTGGCTTCACGTGCTAAGACCGAGCTATCCATAGAAGAGTTAAGCCGAACTAACCCAAAACCAAGTCCCGAAGAAGGCTCAGTATACCTCGGTTCCATATGCCCTGACCGGGCTAACTCTGGCAACCAAAACATTTGCAGTACTCTTCCAGACCAGACTAAAAATAAGGCCTCCCTCGGACCGATTTAACTTCCTGGCTCTGGGACCGGACTAACTCAAAAGGCCTCTTTACTCTGTCTTTCTTATTTCGGCCCATTGCCCAGCTCGACCCAATTTAACCATATAAATTACTCTCTCAAAGTGTAATCTTTGTTCTTACACTTTTATATCTACTATTTGTGAGAGAATTATTATAAAAGAGAGTTGAGTACCTCGTCCTTATGTATTATTTTGTGAAGGAATTTTGTAAGAGTAGGAATTTATTGTTAAGTGAGGCCTTTGTGGTGTATTAATTCATTTTGATAGTAAAGAAATTCTCAAGAAAGTTCCTTGGGGAGTGGACGTTGGCCGGGCATGCCGAACCACTATAAATGTTAATATTTGTTTTTCTCTTCATATCTCTCTTACTTTTATATTGATAATTATTGTTCTGTTTTTTTATTTGTTAAAATTCTAAATATTGTGTTTATTATTTTTTTAACATTGTAAAATTTTTTAATAACTCAATTCACTCCCTCTTAGATTGCCTACCTAAGATAACAAAAATAAAAATAAAATTGTAGTTTAAAAAACCTCTATTTTCTAGCCAAGGAAGCTACAAAAAAACAATATAAAAGAAAAATATGTCACGGTTCAGAACTGGAGTCATGCCCATGCGTTTAATTAGCATTTTTATTTAGAGAAATAAAAAATAAATGTAAAAGATTAAAAAAAAAAAATTATAAATGCATGGGGTTTTATTTTTTCCGTGCAGATAAATGAGAAGAAATTTCAGATTAGTGAATTTGAAAAATAATTATTAAATTTATTAATATTAATAATTAAAATTATAAATTTTTACATACATATGTAATAACTATTTCAAATTACTTTTTCATAGTTATTCTACTATTAAGTTTATAAGTTGTTATATTAATTGCTCTAAGGCTTCTTGTTTTATTATTAAATGTCTATCAATTTGTGTGATTCTCAAACTATATTATGTTAGAGATCTATCTATAGCTAATGATATTAGAAATTGATATATTTGTTTTTGATTTTTTAATCTTTGTATATGTTTAGTACTGGCTTTAATTTTAACTCTAAGGTCATGTTTGATTCAAAAGATTAATAGTGAAGTATTAATAATCCTATTAAATTAGTGTGTTATTCACTATCCAATTGGATTAATATCTATTGGATTAATAATCTCACCCTTACCCCATTACTAATAATCCTACAAATTTGTTGGATTAATTATCCGTTGGATTAATAATCCTAAACCAAAATGTTAAAACAAACATTGGATAATTGGGCCCACGGATTAATAATCCCAATCCCATGCTCTAATCCACCCAATCAAACATGCCCTAAGTTCTTTTCCAAAAGCATGAAACTTTGGCTTTAAAAAATATTATATTGAAAATATTCCTTTGGTATTTATACTTAGGTTACTCTCATTTTATTCTAAAATTATTTCCTTTACTTTGAAAAACTACTTTTAAGTGATATTTGCTTTTATTACATATACTCCTACCTTGAAATTAAGTCTCGTTTGACATAATATACTTTTATTTTCCTATTCTTTAAATTTCCCTTTTTGCCTACAATTTCCATTTAATGCCTGATCACGGATTCCACAGGTTTTTCGGCTAAAGTCACTCAGTAATGGAATAAAAAAAATAATAGATACTATGAAGGTTCAAAATATGTAATATTACTGAGCCAGCAACATTTCATAAATTTAGTTTTTCAAAAAGAAAATAAATTTTAGAACAAAAGAGTTACTCTTTTCAAATGCCCTAGAAAAAAAGAAAAATTACTCACACTTCATATTAATATAACAAAATATTTATAAGAATTATGTCACATACTATGGGATATTTAAAAACTTGGAAGACAAAAGTTGAGATCCTTGAAAGTTGGACAAGGAAAAAAACTTGAGCGATTTTCTTGTTTTGTGATTTACTTTGTGTTTATAATCGAAGAGTGTTATTTATTTATAGTGGTAAATACTTCTAAAGATCAACTACCGAATGAATCAGTCAATGATTAAGATAATGATACTGGGTACTACTTTGAGCCCTATTGCACATCATTCAATCGTTACTCTTTTGGTTCTTTGTTATAAAATATTACAAAAAGAAAAAATAAAACACGTGTAAAGATTTTCACAGTTTTTCTTTAATGGAATAGAGTAGAGTAGGGGTCGGTTACACTATTAAAATAAGGCAGTGGCTTTGGTCCAGTCCAAGATCGGACTGGACCGTGCTGTTGGGCCCTGTGGAGGCCCACCACGGGTTTTGTTTTAATAATCCGAACCGTTAAATATGTAGAACTTGTCGAGTACTATATGCCTATAAAAAATCATGTTGATCGGATATCGATAACTATGTGAACAAAATAGTTTTTTATCAACCGTTAATTTTTTTACCGTTCATTTTTTTTTATACAAAACTGATTTGATCACATAGCTATCGATATCCGATCAACGTGAATTTTTACAAGCATGTAGTACTCGGCGAGTTCTACACATTGAACGGTTCGGATTATTAAAACGGGCCCAAAAAATGGGCCCTATGAGCCGAACTTAGACGGATCCAGTCTTGATCTCAACTTGAAACAAGCTGGACCCTAAAATAATGAGTGAAAGAGAGCCAAAACGTAAATAATTACAATAATTTTTGTTATTTTTTTACATAAATTTTGACACATTTTTAAAAATGATGAAAAAGCTTTATCTCTAACAAACTCAAACAACTATTGTTGTTTTTTGGCTAAGTTTTCTTAATAAAACTGCCTATAGATAACTTACTAATGTAGATGCTTCTTAAATTCTTGGTGGTGAACTTGATGCTCTAGGCATTGGTTTTCTCTTTTATTTTTATTTTTAAACAACTTATGAGCTTACATATGTAGAAATAGAAATCGCAAATTCTTTCCAAAAAATCTCCAAATGACCACTACGGACTTTTGCTGCCTCAAACTTCTCTTATCCCCGAATACCCTGCACCACCACTACCGGCAGAAGCAGCAGCGCCACTCCTCTTGTACCACTTCACTCTCTCTCTACCGAAACCATATCCCAACCAATATCCGTATTCCTTCTCACTCAACACACTATTATGTCAGCTCAATGCATCGTCCGAGCTTTCGTGTCTTTAGCCAGACCACCGACATTCAACCCAAGGAACTCCAATCCGACATCGAATTCAATATCAGTGTTGGCCAAGATCGTCTTCTCAAGGTTCAATTTATTCGCTTTCATTGTTTTTGCATTTTGTTCTTCTCTTTTTTTTTTTTTTTTTTGGTTGTATTTGATTTTGCTCTGGTATGTTTGAATTAGTGATGTTTTGTGATTGTTGGCGTGAGACTAGTGTGGAATTTCTGTTTACTCTGATTGTTTCCCTGGAAAGTAAGTAATTCCTTTTGCCTGGGGGAATATGAATTTGTTGGGAGCTTCCGTTTCCACACACAATCATTATCTCAGTGCACACATTTTTTTGGTTTGGAAGTTGATTTTCGGACCATTGACTTTTGTTCGGATTTCCAAATCATGTAATTTTGTTTGGAAATCGACTTGGGAATGAAAAATGGTCTGGGAACTGAAAGAAAGTTATGTGGGTAAATAGAAGCTCCTAGCTTTAGGGAAAAAGAGTCTTGGCACACCTGGCATTTAGTTCTTTGTGCTTTTGCTTGAGGCCGTGTTTGGTTGGAGGATTTGACAAGAGAAGTGGAAAGGGAAAAGGAGAAATAATTGATAGGATTCGAATTTCAAGATATTTTTAGTTGAGTTGGGAAATATAGAAAGAAAAGAGTGTGAGTGAATCCAAAAGACAAAAAGTGGTGTTGCATTTCCTTCTCACTTTCTTTTCCTCCGTGTTTTCCATTATAACCAAACAAAAAGTGGAATTGCATTTCCTTTTCCCTTTCCCTTTCCCTTTCCATTTCTCTCATCAAACAATATATTGTCAACGAAAAGATGTGATAAAATTCTTCCCTCACACGTGGATCTTCATGTTGGAGAAGTAACACCATGAAATTTCTCTATCTCCCCTTCCTAATGGATTCTTACAGTGGACTTTTTTTTTTCTTCCAAAAATAGAGATGATTATAAGGATATCAAACCAATAATTACTCTAATTTGAGACTGTTTACTATGGAAAAAAACCCAATTAATGAGAATAAAAAGTTTTTCACGTTTAATGCAGAAGATGATCAAATTTATATGAACTTATGTATGTAAACTATATAGCTTCCTTCACTGTTGCTTGATGTCTGTAGGAGGAAGGTAACCTCTGTTTTTCGTATCAACATGATTTCTGTCAATAAATTGTTTTGCGTTGAATCATGAGGTATTGGTGTTCACAAATCTTACAAAACTGTTCTTTTTTGTTTTAAATATGCAGGTTCCTACGTCAAAAATTAGAAATTTCAGCATTATTGCGCATATTGATCATGGAAAATCAACATTGGCAGATAAGTTGCTTCAAATGACTGGTACAGTGCAGAAGCGAGAGATGAAGGAACAGTTTCTTGATAACATGGACCTAGAGAGAGAAAGGGGCATCACTATCAAACTGCAGGTTTACATATAATATAATGATTCATAAAGAAAGCAAACACCCTTTTTAGGATATTACTTGGGATTTCCTGGTATCTCTTGACTGTAGGTTGGCAATTTATGATGGTAAAAGAGTAATAAAATGAGAAAATGGTTCTTTAAGATTGCGCTCTTTAGATTGCCTTTAACATAATATATTTTTGATAAATATAGTTGTATGGAATTTCTTGTAGTTCTCTCAGAATAATAATAATAATAATAATAATAAAATAAAAAGAAGATTTCTTTGTGTCAAGTGTGAAATCACAAATGTATTATTTTTTTTCCCTCTCTCGAGAAGTAAAGGTTCAATGAAGAAGAATCAATGGGGGTGAACCTGTGTAGTGCAAAGTATACAAAAGCTTCAAAAAGCTATGCCATGGCCCAAAAATAGATCACCTCTGAAATCTACTAAATAATATGTAGGATCTTCCTGACATGTAAAGTTGTAACATGACAAAAAAAATATGCATTTAAATTTAACCTTGTACAATACTCTCAAAATTCTCAAAATTGTGCCTATTTTGCTCCTTCTTCCTATAAGAGTCACAAAGGAATAGCTTGCCAAGCTTCCTCACGCTTTTGCTTGTACATCCTCTATTCCAACAGTTGGAATGTAAAATGAAGGAAATGGACAAGAGCAAACGACTCAGACACACGACTAACACTACGACTAGGAAAAGAACTACGGTGATGCTTCCCAAATTGACAGGCTTCATACTCAATTTGAGAAACGTGACTTAAGCAGAAACTAAGCAGCTTGGCCAAGGAGGGATGACCCAAGCGAAAATACCACTGAAGAGGAGATACACTAGCACTCAACACAACAGATGGAGAATGAGGAGAGGTCTCAGTGTCCAAAAAGTATAAGCCATCCTTCTCATGTCCCGAACCAATCATCCTCTTGGTCTGGAGGTCCTGCAAAACACATGAAGTAGGAGAAAAGGTTATCGAACAATGGAGAGCTTGAGTTAATTGGCTAATAGAAAGCAAATTAAATGGAAATTTAGGAACATAAAGACTAGAAGGTAAAGAAAGGGATGGAGTGGGATGGAGTGGACCTTGACCACAGACAGGCTGAGAAGATCCATCAACTAGTATAATGGTATGATCAATAGGTCTAAGAGTATCAAAAAGAGAGGAATTACCAGAGACATAGGAACTAGCACCAGAGTCTAGGAGCCAAATTTGAGGACTTAGCCACACATGCAATATTACAGAACTAGCCATGGTAGCGATGAGAGGATGAAGGTAGACTAAATTTGGAGAGGCGGACAAGAGCGAAGCTCACTGATCTGAGTAGTGAGTGTCTCATGAGAATTAACTGGAGAAGCATCCGAGCCAGTGGACAACAAGGAAGATTGTGAGGATGGGACATCCATAACATGATGGACATGATTAGGTTTGCCATATTTTTGCCAACACCAAGGTTCAGTATGACTTTGGAAACCACATTGAGTACACTTGCGACCACCATGTGTACGAGAACTAGGTCTACTACTACCGTCACCACGGAAACCACCACGTGAGCCACCACTACGAGGTCCACCTCCACGAGAGCCCGTGAACTGAATAAGAGCCCCGAGAACTAGATGAACCATGAAAACCCCCGCGAGTAGACCCATGATCACCACTACTAGAAACCAATGCAGAAGATGATAAAGTAGAGGACCCAGAAGGGGATTGTGCTTGTCCCAATGAAGAGCGTAAGCCTAGAATAAGCAATGGCAGCTGAAGGTAAAGTCTCACTAGCAAGAATTTGATTCTTGAACCCTTGCAACTCAGGATCTAAGCCAGAAAGTAAAGAAGCCATCATAAACTCCTCCCAATGTTGCTTCTTCTTGTTCACATCAGTAGTGAATGGTCGATGCTACATTAATTGATTCCACAAAATCTTGAGACTACTATAATAATTAGGGAGAGACCGGCCAGATTGACGCATAGCAAAAATCTGTTCATATAACTCATAGACCCGAGAGACATTACTTTGATTTGAAAAAGACTCAGCAAGGGAGTCCCAAATGTCCTTAGAGGTATCACAAAATTCCACGGTAGTCGCAACATGTGATTCCAGACTATGCCAAATCCAACCCATAACGCAGGAATTCTCACTACACCAATCATTATAAGCTGGATCATCAGTAGGAGGGAGTTCACTAATGAAGGGACTTCTTCTTACCACGTAAGAAAATCTTGACGGCGTGGGTCCAAGCCAAATAATTGGCACCATTTAATTTCTTGGTAGTGATAGATTTAGGCATGTCATCATCCTTACCCATAGTTATAGCCTTAGCCTCAATCTCAACCATAATGATCAATTACCAATATAGACATAGAACTAGCTCAAAAAAACAAAAATCCAAAGCAAAAATAGGCAAGAGTGAGGAGAGCACAAGTCTGCCACCAGATTTGGACCCAAATTAGACCAACACACCAACTCAACAACAGAAATCAAGAAATAGAGGACAAATATCCCTTGCTAGAAGGATTTCACCCTTATATAGGAACTATGTTACACGGATTCTTTGAAATTTGAAGGTACTCGTGTCGACACAACATGACACGAGTACGGGTGCGGGATATGGCGGGATCTGGCTCCTTAAAGCGGATCTGGCGAAGAATTGAAAGAGGAGACGATAAGGAGAGAACTTGGCCTTCGACTTAATCGACTTGGTTGTAGAGCATTGATCGATCTGTGAAGTTGATCGATCTGCGAAACAATTCTTGAGGTTGATCGATTTGCGAGTCGATCTCATGCTCTTAAATCTTTCCCTTTGATCTCGATCTCTGTTCTTCTCGTCTCTTCGTCACTCTCTCTCTCTCTGTCTCTTTTTTCTTTTTTGATCAGTCTCTCTCTATCTCTTCTTCTTAATATAATTTGAATTATATATAATATAAACTATATTAATATAATATTATTCATATTATATAATATTATTTATTCAAAAAAATATTATATAATATAATATATCATAAATAACATAACTTTTATGTCTAAAATTAAAATAATTTATTTTATCATATATAATATAATTTATTTTATGTCTAAAATAATGTTTTTAATTTTTATTTATTATTTATTTGTTTTTTTTTTAAAAAAATAAAATTTGTTATTCCTTAAATTTTTTAAACTCATCTTCATATAATAAATATATTTAAAAATAACTATTTAACGTATCCCCGTACCCGTATCCTAATTTGGATCTATATCCACGTATTCTTAATTCTTAATTTTTAATTTTAAAGTGTCCGACCCTTAGATACACACCTGCACCCGAGTCTGTGTAACGTAGTATAGGAACCTTCAATAGGTAGAAGTGAAGAAACAATGCTGCTGGATCACAAAATAGCCAATAATCGAACAAAACATCAACCCAACAGTAGCAAAACCTCAAATTAAGATCAAGAAACCCTAGGGTGATGATTTTTGGCTCCTAAGGAAGAGGTTCCAGCAAGAAAAGACAAAAAAAAACAATCCCAATAGCAGATTTGAAAAACAGTCCCAAAAACATGAAAATACTTTCAAAAATCGAAAACTCACATCAAGGATGATCAAAAAATTTCACAAAAATCACTATAAATATCATGAGGCAATTTCGAGTATAGGGGTGAAGGATCCATCCGTACAGTGCTTACGTCATGCTGACGTCATCGTACGGCTGATGACATCAGCACGTCTCAGTCACCTCAGATCGATCTCCAGAGTCTGTAGAAACCTTTTTGATGAAGAATCGGTTGTTTTGATACTAAGTTAGAATGTAAAATGAAGGAATTTAGGGTTGGGATTTAGGAGGAAGAAGAAGAAGAAGTTATATATATCTAAATAAGCATTAGCCTCAACTTTACATTAGTCAAATATATATACAAAACCCTAACATAGCAATATGACCATTGTACCCTCAACTTAAGTAAATATTAACAATAGAACAAAAGAACAAAATTCAGTATTCTAACACCAAGAAGTCAGCATTTCTTCCACCTCAAATGGCATAATGTAGAGATTTCCAAATTGGTAGAAAAGCACACTAGAAGACTTCGGAAACATCACAATGCGAAAAAGATGATTTATCATCTCCTCTTTTCTTGATCGTACAATACCAATTCAGTAGCAACATCCTCCTTTCCCTCAAGTTATCAATGGTTGAAATAGATTCTAATGCCATGATTCAATAAAATGGAAAAAAAATATTTTTTGTTGATAAATTCAATAAAATGGAAAAATGGAAACTTTTGAAGGCACTTTTACTTCCTAAATTATTTTCCACTTTAAAACAGGGTCGCATCACCAGAGAACACTGCATGAAATGGTATCACAACAAACTCATCCCTTCTTACCTTCAACTTAATAGTGCCCCCTAGATTGAGTGCTATATAGCTCCTCAAAGAAATCATCAACTTCTCCCAATTCCCAAATTTGAATGTATTTTTTGTTCCAAACAAAATCTAAATTTGAATTTAATACTTTAGTGAGAAATCATTCATATAGTTCCACCCCCTATTACAACTTTTTATATGTTTCAAAACCAATGAAGCACTAACACTTTAAAACAATTGTCGTAGTGGTGTTGGACATGGGGACATGTACGGGACACGCCACATGGTGTGTCTCTTTATTTAATTAATTTATTTTTAGGTGACATGCCAGTGACACAATGGGGACACGGTAACTAGTTTAGTATTATTTTTTTTTTTTTTCATTTTTTCTTCGTCTTCATTAGTGCTTTTGATGGAAGTTGGTTATTGAATGTTTTTTTTTACTTTTTGCTTAAATTTAAATAATCAATTAATCACCCATAAATGACAAAAAGATAAGAATTAACGGCGGGTTTGAAATTTGGGGCGATTAATTTTATAACTTAAAAAATAGAAATACTAATTAAAATTATAAATAATATAGTTTATTATAGATAATGATTTATAATTAATGAAAGTTAAAAGATGTAAGATGTGAAAGAAATGAGTGAAAATGAATACTAAAGTGTAATAATTTTGGTTTTATTTTTATCAAATTTTAAAAAAAAAATTAAATGATATATATTTAGTAAATATAAATGAGGGAAGCAAAATTAGTCCTCGCCCACTTCCTCATCGGGTGGGAAAAAATGGCCATCCCTACTTATGAGTTTTTATTCTTCATCTTCATCTTCATATTGAATTAGTGTTAGTTTTTGTTAATTTTTTATTGTTTATGGATTAATTTACATAGAAAAAGTAAAAAATATTTTTTATTGCCGTGTCTTTGCCATGTACGTGTCTTTATTTTTTGAAATCACCGTGTTTAAGGCGTGTCCGTGTCCGTGCTTCTTAGGTTTCAATATGATTAGGTTGTGTTTGGATCTAGGATTTGGATAAGGATTTGTGGAGGGAAAGAAAGAAGTGAGGGAAATGTGAATGAAATATAGGTTTATTTTTTTACTCTAAATCCCTACTCAAATCCATGATCTAAACGCAACCTTAATGTCACGTAAAGTACCTGTGTTTGGTTGGCACTTGGCATCCATTCAACAATGTATGAAATATGACTTTATAGGTGAGGCTAGTGTCAACTTAGAAAGAAATTTTTTTTGGCATTTTAGAGAGAACACAATTTTTATGGTAAAATGTAATATTAGGCTGTCATCCAGTTGACTCTAACAAATGCAAGGGCAAAAGTTCATTTGATTGTGATCACATTGCTAAAATTTTTCTATATGTTTCTGTTTTTTTCTTTGTTAAACTGTTCACTCCTATATTTATCCATATGAAATGTGAATTATATGCCACATCTTCTGCACATCCGCAACATGCTTTGCAATTAGAAACTCTTATTTGAGACCTATGCCTCACATTGATATTGATTAGTCATCCAAAGGAACTAACCTTGTAATTTTTTTTTCTCTTTATCTTTTGTGTTTTTTTGCAGGCAGCTCGAATGCGCTTCATGTACGAAAAGGAACCCTATTGCCTAAATCTTATTGATACACCAGGGCATGTAGACTTCTCTTATGAGGTATGTGAATCTGGCTTGTAAGATGTGCAATAATTTGATATGGCAGTGGTGTAATTGGGAACATTTTTCTTTTTCTGGGAATTTGATTTTGTGAGTCATTTATCAAAAAAATACATAAATTTGTGAGTCATTATACATTAGCAGTCATTACTGTCACTTTTAATGAATAACGTTTCAATTGTCATGAGGAAAACATGAGGAAAACATTTTGCTTTGTAATGTGTTTATATTGTAGATTCAAGAAAGTTCTCATGGCATGTTGCAGTAACAACTAGTTGATGATTTACTGGCTTTCATTAGGATGTACATGTTTCAAGTGCTACAAAATGATTCACAAGAATATATATATATATATTGTAAAGTCTGCTACAATTTATAGAGAGTTTCTTATTTTAAAATTGGATCATGATTGCTTTAGTAGGGAAAAAAAAAAAAATTGTTATACCCTTATTTTACTTGAAATTGATTTTTTTTAATTGCAACGTAATAACATCATGCAAAGTTTATTTTGCTGGTAGTTGATTATCAAACGAAACATATTGAATCACAATGTCAATGGTTACATGTCTACAAAAGATTTAACATGATAGGAAAAACACCATAGGCACAAGGTAATTGAAATGTAGTATTAATTCCAGATTCAATTGCTCTTTTTGTCTCTCTCATCATCTTTTCTTGCTTTTTCTCTTGTCTCGATTGTTCATTTTGATTCCTTTCATCATATTCATTTGGATATGTTCTTTTGCAAGTCTGTTTGTTTCTTCAAATATCACTTGCATTTCTTCCACTCTGTTTCTTATTGTCTGCATTGCATGTTCCTTATTCTGCGGTGTCTAAAGATGATGTTGTTTAAGGATAGTGTAAGAGAGTTGAAGATTTGGCATGAGGCTTCTAAAGGTGAGTTAGATAATATTACTGAATGGAATAAGACTCATAGATATGACTTCATTGTAGATTTGGGTTTGATTTGTTGGATGACTCCAAATTTGAAGGAGGCTGTGAAACTTTTGAAGGATGGATATTTGTTCAAGAAGCATAAGAGTAGTAGTTTCATGTTATGGGCTGAGAAATTTTCAAATAAAAGGGATGTTTTTTGAGTTTTTGATGTGGGTAGGTGGTCAAAAGAAGGCTAATATCATCGCATTCCATTGAGATTTGACGCATAAGGATGGTTGGTTATGACGAACTTGATTCATTAGGTTTTGTTTGGGAATGGCCATTCCAAAAGAGCAAGTAAAAGGCAAGTAGGCCTCATATACTTAGTATCAAGTTTCTTGTGAACCATAGACCACACAAACTTTACTTAAAGTGGCACATTTGCACTCCATATTGCTTTATAAGGAACATTCAGATCATCAATATTGCATGGATTTTATGGGCTGTAACATCACTTATGTTCTGGCTTGTTACTAAAAGGCAATTTTGTTTTGGAAGTAGACAAAAGGTGTTCTGCATTTCATTCTTCAGATTTATGGTTTGTGCCCCTTGGAATAGATGTTGTGATTTGATTTGTTAATGAGAATTTTCTGGATGCTTTATAACCATGGTTGAAAAGCTAAGGTATGTCAGTTATGCTGATATCCAACAATCACGTGGCAGCATGAGAGCACATGGTATTTAGACATGCTTCTATGGAATGTGGCAATGCTGTAATTCTGCTTTGTCTAGAATATTCAAAATTCAAAAAGTTGAAGCTCTCCGGTGTCATCTATTCATCACCTCCAAGATATTTGACAATCACTTTTAGAAATTTCTCATTTTAGGTAGTTCTTACTTTAGTTAGTCTGATATCTTGGCATGACTGGAGTTTATGGATTGCATTTTGCCTCTTGTAGATCTCTTTGAACTGATTTTCTTTACCTTATCTTTTGCCAAATCCAAAATTGATTAGGATTTACAATATAACTGCCATTTGATCACCCACTCTATGTTGTCTGTAATTTGTTGTCGGTTTAATAAGTTTAAACAAAAAAGATTTCTGATTTGTAGAAGTCTCTTCTGCAATTTTTTTTATGCAACTTATTGTCATACTCTTCCATTTATGTCTAGGTTTCTCGTTCTCTTGCTGCGTGCGAGGGTGCTCTTCTTGTTGTAGATGCTTCTCAGGTAATTATTTTCAATCATCTATTTGGATTTTCCTGGTCATTGTTATTGTTTTCATGTTCTTCCAAGCATGTAGAATTAGATGAAAGTCTTACCATGCTGTTGGCAATGTTGAACTTTGGTTTTGATGATTGCATTTAGAAGCATCCTTCTTAGTGCCAAAAGTGCAATTAATATTGTATTGAAGTATTACTATTATTTTTTTGTTTTATGTCTTTCTTGGTGGCGGAAGAAGGATTCATGTAGCCGACTCCATTTGATGGGACTTAAGGCTTAGTTTGGGTTGGGTTGGTTTGGTTTGGTTTGGGTTATGTCTTCTTGGTGGCAGTTAATTTCTCATTGTGAACTATGTCTTGTAGGGAGTGGAAGCTCAGACGCTGGCTAATGTTTATTTGGCCTTGGAAAACAACCTAGAAATAATCCCAGTAAGTGGGTATTGATTCTGTTTTTTTGTTTATTTAATTAGATTGTGCCTCTTTGGTGTTCATTATGCTCCTTTGAGACACACTTCATGATAGTGAATATCAATAGCTTTACTTGCTAGACTTGTTTAACTGTAGGATTTGGTTTTGATTCACTTGAATACAATAGATCTACACATATTATTTGAGTGAAATGCGTTATATGTTTCTTGTGAAGATGGGTTTTCTTCCATTCCAAACTTGTCAAAAAGTATCAGAGCCGATGGTGTTCAACAATTTAGCATGGTATCAGGGCTTTGGCTGTTATTCCCAAAAGTGATATCAGAGTTAATGGTTGATGATCTGTTGGCAGACTATATAGTGGGCTTGCACAGATATTCTTAATGGAGCAAGTAAAATTAAAGTGCACCCGGCTGACAGAACTGTGGCATGGTAGCTCTTGATCAAGTATAGTGGTATTTTGATGGAGTGTGTCTAGTGGCTCAGTATGGGCACGGTGTTGGAGAGTAATAGATTACAATTAAGGGGGTGTGTCTATGATCTTTGATGAACCATGAGTGAATGAGTGAAGTCCTAATGGGTCTTAAATAATATACATTGGTGTTGGATCCTAGTGTTGCGTACATGGACTCATTACTTTCTCCACAACAAATTGGGCCATGTTGATGATGCGCTGTTTGTGGGCCCTGGATTCCTCAACGGTGGTATCAAAGCTTTGACTGCTATTACCAACAAGAACAAAATGAAGCACATAAAGTAAAGAGACGAACACAAAATTTTATAGTGGTTTGGCTACTTGACCACATCCACTCGTGGTTTCTCACTAGTTTAACGCCAATAACACAAACACGAGTTTTCATTAGGGTGACCCAAAACTTTTACAATCACACCTTCGAGGGTTTTCACTAGGTTCCACCCTTAACCTCTTCCATATCGACCAATAAAGTGGGTTTGGGCCCACCCAAAACCATAACCTCCAAACAACAAAACTAAACGCTTCGTTAGATATAAAAGTTAGAATATTTGACTTTGAAAAGGGAGCAGAATTCATCAAGCCCAAGATGTCTCTATTATATGAGAAAGTGTGGTGTAATAGACAATTTTGTATATTCTACACTGCAGGGATGAGGTTTATACCTTCTACAAGCAAAAGAACTTCGAGACTCCATTGGAGCATGCTCTTGAACAAACTTATGTTGAAGGTTGAAGTGTACTCCCAATCTCCGGAGGTTGGAACAACATGCAAGAAGTCTTTGTGGGGTTACAAGAGAAATATAAACTCTCTAGGTATCTTCCTCTCGGCAAGAAACCCCAAATGGGGGTTGGGGTATATATAGACAAGGTTCCCAATGGCTATAAACACTAGTTTTTTCAAATTGAGCCGAGTTTGTCCAACCAAACTGCTTGTTTGGGTCGATCGATGCCTGAGGACTTGTTTCTAGATTTCTAATTTGATCAGCTCACAAGCATTATTTGGTCGGCCTAACCTGCAACTGCATGAAATACATTCTCTGGACTCAATGTTTGTCGGCCAACTAATACTTTCAATCCTGGATACAAACATGGAACACATTCTCGATTGATTTTTTTATAATTAGGGGTATACGAAAAAGGACTTCTCAATATTTTTATATTGTCATCCATAAGATCCGTTGTTGCCATCTCGGTAAACTACAACTACTGAATGGCTATTTAATTTGGTGGGGTATGGCCTTATTTATCTTAGCCTTAAAAATGAACTGGGCTTTGGTTGAGGATGTACATATTTACACGGATACTGAAACTGACCCACATGGTATTGCCACTTCCGTGTAGCAATAAAAACTGAAGCTTGTATAAAATATATCAAATTATAAGTGGCTCATTTCAAAACAAATTAAAGAGAAACATTTAAAAGCAAATGATATAATGGATTTGTAGGTGGAATTGACAAATTTCAAAAAAAAAAATTAATATGCTGCCTGAATTTGTGATTGAGTTTGTGGGCAAAGATTTGTTAGGTAATTTTTGCTCTTGCATATTGCAATATATATGTTTGAATACATTCTGGCATTATCAAACTTGTGTACCATGCCATAAAAGCTTTGAACTCCACTTTTGTTCTTTAAATAAAAATGAATTTCCTATCACTGTAGGGCTACACCAAGGATCTACCTTAAGTCTTTATCTTTTTGCTTTAGTTATAGATGAGTTGACGAGAAATATTCAGGATGACGTGCCATGGTATATGCTTTTTGCAGACGATATAGTGCTAGTGGATGGGACTAGAGAAGGAATTAATACAAAGTTGGAGATTGGACAAAAGCTCTTGAATCTGAAGGATTCCGGATAAGCAGAACTAAGATAGAGTAAATGGAGTGTAAATTTAGTAACAGTAACAATGAAAGCAGAAGAGAAGTGAAAATTGAGAATCAAGAACTACCTAAGAGTGAACATTTTCGTTATTTAGGGTTGATTATCACAACAGCAGGGGAGATTGATGCGGATGTGGCCCATAGGATTAAGGCGGGATGGTGCAAGTGGAGAAGTGCGTCTGGGGTACCGTGCGATAGACGAATACCCACTAGACTTAAAGGTAAGTTCTATAGAACGGTTATTAGACCAGCGATGTTGTATGGGACGAAGTGTTGGGCAACCAAGAAACAATATGTAGATAAGATGAGTGTGGCTGAGATGAGAATGCTAAGGTGGATGTGTGGCAAGACTAGACAAGACAGAATTAGGAATGAGTGTATTCGGGAATGGGTAGGAGTAGTACTGATAGAAGATAAGCTACGAGAGAATCGATTGAGATGGTTTGGTCATATTCAACGGAGACCAACAGAGGTAGTAGTGAAAAGATGCGACGCTGTAACGGTAGATAGAAGTGTTAGGGGACGGAATAGGCCTAGATTAACGTTGGTTAGTGTTGTAAATAGAGATATGGATTTACTTAATTTAACTAACGAAATGGTCTTTGATAGGGCCCCGTGGAGAAGAGGGATTCATGTAGCCGACCCCATTTGATGGGACTTAAGGCTTGGTTTGGTAAATAATTTGTGTCGCCTGTTTTCTTGTTATGGTCAGCATTTCATACTTACCATGCTCCTAAATTCAGATGTTATTTTAATTTATCCTCCCGAATTAGAATATTATTAAACAGAATATTCATGAGTGCTGCAGGTTTTGAACAAAATAGATTTGCCAGGTGCTGAACCAAGTCGTGTTTCCCAGGAGATTGAAGAGGTTGGTATACATCCAGTGAGAAAGACAAAAAATCAATTCTATTTGTTTGATGGGTGTGGTTGTAGATGAGGACTGGATTCAAGGAAATCCAATTAAAATTGTTAATTTGTATCATGTAAAGATAAGTAAGTATTCTAAACTTTAGTATTGCATTTCTTCAAAAGACCACCTGGAACCGGTATGCTTGCATGTTTCCTCATTCTGTAGGAAAGTGCTGCTGTTGGGATATAAATAAAATAATGCAAGATGTCAATGTGGGTTATTTTTAAAACTTTGTTCTAAATTGAACAACTTTCTGTGCAGGTTGTAGGTTTGGATTGTAGCAATGCAATCTACTGCTCAGCAAAGGTTTGTTTTGATTAATTTGTATTTTAGGGAATGTGTTCCATGTTTGTACATGATAAGTAGTAAAGGAAAATGGACTTATTCTACATATGGTTCTATCGCGATAAAGTAGCGAATTTTATGTCTTAACTGGGTCGTGTCTTGTTTTGTAGGAGGGGATAGGTATAACTGAAATTTTGAATGCAATTGTTCAAAAGATTCCCCCACCTCGTGACAGTGCTGAAAAACCTTTGAGGGCTCTAATATTTGATAGGTACCTAACCTAATTGTCATGGTTGAACTTTGTCTGAATGGATTTCATATATTTAATAGGTTATTTGTATAATTTATTTTGAAATTTGATTTCCACTCGGAAAGATCTTGCTAATTTCTTGCGTAAGGGATTGTGATTGAGGCAAGCCTTCTATATGAAGATCTTTTTTATCATTACTTACTGAGAAGATAAATGTGATGGTAGTTGAGTTGATCCTTTAGCTGATAGAAAAGCTCTGTAATCCTAAAAATGGCAGTGTATGGGAGTGATAAATTCCATGGGAGAATGTTGGTAATACTAAGGACGTTATTGGGAGTGGTTAGAGGCTCATATTAGTGATTAGCTTTGATTTTGTGTCTTTCCTAGATGTTGTCTGTTTATATTGTTGATGAGACTAAAACACCAAGTTCAACATCAGATATTTATTTTAACCTTGATTATTGTGGATTTACTAAAAAAACACACAAAGAAATTTGCTTAAAAAAATTCCTTAGAATTAGAATGAAAATTAGTTGTCTGGGATGATTTCTTTTACTTGGCTAAATGACTGCTCTTACATTCTTAATGAATGGAGAACTGATGAAGGGCCATCTCCTCCTCTTCAGATGTATGTATGTCCTTGGTTACTGGAGTGAGAGCAAGAACGCAAGAGGGGCGGGCCATTTTATTAAAACAATAAGCTTGAGCACATCTCAGAAGCATCTATCCATTTGTATCCATGTATTACCAAAATTCGATGCCTTTTGCATTGTTCATCTGCAGAACTGATTCTACTCGACCAATTAAATGCTGTTGTTCTCTCAATTTTTCTAGAAAATACTACCTTCATGATTATATCTTCAATTTTATATAAAGAGTGTTTTATTTTTTTGCTTATGTTTGTCTTTAACTTTATTTAATACACAAGTTACTACTCATTGCCATTTATTTCTCTGTTTCCTCAAATTCTTTGTGCAGTTACTATGATGCATATAGGGGTGTTATTGTATATTTTCGAGTCATTGATGGGACTATAAAGAAAGGTGACAGAATCATTTTTATGGCCAGTAAGAAGGTTAACTACTTTCTGCAAGTCCTCTCTCTCTCTCTCTCTCAGCAGCCTGTGAACACACAACATTCTTCTGCTTACTTGGAAACAATGAATTTGGATAATGCAGGATTATTTTGCTGATGAAATTGGAGTTCTATCTCCCAATCAGTTGCAAGTTGATGAACTATATGCTGGTGAGGTAGATAATAGCATCCAATGATTTATTTCTGAACAAAATTTCTTTTCTTGGTTTCTTATTAGTGTTGCTTCTTGCTCAGTGGTTTTCTTTGACTGGTGTTTGGGTTTTTCCATGCCATCTTTATTCTTGTGAAACTTTTTGCAGCCAATTGGTGCTTATACTTTTAGAACCTCATGTCCTTCACCTCCTAAAATTTTTAATTGAAGCCTAAAATTCCTATTGATTGTTTATGACACATGTATTTCACTGTTTGGATGAAGAAGGTATGGTCTCAAAATACATGTTACTGATAGAACCTTTTGTTTTATACAACCATGTACAGAGCATATAATGAATATGTTTCAGCACTTTAAGGTAATAACCATATTGGAATCCATGATATGGTCTTAAGATAAGGATTTGGCTCATCTTAGTTATGATGTACTACAGCTTGCAGTACCAATTCAAGTTTCATAAGTCAGACAAAGACCAACAATAGCCTGTCTGATTGGCCGTGCATGGATGGATCAACAATTGATGAGTTCCACCCTTGCTTTTCTTGTCGACCTACTGCATTCTTCAAATGGTTTGAAATCAACATATATCATTGCTTATAAAAGAAAATTTTGTGCTTTACTTTGGGTGATTGGAGAGGCCACACAATCATAAACCAAAAGAATTACTAATAGCAAACAAGTAATGGAATAATAAACCAAAAGGCAAATGGCCGCAAACTGGGATTCCAAGCAAAAAATTAAACTACTAAAATATTCCTAATATGTGGAATTTCTAAGGTGGCCTTGATTGTTGCAATGCTCCATCAATTGTGATCGTAGATTAGAGAGTGATTATTTAGCAGGAAGTGGAGGTTGTGGTAAGGGTAAGGGTTTGGTGGTTGAGTAGTTAAGTAGTGTTGGTAGTGGTGGCTTGCTGTGTGTGAGAATGTTTTTTCTTGTTTGTTCTCCTCTCTCTCTCTCTCTCTCTCATAAGGTGGTGCCCCCTTTGGAAGGTCAGTGTTTTAGGAGTCAGGAGAGGAAGATTTGGAGTGGAGTGCCTTTGGTTGTGATGTGGTCCTTATGGAAACATAGGAATGATATAGTATTTAATGCTTCTACTTCTAACTTTGCGGAGCTATGTGAAGTGATTAAGGTGAGAATTGCACTGTGGTCCGAACCAAGGTATGCTAAGCATCACTTTTCAGTGCAGGATTTTCTGGTAAATCTTAGGCAGGTGAGGTGTTGTCTTAAAGGGAGGGGTACATAACTTTGCTGCACTCTGCTGCTGGTATGTCTGGGTTGATGTTTGGTGACTCCCTTCTTTTCTGCCTATTTAGTTTGGGGGTTGGGGATTCGGAGTTGAATTGCAGTTGGGTTGAAGGGAATTGCAGAGTAGAGTTTGTGGCTGGTTCCCCTTCTGTTCTGCTGCTATTTGTGGCTGGTTTTGTGGGAATTGTAGAGTAGAGTTGGGAATTGCAGTTGGGATGGTTTTGTGGCTGCTGTTTGGTGTCTAGGATGCTGGTTTGACTTTGTTATGGGCTGCTGGTATGGAGTTTGATGTGTAGATTTGTTATGGTTTGGTTTTATCTGCTTCCCTTGGAGTCTGCTGTGGATTCTGCTACTGGTTTGGAGACTGCTGTCATGGTGTTTAGGGAGCAGAACTGTACTCTGCTTTCCCTTGGGTTGGTGCCTTACCAACTGTGTGTGCTCTTTGTATTTTATTGATATCTGTCAATGTTTCTGCTTGATACTTATCAATAAAATTCCTCTTTTGGCTGTTTCAAAAAAAAAGGTGGTGCCCCCTTTCCACTTTCTTAATTCAATTTCTTAATTCATTAAGGGAATGCCACCTGTATACAGAGGAAGCAACAATCAATACAAAACCCAATACACCTACATATTTATCAAAAAGCCTTACAAAATGAATGAACTAATCGAGAGAGGGGTTCACAACCCCTGATTCTCAACCATACAAATTATTGAAAAACTCTTCAGCTTATACAATGGAATTGGAGTCTCTATACAATCAAAAGGCCTTTGATTCCTAGCTCCCCACATTATCCACATAAGGCATCATGGAATCCATAATCACTTCTCCTCTTTCCCTCTCTTGGTGGGTAACATTTTGAAAATGTGCCTAAACCCGAGGTTGTGATAAGAAAAGGCTTAAACTTGTTGAAATCTTATAATATTCTAAATATGAATGTGTATGTTAGAATGTAGCATCAGATATGCAAATTTTACTTTATTCTACTATTTTTATTGTTGTTTGTATCTAAACCATTTATTAGTGCCTCATTTATTACCATGTAGAAAGTACAGAAGGTTAGTGAGATGGATATTAAACACTCTGGGTGTATGGTACTTCTTGTCACCAAAACATATAGAAAAAGAAAAAGAAAAAGCAATGTTGATAGAAGAGAGATTTGTCAATCCAACTTGTGGCAAAAATTTATTCGCCATTCCTTTTGCAGTTGCAAATGCTAACATATGTCTTGTTGGTCTATATTATCTTCTACCGATACAGGTGGGTTACCTTTCAGCTTCCATAAGATCTGTAGCAGATGCTAGGGTGGGTGACACTATAACACACTACAGTAGAAGGGCAGACCAATCATTGCCTGGATATAAAGAAGCCACTCCAATGGTGTTCTGTGGCCTGTTTCCTGTTGATCGGACCAGTACTGATCTTTTCCTTAATCATTCTTATTTATTTATTTATTTTATCAAATTCTATATTGAAATCTTGTGCACTCCTATGTTGCTGGCATGTAATCTATGACTATTGTAGGTTTCCCGAGTTACGTGATGCATTGGAGAAGCTGCAACTCAACGATGCTGCATTAAAGGTAATTGTATTTCTATTAAGTTGGGAAATAACATTAGTCAGGAGGGTAAAATTGTAGTCTTGCTTTTGCAATTAATAGTTTATAGGGAAATTCTATTCGTACACCAAATAAAATCTTAGCACACCATTTGTCGTTCGGATATAAATTTCTGAACAAAAGTCAAATGGTCGGACATAAACTTTTGAACAAAAATGAATTGTTTAGATATACATTCGCTCCAATGTTAATATCCGAACGACTGATTTTTTGTTCAGATGTTTATGTCCGAATATTTGACTTTTGTTTGGAAATTTATATCCAAACAACATAAATGGTGTACCATCTAGATTTTCTATGGTGAGCAATTAGGATTGCCCTAGTTTATATGGGAGCTTCAATTTACAACATTAAATCATCTCAATACACCCTCATTTTTCATTATAATTTTATCCCCATCTAAAATTACCAAGAAGCACTCAAATCCTAAACATTCAACAACCTAATTTCTCATTCCACCCATCCCTTCCTCTACCATCTGCACTGCCCACCACCACTGTTGCTCATGGGCACCACCCTCCATTCCCTTCACCGCTTGCCGCCTCCTCCTCCACCTTGTCAGTCGCTGTCGCCATCACCCCAGCCCCTCTCTTGCCCACCCCAGCCACCCCTACCTCAGATTTCCCTCCCCTAGCCCTTTACCCTTTTCGCCACCCTCCCCACTACCCCTCTCCCCTTTCTGCCACCCCTAGCCCCCCTCACCACACCTCCCCTTCCTGACATTCCCAGTTCCTCCCCGCCACCCCCTCCCCTTTTTAAATTGAAGACATCGTCTAATGTCTTTCATTTAGATTTCAGCATTTTACTATTTGGTTTGGCATAAAGTTTTCTTCAATCATTTAAAAAAAAAAAATTAACAGTTTAAAATTTTATACTAGAAAAATTTGAAAATGCAAAAGCTTTGTTTTCTACGGAAACAACTTGAGAACATTTGGCAGCTACATTTTTGGTTTCTGTATTTGAGCCCGAACTTTAATTCTGAGAGACGAAATTTGGAAATTTCTTGGCATTACTTTTCACTGAAGCCAGTATTTTTTCTTTGCATATTTACTTAGTTTCAACCATGCTTCACACTGGTCACGGAGAGATCATCCTGGTTCTTGTCCTGAAAATCAGCCTATGAACTGGCCTTTAATACAGCTCCGGTGGGTTCCCTCATGCTGTGTTTGGTTGGAGGATTTGGGAAGGGATTTGGAAAGAGAAAGGGAAAAGACGTGTGAAACTATGTGAAATTTAGGCATATTTTATTCTCATTTCACCTACCTTTTTCATTTCCCTTTCTAAATCTCTCCTCAAATTCCCCAACCAAACACAGCATCAAGGAAGCCCCTATCAGCTGCCAGCTCATTCAGGGCCTTGGGCTCTTCCCACTGCTTTCTGTTTCACTCCCATGACCCAGAATTGTGTGCCTGAAATTATTTATCCTGATGCTTTGTTGATGTCTTCTAGTTTAAGATTGACTCTCATAAGATTTCTCTATTTGAGATTCACTTTGAGGCAATTGTCAAGGAACTAGCCTTATATGCCTATGAATACAATATCCATTCCCCACACTAAAACGGACTTGCTTCTAAATCCCTGAAATTGGTCTTATTGGTTTCCATTGTATAACTTGTAACTTCAGTGCGGTATATGATGAGTTTATAAGTTACTCACTGGTGAGATTTCTTATCCCCATTTTTAATGTTAATGCAGTTTGAACCTGAAACCTCAAGTGCCATGGGTTTTGGTTTTAGATGTGGCTTTTTGGGGCTTCTACATATGGAAATTGTTCAGGTCGGCATTTAACCGTGTCCTTCTCGCTCTCTTGGTGATATCGATTTGTGTTACTATTAATTGTAATATCTTGAGATATTTGCTCTGATAAAGTTTTGGTCCCACAGGAAAGGCTTGAGAGGGAATACAATTTGACGCTAATAACTACTGCTCCAAGTGTTGTATACCGAGTGATCTGTGTAAATGGTGATACTGTAATTTCTGCTTGATCCCAAACTCCATGCACATTCTTATGACTAATATTCTTCTCTCTCTCTCTCTCTTTCTTGGTTTTCTAAGAATGTTGAACTGATAAAATATTTCATATTTGACAATAAATACCTACTAGAGGCCTAAGGATTCAAGGTTCAAAAGAAATCCATGCTATGCTGTTGTTTTATTCTTATTATTGGACCAGGCTCATAGCATGACTCTAGTCATAGCTTAATGTATATAGGCTAATGCATATAAGAGTAATAAAGGTTTACACAAATATCTCAAAGATAAAAAACCCACGCTTATCTTTTAATTAACCTTGTGATAAAGGCTAGATAAATTTTCTAGTTATGATCTCTCCCAAGTGGGTAATTTTGATGCTTTTTGCTCATGGAAATTGCCAATATTGCTCTAATATTAATAGACTATTTGAAATTGGTAATTTTTTTTTAAAATTTTCCTATGGAAATCAATTTTTGAATGGTTCTCTATTGAAACTGTCAACGTGTTGTGTTACCAAAAAATGTTAATGACGTAGCCATTTTTGTTTTGGTATGCATGATCCGAAATATGGTACAACCTGACCAATCCAAGATAATTGAAACTTGAGGAGCCTTAGTTTCTATTATATTGGCAAGGTAATAGTTAGCACCCTGGAATGGATTTCTGCAACTTTGTGAAAAAAAGTAGGGCACTTGGCATTTAAAATCCCCATGTCTTGCCGAAGCGAGCATGGAAAAGGCACCAATTGGCATTTAAACTCTCACATCTTGCCGATGCGAATGTGGAAATGGCATCATACAAACTTTCATGTCTTGCTGATGCGAGCATAGAACGATACCTGGGCCAAATAAAATCACACAAACAATCTCGTATTCTTTAAAAACCCGACTCTATAGGCTGTTAGACTTCTAATTATAATATGATTGGGATTATAAATTTTTTTTTAAAAAAGAGTTTATACTATGATTGGGACTTGTAAATATGTAAGTAAGAAATTCTGACTAACTAGAATATTCTTGACCCAATAACCATGTAAAAGAAGTCAAACTACTTGACCCCCCTTGAAGTAAACCCTATTATAATCCACATACTGTAAATCTTGAAATTATGAAATAAGCCTTGATTAAAAAATGTAATAAGAGAAAAAAGGGTATGTCCACCAGCATAATATCCTATAAAAAAGACAAAAGAATAAGACTGAGATAGAACCTCAATTTAATTTTCATTTAACAAGGTTCAAAGCTTCTGCAGTTTTGCAACACCATTATATATATTTCCTTTAGCTTTTTATTGGTTATTTTCTTCATCTTCACTGTAACTTTTTCCTTTATTTTCTTTTGTAGAATACAGAAACTTACTTTTTTCCTTCCTATTATATATGCCATATTATTGCTATCAATTTATTTAGTGTGAATTCTTTTTTTGCTGATCTAGGTTGAATGTTCTAATCCATCTGTACTTCCTGAACCTGGAAAAAGGAGGTCAATTGAAGAGCCATTTGTCAAGGTTATTGACTGTTCCCTAGATGATTTCCATTTTTAGATTTGTTGGATGTAATAAAGTTTCTTTTTGAAGCTTGTATTCTATGCTTCTGCAAAATATGTGCAGATTGAGATGCTCACTCCAAAAGACTATATTGGCCCTCTCATGGAGCTTGCCCAAGAACGACGAGGAGAGTTCAAAGAAATGAAATTTATAACTGAGATTAGAGCTTCACTCACCTATGAGTTGCCTCTGGCAGAGGTACCCGTAGGCAATTGTGTCGTCCTTGTTTATTGACAACATTACGTGAATGCTATGTTCAATTTTTTGTTGATTGTCTCTTCTATTTAGGTTGGCTATGTTTTTTTCTTTCTTGATTTTTTATTTTTTTTTAAATTTTTTTTGCTTTAGGTAAGTTGCATTGTAAATTTGTTTTGCAGATGGTAGGGGATTTTTTTGATCAGCTTAAGTCCAGAAGTAAGGGTTATGCTAGCATGGAATACTCTTTTATCGGGTACGTTGATGTGCTTTGGCTTTTGCAATAAATCATGCCTCAATTCTCATCTCACAAAATGTATTGTATGAAGACAGATGGAAATCCACCATCTGAAAAAGAAGACAGATGGAAACAAGGAAACAAATGGTTAAAGTTGTCTTGTGGACTTCAGGACTCAAGTGTTCAGTTTTCTCAACTGGAAAGAGTCATTCATTAGTAAAAAAAGAAAAGTCTACTTGTAGTTTTTTTTTTTTTTTTTTTTTTTGGGGGGGGGGGGGGGGGGGGGGGCGGGAAGCATGGCCATATCCCCCAAAGGGCATGCTCATTTCCATAGACATGTCTTGGATACACATCTATCCATGTCCTATTTTTTCATATTTGTTTAAGCTGGGCATATGTTGTATACATTGGGAACACATGCCCATTTTTCAGGACATCTCATGGACATGGCAGGGTTTCTTTTTATAAGAAAAGTTTCCTTACAAAAATTTACTTTGTAGATTTATGTTTGATAAAATCATAAAAATAACTTTGTAGTTTTAATGAAGAAAAGTAAGGATGTGTTCTTTGATCTAGGTGACCAAAAACCAGAGAGAGAGAGAGAGAGAGAGAGAGCCCTAAAACTCAGATCTGGCGGTCGATAACCAGTGACCAGTCAAGAGATGTAGAAGAAGACCTACCTGATCTTAAGCCCCACTGAATCTTCAGGCTCCAAAACTCCACCCATTTTCTTTTTTATTAAACTGTGCCCTTTTTTTTTTTCTCTCCACATTTTGACATGATCGCCATTCACTTGACATGATATATGAAGAAAAAAATAAGCAGACCCAAAACAACGCACCAATTAAAAGACTTAATAAAATTTTATTATAATTTTTGATTTGTGGATGTTAATATATACATATATATGTTACATGGATTCGGATAAAATTATTGGGTGTAGGTGTGTGTCCAAATGCCAAGACTTCCTAAACCCTAAATATTAGGATATGTATCCGAAAGTGGAGTATGGGTACGTAAACACATCTTCAACATTTAAATACGTTGCGTATTGTATGATATTATGACATAAGATGTTGTAAATTATTAGGAATGCATTTAAAATGAAATGAGAATTAAGGGAAAAGGGATATCTTGATCTCTCATGCATGTCAAAAAGTTTTCTTTGCTACCAAATGTGAGCTTCTTTTTCAGTCATCATAAAAATGAGAGGATCCAAGTCTTAGGGGTTGTTTCGGGGTGTTCTAAATAAGTGCACTTTTTGACTTTTTGGACTAAAAAGTTGAGAAAAAAAAGATGGTTGTTTGGGTTAACTTTTTATGAAAAAATGTGTATTAAAAAATTATATAAATTAGTGTGTAGGAGAAGATTAGGAGTGTGAGTTGTACAGCCGTACTATCTGCGCAGCTGAATTGATGCTAAGAAATGATTGGCTACTTTTTGGGCATTGCACTGGACGGTGCTGTTCGGCCCGTGGGGGCGATCACGGGTCCCGTTTTGATAATCTGAACCATTCGATATGTAAAACTCGTCGAGTACTATATGCTTATAAAAAATCACGTTGATCGGATATCAATAGCTATTTGATTATATTAGTTTTTTTTCAACCGTTAACTATAACACCATCCATTTTTTTTATACAAAACTGATTTGATCATGTAGTTAGAAATATCCGATCAATGTGATTTTTTATAGACATACAGTACTCAACGAGTTCTACACATTGAACGGTTCAGATTATCAAAACCGGACCCGTGATGGGCCCCTACAAGCCGAATAACAGTGTGTTAAAATTGCACCCCAACTGTGTAATTTTTCTTAAAAACCGCAGCCACAGATCTAACTCGGTCAGATCTGTCTTGTGATTTTGTATGTAAAATTAAGTTTTTACTATTTTTTTTTAGTGAATAGTGATAACTTTTTGGATTTGTCTTTTTTTGGATATGCCAAACTAGGCCTTAGTAGCAAAAAACTTCTACTTGGTTGACTTTTTAAACTCAGAACGCATTTCCTTGCTCCCAAGCAAGGTTTTGAAAAGCGGTTGCGGTCGCCGTAACGGTAGCGGTGGCGTGGTTGTGGTTGCGAGGTGTAAAGGCCGTAGCGTAATGGTTGCAGTAACCGAAACCGTGAATTTTTTTATTTTTCATACAATTTGAAAAAAATTTACCGATACGCATATTTTTTTTCCATGATCATATTTATTGGGTTTAAAATAAATATTGATCAATTTTTATAAATTTTTAAGTATGATCCAATATATTTCATATTTTTAAATCACTATAAACTGAGTTTTTTATATTTTATTTTAATAATTAATGACTTTATATTATACAAAAAAATCAATCACTAACTATTATATATAAGATAAACAATGACAAAAATAAGAGAATAAATAAGAGCCTAAATATATATATATATATTTTAACCAAGCCAAATAAATAATGACCACACTTATTATTATTATTATTTTCAAACAATATATAGATAGACACACACAAACAAAATGGTTGAGTAATAGCAGTTGAATAAAATAGCATAGGTCTTACAGTTTCAACAAATCAATAACATGTTCTTCATCTTCCCTCTTCTCTCTCTCTATCTCTTACTCCTCTATTTTCTCTCTTTATCTTTCCTCTTCTCTCTATCCCTCTTTCCCCATCTTTAGCTTTTGTGTTTTTTCAAAAGAAATTCAAAACTCACGTAACGGTGTAATGTGAGCCGTCATTTATTATAAAGACACATTTACCGCCACGTCGACATACTGTGAATCTCAATCACACCGCAAAGCAAATGTAGAACGGTGGCGGTAACCACCAAAACCGTTACGTAACGACGTTACGTAACGATTGCGGCCGCTTTTTAAAACCTTGCTCCCAAGTATAAAACTTATAAGAAAGTCCTCCGGTCGAGGAAGAAACTCACTCCCAACTGGGATAGAAATTTTTAAACATACCAATCTTAAATAAACAAATAAAAAACTTATTATAATACTTTCTATTTACGTAATATTTATATATACATATATTTGACAAAGACAATTTGTAATTGACATCATTCTCAAATATTTATTCATATTTTGACACATATATTACAACTAAGCGAAAAAAATGATTTTTAGAATATATTTATATATTTAATATATAAAATTTATACACACTCCCTTAGGCGCCCTCAAACTTAGAAAATTTTATATGCTCTCGTTCCCCACCCAAGCCTCCACCTTGTCTCCCGCTTCCTCTCCCGTCCCTACTTCTTGCAACTAAGATCCAAGTATTTAATTTAGATTTTAAGTGTCAGACACATATTCCATACCTTACCCTTATCGTATGTAGTGGCCACAGGTACACTGAAGGTAATAGAAAAGTCCATGTAACACTTATATAGATAATAATATATATGCATGGACTTATTAGAAAATTATTTTGTTGATGTGTTTGTATTGTATTGTATTGTACCTATGTCCTATGTTCATGTCCATTCTTCTTAGTTTTCCTTCGTCTTTCTGGGGTTAATGAATAAAAACCTAACCCACCTGAAAAAGTATGTCATCTAAATTCGCCTTTCTTTTTTTTCTTTTTCCTTTTTTATTATTTTATATTTAAATTTATTACTATTTTTTACATGGCATGCATGCATCTATACCTTCTTGCTTTTTTTTTTGTGTTATGTTTATGATTACAGGGCTTTTGTTTTTACGAATTCATCGTACCATTAATAATTTCCATTCATCATCTTAACTGCCAGGTACAAGGAAAGTGATTTGATAAAACTTGACATTTTGATAAATGGTGATTGCGTGGAACCTTTGGCAACAATTGTGCACAGAGATAAGGTAACTTAGCTCGTTTTCTTGAGTTCGTCACTCTAATTCTAAAAAGTACGCATAAAAAGGAAACAAGGCTTGAAGAATTGAAGGGTTGTAGGCCTTAAACTAAGAAAACTTGGGATTGGAGTGTAGAGGTTTAAAATGCAATTAAAGGAATGATGCTTACATAGAAATTTACATACATGTAGGAATAAAAAAACATTGAAATGTATAGAAAAGCTAAAACGACGTTAAGAAAGTCATTCGGGAGGCTAAACATGGGGTTGTGATGATCTGTATCTTGAGTTAAAAATACAAAAGATGGGAAATATTAAATATCTACATATATATGAACCTTCCTGGATAAGAGAAAGAAAAGCAGAGACCTAAGCTGTGTTAAACATATTAGAAATGATGATGATAAAGTGCTAGTAAAGGAATATGAGATTGATGAATGTTGGAGGCCTTATTGCTAAAGCAATTTATTGGAAACTAGTTAGAGAATGTCGTGTGATTATAGAATTCCTGATAAGTTGAAAACAAAGTTCTATAGGACAATTGTAATTCCAGTTATGTTGTATGATACAAAATGATGGAAAAAAGAATTATTTTTTTTTAGGAAATGAGCCCCCCTAAAATGATTATTTTGAGATGGATGAATGGTTTATCCAAATAGGTATGTCAAAGTAATGTAAAGTTTGGGTTTGCTTTGGTAATTACTATTCGTATTAAGGTTCAAAGACATTGTGGTAGTTTTCCCTTTACATTTAAATATCAATGGAAAAATGATGTCGACACGTGGTTAATAATGATTTACTTGTGATGGCTGCAGTAAAAGTGCCACACTATCTGGTGATTTCGTTAGTGTGGAAATTCTGGTTGAGTATCAGGACCACCACTTTGTGGAATCATAGCCAGAAATTAAGTCAGCACCCAGTCCACTGCTCTCAAAATCAACATGGGACTATCTTGTGGGCAATGGCCCTTCTTATTAATTGCTGTAAATTTGAAAAAAAATAAAAATGATGCATACGTTTGTATTAATATCGTTAGTCATTCGAAACTCCAAATCATATGAAACTGTAGGAAACACTATATGAAGGTGCTAAATATATGTTGAATAGGCAGAGAGGAGAAGGGGAGGGACTTGTGCTGTTGCTGTGGACATTAGTTAGATATATCTTCCAATGTCAGTAGAGAAATTGGCTCTATCGTGATATTTGATTGTTCATCTTCGTAACATTAATAACCAATATCTGTTAAAGATTCCATCAGATTTCCCATGAATACATCAAATTGTAATTGATACATAATTGAGAATTTGTGGTGAAGATGTAGGTCTTGAGCAAATAACTGGATAATTATATCTGTCTAAAGTATTTTTTGTCTATTGGAAAATGGGTACTTTTCTTTGGAGTTTGTTTTCAGTTATTCCTCGGTGGGAAATTATTATGAAGGTTTGCTCTTGGCTATTTATGAATTTTCACAAGTGGCTAAACATAAAATTTATAAATATTTGATTCTTTTTTTTTTTTGAAATAAATATTTGATTCTTAGCCTTCCACCTTTGTAGTTTCTTGACTTCAATGTTTATGCACTCTTATGTTTATTTTCCCCCTAAAATTGTTTTACTGACAAAGTTGTGAGATTAATGCTTGATGCCTTTTTCAGTCATATGCAGTGGGGAGGGCGTTGACTCAAAAGCTGAAAGAACTTATACCACGACAAATGTTTAAAGTTCCAATCCAAGTAAGATCCATATCTTTCTTTAGTAGATAAATGGACCAGGAATTCAGCAACAACAATGATAAAGAAAAAATTTAGGAGTCTTTTGGGTACATCCTAAGTTGAGATTATAAGAATTTGTGTGGTACATTAAATTATTAATCACATAATATCCTTTATTCTAGTTACTGACGGATTAGATGTGAGCTTCAAGTCATATGTTTCTTGTTTTGTGATCCTCCTTTACAACAAATCTTTGTCCTTTTTCTCTTTATGAAATGGAACAATCTGCAATATATGCATCCACTAGAGCCCCTTTCAATTGGCTCATAGCTTTGTCTGGAGTAGTTGAATCATGGAGCAATGTTTTGAAAACCGTACCATTGAGCTAACTGAAAAATGAATTGGGTGGACGGGTCACTGGTTCGACCATTGGGTCAAACCGGATCGAAACATGACGTCATAATTGTTTCATAAATATTTAAAAATAATATATAAATACAAATGTTGGCAATAATTTTTTTAAGCTAAATATTATGAATTAAAATTTGATTAGTAATTTTAACACTTTAAATTTAAAAAAAGTAATATATAACTATATAATATATTAGATATAGTTTCTTGATATGAATATTATATATATTACTATTGCAATTAGTTATATAAACAAGTGGAGTGGCTCAGTGGTAACATGGGCCTTATTTATACCATAGGTCATGGTTTCAAACCTTGGCAAAACCATTTGGTACATAATTTTTAATGCAAGGAAGACAACAACATAACTGGACCAGTTCTGGGTCAACTAGTTTGGTGGTTTAACTGCGAATTAAAGTGAATTTCATAAAATACTCCAGTTCTTTGTGCAGAATAGTTCTAGCATAGACCCGAACTGGACCAAGGGCCTGTTGATGATCAACCGGTCCAACCAGCCGGTTCGGTTCGGTTTTCAAAACCATGTCGTGGAGTATGGAAAATTAGGATTAGGTGAGAAGAATAGATTGGAAGAGAGTTTTTTTAAGTAGGTTTAAGGCTAAAAATTGATCAGCCCCTTCACCTTAGCATGTATTTATATTAGAGTTCAATTCTAGTGATTCTATATAGTTGGGTGACAAGGATTGTGTCCCCGGATTTGTTTGCGACAGGATTTTATCGATACTCTCTGTGTTTAGAGTTGGTTTTCTTGATATTGTCAGATGTTTTCTTTAGCATCAGCTTGATGCTCTTTAGCTAATAAAAGTGTCATTATGTATTAAAAATTAAAAATAAAATTAGCATGATATGATTACAAGAATACCGTCGGCTAAGATGAAAAAATAACAAGAAATGACACTCCCTCAAGCATGAAACTAGTTTATCTGAAACTATTGAATTATCTTGGAGACTGTTGAAGCTTTCATATCTGCCTTTTTCTTCTTTTTGACATAAATATAATTGCATAATGTAACCATCAACTTGATGGGGATCCAAAGAAGGGTGGGGGGTCAATTAAATTTGGTGGGGGCAATTAGTAGCACTCTCCATGTAACATAGCACTTCAAATTTTACAGTTCAAACAGGCAGAAAAAGTATCTGTGAGGGAGAATTATATTTTTATTGTAAAACGTTGATCATTTTGGAGTTTAATTACTATAGTATACTATAGGGATTTAGCTGCAGTTTGTAACAAGGTGGAGTACTATGTATATATTCTTTTGGTTCAGCGGTCAGGGTGTCCAGGCCAACTTACATGCCCGTTGACTAATCCTCTCCCTGGTCTAGTCAAAGGCAGGCCATCCATGCCAGGGCTAGAGAAATTGCGAGAAATTACTTTTTCGCAACCTAGCCCCAAGAATCAAGCCCTGAGCAATTGTGTGGGGAGCACACCCACCAATTGTGTTGGAGTACTATATTGACATATCTCTAAATTCAATGTTGGGGATTATAATGTAATTCTTGTTGGAACATCAAAGCTCCATGTTTAATTATAGCATGTTTTAATGAACTTTCTCTTCATTAGTAGACTTGGGAGGTCAACAGCATGAGGTGATGGTGCATATATTTACCTTACAAGTTGAACTTAGTTTTTTTATTTTATATATATATATATAAGAGGTTGGCTATTGTAGTTGGACGAGAAATTGTTGTGTCAACTGTAATGCTCGTCATGCTTGAGCCTTGCATATAATTAGTACCTTTCTTGAATTGGCTAAATTTAATGACTCCTTCCTATGGGTTTTCCATACATTGCCAAGCAGAAAACTAGAAGAATGTGAATACAAAAAAGAAATAAAATGAATGAGAAGACTTTGGCAAAAGAAGTTTTTTTTTATTAACTGTATTTTTACATCAGCATCGACCAAACCAAAGGAGTTGTTTTGCAATGCTGTTTCAAAAAGCTCAAGAAGACCTTTGTAGCATTTCTTTCTATTGAGTTTTACACTCCAAAATTTATGAAGATCAGTTTCAGCCTGCAGGTTTCCCTTTTTTAGTATGGCAAACCATATTTCCCAATCAGTGGAAGCTGGGTCATTTATTATTCGATAAATATCATCTCAAAAAGATCTAGAAGGACCTACTCAATAGATTTTTTGGTGAATGTAGATTCCATGTAAGATGGATTTAAATCTTCACCTTTTTTTTTTCCTTTTCCAGTCTAGAAGGACCAGAACTATGTTTTTCTTTACTGCTCTCTTTATTGTGGAAGCTAAATTGATGGATTCAAGTCCTTTTCTTTTTTTCCTTTGTCCGATATGGAAGGACCATTGCTATATTTCTATTTATAGAGCTCTTTATTGAGACTAAATTTTTTAGGGCTTTTACTTCTGCTGAAAAAATGTTTGATTTTTGAAGATTAGTGTGACCTTAATGCCATATAAAAAGATAAACGAACATACCCACATGTTTTAAACAGGATTGCCTCAATTGCCAAATATCTTTTCGTTTCAAACCTTGCAACTGAGAGTCCTTGGTACTAAATACCTGTTGTTTCTTTATTTCTTTTCTTTTTTCATATTGAGCACATCATTGCTGATGTGAAGTTATTTCATTTTGTTTGTCAAAATTTGATTCCCAACTACAAGATATGTCTATACATAATCTAAAATATACTTTTGTTAACAGATTAATGCATATAAATTGGGAATTCTTGCACCACTGTAATTTTTCCTTGGTACACTTGGTTTTAACACCGTATGTTGTTTCTTTCATGACAGGCAACCATAGGTACCAAAGTGATAGCAAGTGAATCTTTGTCCGCAATTAAGAAGGATGTTCTAGCCAAATGCTATGGTATGATGAACAAATCTGCTCCCTTTGAATGTGACAAACTTCTAACAGCATTGAAGTAATTTTGATCCCATTGGTGTAGATGCTTGTGGTTTCTTACATCATAATACCACAAAATTTGATCTTGGGTTTCTCGATTGTGGGGGAGAATAATATAGAGCATAGAAAGAAGAAATATTGCATGGATCATGGCCATCTTCTAATGAGATTGGGCGTTAGTCTTAGTCTTAAATTGATCATGGGCGTCTCCTACACTTGGGTCTTTCAATTAGCCCAAAATACCATAAATAGCTACTGTCAAAAACTTCTAGTGACCATAAAAATCTGTAAATCCAGCAACTTGCAACTTCTGGAAACCAACTTGAATATGAAAATCTTAGCAGTTTTTCCTTTGTCCTAATAGAATCTAAGCCCTAACAATAAAGCCAACCGTAACTTTCTTTACTCGAGTTTCCTAAAGTTGTCATACAGTAGAAAGCAGCGTCTTTTCAATTGATAGAAGTGATAAGGAATTTGTTTATGTCAAATGCAACTTATTTTTTCAAATTAAATTTTGAATCACTTCTTGATTATTCTTGTAGGTGGGGACATTACCAGGAAAAAGAAATTGCTCAAGAAACAGGTGCAATTTTTTCCCCAAATATATTCTTGAAACTCTTACAAAATTTCTCTATACAATCTATGTTAGATGGACTTGGTTATGGGTGTTGGGTGTGGATGTGTAGCTAGGGTTCCAACCCATCAATTCTCTTGTTGAAGCATATGCGGACTATAAAAAAGAAAGGATAATATTTTTAATCTATTTTATGGGATAAAATGGTTTTGTAACATGAAGTGTCAAAAAATGCACTCTACTCATTTTATAGCAATTATGCAACCAAAAATATATATATATATATAATGACAATATTAAATAAAATGATATAACAAAATTGAATCAATGGATTTGCATGCTAAGGATGTATCTGATGGCAAGTGTCAGATATACATATCCCATACCCTTATCCAAACATCAAGTATTTGACACGCGTACTTGATTTATTTTGAAGAATCCAACATAGTGTACAATGATGAACTAATATAGTGATATCCATTATAAATGTTAGTTAATGCTCTAAAGGATGGGCTATAAAATTTAATAATCATAGCTCTAGGATAGGAAGTCAAGAAAATGCTTTGTAACCATCTGGCGCATGGCCACGCCAAGATTCTCAGGGGTGTTGTGATTGGTGGAGGAGGTGGGGCTCATGATTTTGTGGTAGGTGATTGGGGAACAGCAGGGGGCATGATGTATGGTGATTAGTGAGGAGCATGAATACGTGGCGCCCCAAGAGCACCGAATAATTTTTCCTATCTTAGACTCTTAACAATTATTGATCCATTAAATGAGAATCATTTGGCCTTGTTACAAAATTCTAGTTAGTCTTAGTTCCATTCTAGGATTGCAGTTGTGTATGCAATCCTGAAATAATGTAAATTGAATGTGTTTTTGAAGTGTACAAATGCGATTTTACGTAGAAACTGATGCTACATGCATGGACCAAGGGACTAGTTTTTCCAACGCACACCCACATACGGAAAGGCTGATGTTATACGAAATTCATTATTCTGAGTTATTTTAGTGTGCAGTTCTGATTTTAAAGAAATGGTAGTTGTTTGGTTATATACACAACATATTTTCAAATTTTCAATCTCAATTATGATTGAACTTGAAATGTGTGATTCAATACATCTGATCATAGTTAATGACCAAAACTACTGATTTTTGCATTTCTCTTCTCTTTCATTCTCCATAAAGGAAAACTCTATTCATAATAATGTGGCAATAGCAGTTTGTAAATAAAATTATCTTCACGGATGTTTTGTTTTAAAGTAAAAGGTTCACAGTGAGCCACATAATTCTGTGTGTGAAAATTTTGTATGAATTTTCTGTTTGTATATTCATTACTCTTCATTAAAACATGGAAAACCTGTTGTAGAACATATCTTCTTGCAAACTGATTCTCTCTCTCTCTCTGTGTTTTGTATCAGGCTGAGGGGAAGAAGAGAATGAAGGCAATTGGCAAAGTCGATGTGCCTCAAGAAGCATTCATGGCTGTATTAAAACTGGAGAAGGAGGTGTTGTGATCAATTTTAGTTGACACAACTTGTGACACTATTGTCTATCGACAGGTACATACATTTAAAAGCTAAATTTCTCGCGGGAAAAGATTCAAGCAAGCAAGTGTTTAGTAGTTTGAAGCAGACAGCTTTGTCTAGCAATTCAAATGCATGTAAAACCTTTGACAAGTTGCAAACAACTGAATCCAACACCAAAGCATATATAGATATCATTTCAAAGCATTGAGGCAAGTAAGTGCATCAGCTTCTGCCTTTGCAATCTGTATACTTGCACATTTTTTCATTGAAAGAATTTTTTCTTGGGGTTTGAACTGGGATTTTGCTGACCCTTAAGGGTCTGGTGCTTTTCCGCTGATAATGCTGCAGGTTTACTGAAGTTGGTTCTAATGTTGACTGGACTTTCAGAGGTCAGCCTACCCCGGTGGCCGGGACCTTGTAAGCCGGCTCACTGGGTTGAAGGTTTGAATCTTGCTGACTGCAACTGCTTCATTCCCTAGAATGATTGATGAACAGTACCCAAAAGAATGAAAAATGAAAAATAAAAATGTTGATTGGGCTATGAACTGGCCAGTTATGAAGAGAGCTGCAACTTTTGTTTGAGGTCAACTTTGTGAAGTTATCAAGCACATTACTAGTCATTTTTCTGTTTCTTTTTTTTTTCTTCTTTCTTTGTGTGGTTATTTATTATTTATAATGTTCTTCCTTCACAGTAGCAAAATAGTTTGCTTTGCTTTTTCAAGAAGTGAAATGCTACGTCTCCGTTTTATATCTTGGTTTTTTTCATTTTTTAAGCTGTGTTTGTTTCGACAATTGAATGAAAAATAAGTAAAATATTTAAAAAGAATATATATTTGTTGTTATAGAAAGCTGACTTCCAACTAGATTATTTCAGCATATTCATTAGCTTTTATCCAATACATATAATAGAAAATTGTCGTTGTCAACCAAACATCGAAATGCTTGATCCAAAAAAAAAAAAAAAAACCATTGAAATGCAAAATTAATTTACATGAAAATATTTTTAGATGCAAGTCCCAATTAACAATTATAATTCGAGTCGTAATAGATACTGATGAAGTGTGAATTATGTAGCCAGCCGGGATGCAAAAGAATTGACAATTACGCCTTTGGTATCAATTTGGGCCTTTTGTTATATCATACTGTGTAATAATTGTGTCCAATCTCTCTCTTTAATGTAATTCTACTTTCAAAATCAATTTTTCCCTGGAGATATGAAAAAAACCCTCACCTTTACTACTAGTCCAGCAAACAAACAAACATACTCCAGCCAAACAAAAAAAGAATTGCTTTTAGACAACATGGCAAAGAGTTCTTCAAACTCAACTTTTGTTTGATTTTTTTAAAAATTCATCTAAAATCAACTTACTATGTAAATAAATTCAAATTAAATACATTTTAAAATTTATTAATTTTGTAAATGCATGTTTATTATTGGCTGGTAAATAAGTCAATCTGAAACAACTTACTACTTAACTCAATTTGTTTACAACTTTACAAATAACAATTCACAAATACTAGAAGAGCAATGTCAAAAATAAAAACAAAAAATTAAAAATAAAAATCACTAAAAATTAGTTCTCATCCGCAACAAAATTGATTTACTCTTTCCCATATTTACACTCATTTGCGGGGCTTTTCCCAAACCAAGCTCCTATAGTAATTTATTTTCCAAATTAGGCCTACTTTAGCGGAATTTTTCAAAACTAAGTTGAAACATGTTTACAAAACACGCTTTTAGCATTTTTGTGATCCAGACAGATAAAATAAACAAAACTATGAAAACGTGTTTAGAAAACGCACTTTTAATAAAGATTTACTAATTATTGCGTCAATTAATAAAACGCGATTGAAAAACGCACAACATGAAAACGTGTTTTGAAAACACGTTTTCAATAAAAGCATTTATAATTTATTAAAAGCAACACGTGTCTCCTCGAACTGGACAAAATGAAACTTGTCAGTCACTCACTAGTACTACTATAATTTTATTTATTTTAATAAAACATATATAATTTTTAATATATATAAATTTTATTTTATAAAATTGAGATCAATATTAAATATATATAATAATTTATAATAGCAAATAATAATCAACTATATAAAATAATGGATAAATTACATTGACATCCATGAGGTTTATATTTATTACAGTTTCCTCCCTCACCTTTTGAAAATTACATCCCCCTCCCTAAGGTTTAAAGTTTTATTACAGATTGTTTCCTCCAGCAATTTAATTTTTTTAAATACCAATGTTTGCCCTCACTGGGTAAATTACATTGACACTCTCACATTTTAGAAATTACAATCCCCTCCCTAAGGTTTAAAGTAACATTACCAATTGCCCCATCAGTATTAGTTGAAAAAAAAATTCATTGGAAAAAAAATTTATTGAAAAAAAAAATTAATTGAAAAAAAAAATATTTAAAACAAAAAATTAATTGAAAATTTTTTTGTTAGTCAAATTTTTAAATTTCTGTTTAAAAACCAACATAAACTTATTTTTTGAATTTACATTTTTTTCTCAAATTTATAAACTGAGACAACCATTTATAAACCAAAAAAATTATCAAACAAATTTTTATAATAGTTTTTAAAATTTTTGTAAATATAAATTGAAAACTGAAAACGAAATAATTACTAAACAGGCCTCAGATAATAAAAATATCGTAAAATTAACATATAATTAAATAAGTTACCAACGTAAGAAATGACTTATCAAAAGATTCTTAGGCTATTTATGATTTGATTTTTAGAAATTTTTTTTAAAAATTAAAAATTAATTTGGTTAAGAAATAAAAAATAAAAAATAAAAAATAATTATCATTTTTATATAATTTTTATCTTTCGATTGTAATAAACATAAACCTCAAAGGGTGTCAGTGTAATTTTTATCTTACGTTGATTTTTAAACAGAAATTTAAAAATTTGACTAACAAAAAATTTTAAATTAATTTTTTTTTTCAACGAATTTTTTTCCAACTAATACTAATCAAAAGGACAATTAGTAATGTTACTTTAAACCTTAGGGAGGGGATTGTAATTTCTAAAATGTGAGGAGGGTCAATGTAATTTACCCAGTGGGGGCAAAATTGGTATTTTAAAAAATTAAATTGCTGGAAGGTGCAATCTGTAATGAAACTTTAAATCTTAGGAATGGAGTGTAATTTTGAAAAGATAAGGAAAAAACTGTAATAAACATAAACCTCAAGAGGTGTCAATGTAATTTATCCTAAAATAATCAACTATAGGCCAGTTCATGTGAAAAGTGTGGGCCATAATAACCAAATCACTCTTTTTGATTTGATTATTATGTATTATTATTATAGACCAATATTAAAAATATGATTAACCCACATCACACACACTCAATCATATTTTTAAAATGAGAGCAATATTAAATATATGTAATAATAATAAATAATAATTACTCTGTTTGGTTTGGTTATATTTTTTAAATTATTAGTCTCATTTTAAAAATAATCAAACTAAATAGAGTGAATGTTAGTTTTTATAGACCAATATCTAATATATGTAACAATAATTTATAATAATACATAATAATCAAATCAAATAGAGTGATTTGATCATTATGGCCCATGCTTTATTATTATATATAATTGATTATTATTTACTATTATAAATTATTATTACATGTATTTAATATTGGTTTCAATTTTATATATTAAAAATTATATATGTTTTATTAAAATAAATATAATGAATAAAATTATAGTAGTACTAGTGAGTGAGTGACGAGTTTCATTTTGTCCAGGTCAAAGGGACACATGTTGCTTTTAATAAATTATAAATGCTTTTATTTTTTTGAGCAGATTATAAATGTTTTTATTGAAAATGTGTTTTCAAAACACGTTTTCATGTTACGCATTTTTCAATCGTGTTTTATTAATTGACGCAATAATTAGTAAACTTTAATTAAAAGTGTGTTTTCTAAATACGTTTTCATGATTTTATTTATTTTATCTACTTGAACCACAAAAATACTGAAAGCATGTTTTGTAAACCCGCTTCAACTTAATTTGGAAAATTCCGCGAAAATAGACTTAGTTTGAGAAATAAATTAGTATAACAACTTAGTTTGGGAAAAGTTCCCTCATTTGCTACCAAATGAATGATAAAAGTTCTACTATTATTAATTGCCATGTCACCAATAAATCTTCATGTCCCTATGATGAGATCAATTATGTAAATCCAACAAACTAACATATTAGGGATGTAATATAAGGTCGTGAATGAATAACAAAAATATTTAAATGCCAAGAAAGAAAGAATTAGAAGAAAGAGCAAAAAAAAAAAAAAAACAAGAAGCAGCTAGATCAATCTTTTGATTAGAATATCATCGTTAAAAATTGAAATGCATATTGAGAAATGTCAAAGCCTCTCTTCAGGACTCCACATCCACATTCAGGCTACTGCGTATGATCGATCTCTAGAAAGCTCCTGCATTAAAAAAATTTTAAGTTAAACATTCCCTGGGGATAAGATTACGTACCACGCCGTATGATGCAGGGACTGGGCCACGGTTATCTATGATGTAATCTCCCACAATCACCGCACCGGGCATCGATGACCTGATCGTACTTATCACATCATCGTGCTCTCTCTCATGTTCCATCTTCTTCCAGTTTTGTTCATGCACGGGGTCCACTTGTCGAGGTCCCACTAATGGGTGAACTGCTCTCGTATGTTGCCTAAGCTCCTTGTAAGTACCCACAAATGAGCAGTCATCTTGCATGCAAATTCTCACTTTATTGTTCAAATATTGACGCACTTGTTCATCCACGGTCCAACTTTTCACTTGTCCCCGGCAAAGTGGGCATAGAAGTTCTGTTAACTTACTTTCACCCTTTTTGTATCGGTCAAAGCAATTTGAATATCGATGGTTGGTAGCGCACATGTAGGGACGACAACCCTTGTTGCGAGAAGAACAAAGTAGGAGAATAGCATTGTGAGGATACTCCATACAAATGGAACAGGTTGCGTCATGATAGTCCTCTTCCTTCTCCAAAGATTTGGAACAATATTTATTCAGTTGATCTATCTTCTTCCTGGGAATCGCCACATGGTAAGACTGCGATGGGTACCGAGTCGGCCTGCATTGTCGTGATGCAGGTCTACGTTTAACCGTGGTTTTTTTCTTTCTCATTCCTCCGAACCTGAAAAACCAAATAAAGATTACATTCATAAAGACAGACAACATAAAATGAAAACTATTAGGCTGCCCAATTATTTTGCAGGAACGCAATGTTCCAACAAATTGAGGAAAATAAGAAAAATAAAAACCTCATTTTGACTCAAATATGGGTAATAACTGAAATCAGAGAAAAAGATACCATATCAAAATAGGCTTTTAAACTGCCAAATGGTTACATAAAGCACCAAATATATTCGATCAAATAAAGTAATGTATACCACTATCATGAAGTTTTGTATACGCCCTGTGCCCCTTTTTTGACACCTTATAATGAAATGACCAACTGACTTCTCAAATTTATGGGGGAAAAAAAAAAGGAAAAGAAAAGAGAAGAAGAAGAAGAGAGATTGGTCATAGTTAGACTTTGTTTATCTTTGATATGAAATTTGTGTGTCTAAAGTTGTTAAATCAGCATTCTATTAGGTTATAATTTGATTGCCAATCACAATTAAGAGTGACATCTTCAAGGAGTTACTATGTCAAGTACATGGTGCCCATACAACGTCACAAACCTTACACAACCACAAAAATAAGAGTAAAAAGTAGGGCTATCAATGTGACCAGGCTCAGACTTTAATTAAAATGGCCTGATCCAACCTTGGACTTTAGTTGAAGCCCTAAGCAGAATTTGGGCTGAGCTAAAGGCTGTCTGTAATCCAGCCAGTAGGGAGACTGGCCAAGATTAATTAAACAACGGTACATCCCCATCCGCTAGTTCGGCTGGCAACCAGCAACCGTCAATCATCAGGTACATTTTAAGTATGCTCTCACCTCCACAAGTCTCTCTCTTCTCTCTCTTCCCCAAACCACCCAACCCCCCCCCACAAATATGTATTCATATATATTCACAGAATGGTGTGTATGCATGCTTATAGAAACTAAATACCTAGTTTGGTTTATACAACATTAAGCATACAAATTACAATTATTGAAATAGTCCTATAGTGAAAGATGAATAGAACAATCCTAATATTTTTGTTTTCAAGTCCTTGACCCCAATCTAGACCTTGTAACTAAGTTTGGATTATTGTCGAGTTGTTCACACTAGAGTGGACTAACATATACATCCCTAAACCGATCTCTTTTGGAGGTGATGTTAGATTACTTCCCTTTTATATCATTCACCAAGTTTTATGGTCAAGGCTGTTCATCCACATGTTAATCTCAACTAATCATCATTCAACATTCATTCACTTAAGATTAACATATTCAGTCATGCATTCATCTCAAACATTCAAGGCATATAAGATAAGTAAAAGATGAAGTACATGTAAAAGATGAAGACCAAGATATACAGTGATTTGGCACACCCCTTGTGCCTACATCAATTATTGACCTCCCTTGGCATTATCATGTTATCCGTTAGATCACCTCTAGTCCCAAAAGTTTTATTAGAAAATGGGCCAAACAATGTATATCAAGCTATCTAACACCTTTCCTCATATGCAACCTTGTCTTGCACATGGAGATGCAAACATGCATATATAGAAGCTGAATGCAAATGGAAAACAAATGCAAATGAAGAGACTTAAACCCAAAATCTCCCTCTACCTGAGCTTTGATACCATGCTAGATCACCACTATTTTCAAAAGCTCGAGTTGTTAGGAAATGGGTACAATAATGTTTGCAGTGACGAAATGTTGATATGATATTTGTTTGGAAAAATCTTTGACACTTAGTCTCATCTCATTGTTTGCAGTGTTATTGATATGGTTTTTGTGGCTTACATACAAATTAGTTAGCAAATGATTCAAGTTAATTTTGAAATCCATTGTGGAAATAAACTTAATAGCTCAATTTTGTCCTGAATTTTTGTTTTAATTTGCGTGAATTTCATTGTGTAAAAAAATGCTTTTTTGATATTTTATAGTTCTATCTTTATTGGTGGTAGTTATTTACTTGTAATTGGACCTATTAGTTGTCGCCTGCCCTTCTAGGCTCTTGGGACTGCCACAATGGTAAACCACATCCATCAGGATGGTCAACCATATTGAAGGACTTTGTGGGACTTCCACATACTGTTCTCTAGACCTCCTAAAGTTGATCATGCTCCCTAACATAGTCGACAAAGATGAAAAACCTTCGCTTATTTCGCCTAGATTGTCCTAACTTGGTCCTGCCACTTATTAGCAATAATTTTCCGCCTTTCTCACTCTCCAACAAGAGGAGAATCAAAGCCCACATAGCTCGCATTTGTCCTGAATTTTTGTATTTGTTTGTTTAACTTTCGTTATTTGTGAGAAAATGTATTTTGATATTTTGTAGTTCAAATTTTATTGGTTGTTATTTGATTGTAGTTGGACTTACTAGTTGTTGTCTACCCTTCTGGGCTCTTGAGACATCCACAATGATCAACCACATCCATTAAGATGGTCGACCATATTGTGACAGTCTGTGGGACTTCCTTGTACTACTCTCTAGAACTCCTATAGTTGACATGCTCCCCAACATAGTCAACCAAGATGAAAAACCTTCGCTTATTTCGCCTCCTTTCATTGGTCAATTGGTACCAACAAAAGAAACTGTCTAAATTGTGTATCTAATCAAAGAATGTTTCCTTTGATTTTTGCTATTGCTGCTGCTGGGGAGGAGCTGGCTGCTTCAGATCGAGAGAAACATGGGGAATCAGTTGGTTGGAATGTTCGTCTTCGTCATGATATACAGGATTGGGAGCTCGACCAATTGGTGAATCTTCTCGGCTTTTTGTATGGATTGCACAATGTAGGGATGGGATGGATTCTATAGTATGGGATGTCCAGAGCTCTAAAGGGGTTTTCTCAGTGTCCTCTTTTTATGGGATACTTGAAGGGGGAGGTGGTGGGGTGTTTCCTTGGAAATGTATTTGGGCTACGGGTTCTCCTTCTAAGGTTGCGTTCTTTGTTTGGACAGCTGTTTTGGGACGTATCCTTACTATTGATAATTTGATCCGGCGGCGGCATGTGTTGGTAAATTAGTGTTGTATGTGTTGCAGAGATGCAGAAACGATGAATCATTTGCTTCTTCATTGCCCGGTTGTGTCCAGACTTTGGAATTTTCTTGTTGCTTTGTTTGGCTTAGTCTGGGTGCAGCCGGGGTCTTTAATGGAAGTGTTACAGAGTTGGGTGGGCTAGGGTGCGGAAGCAGTGCCGGAAGACTTGGGTGCTTGCTTCCCATTGTTTGCTTTGGTTGGTTTGGTTAGAACGGAATAAGCGAGTATTTCAGGATGAGTGTCATTCCGTTTTTTGGTTAGAGAGTCGATTGTTGATGATATTGCATAGTTGGGTTACGAGTACAGTCGATCCCAATGTTTTGGTCTTTGTAGATTTTGTGGAGGGTTTGATTAGTTAGTTTGGTTTATTCCTTTTGTGGTCTGTGCTATTCTTTGCATCATCTTGATATTTTCTAATAAAGTTTGTTTATTTATCAAAAAAAAAAAAAAAACCTCTGGCTTATATTTCTGCTAAAATTTGGAATTTCAAGCTTGGCACCTCTGTGTACATTAGGATCCTCCGGTATTTATTGGTTTCCGTACCCAAAACCTAAAGGTCCACTAGTTATAACCTTGTCTTTTCCTATAACTACCAAAGAAGTGGTTAATTTCTCTCAGGTAACTTGTACCTCTGTCAATTAGTTTGGGTTTTTAGAATCTTGCCCTTAATCGTCTTCCACCAGCAGCTACAACTTCACTGAGCGTTCCTTGTGACTATGACAGAGATCACAAAGGGTCAACGAGGTTTCCGATGTGTTTGCTGGTTTCAGTGCTTGGACTCTCCGATGGCAGTTGTAACAATGCCAATACAAGGAACTTAGGGTCGTGATAGTGACCACCAACAATGCCATAGAGGGGTACGATGAACCAAATTGCAACAACCAGGCTTCTACCGTGATGCTAGCTAGTGTTCCAGCTAGTCACAAGCGAGAGGGAGAGAGAGGGGGTGCAAGGGAGAGGCAGCAACTGCGGCAAGTTTCTGTTCACACCGAGGCCACAGCCTTTAACACAATTTATTAATCCAAATATGATTGATATAATACAAAGCCTTATATTTTTAGGCCAATAACCCTAATTAAAATAAGAAACCAAACCTTAATAATATATAATTAAATAATCTAACTAATCATTATTTAAATTCTAACTAAATAATAATAATTAATAAAAATCTACCAATTACATTTCTTGGACAAAAAAGTCCTCTGTCCATGCAATGGACCGATAGGGTTGAGCCCTAGGCTTCCAAAGCAAATAGTGGACTGACCAGTCAAGGGTTGAGCCCTCATCTATATTACATGGACTTGGTTATATGGTTTTAGTTGTGTGAATGCGTCTAAATGTCATATTCATTCTCATATTTAAGGACACTAGGCCACTGCTAGATTTTGTTTTTATTAAATACTTTATTATTTAGAGTGAAAATAGTGCTTACAAGCTAGCATAAAGCAAGTTATGCATAAAATGAAAGTATGATATAGTAAACTTGACTATCCACTCATACTTGTTGGGTGCATTACTGCCAATCTAGAATTGTCCGCTGCATGTCCCATACCATCACCCAAGTATCAAGTATCTGATGGGCACTTAAAAAAGTAAGACGAGTCCATGGAACATATGAAGTAATAATAGTGGCAAAAGAAGTAACAATAGTATCTATTTTGCTTTCTGATAAGTAAGACATACCCGTATCCCAACTAACAATGATTTGTGCATCTTCTCCTTGGAGGTGGCAACTTGGCAAGAGATATAACTCTAGTTAATGTACCATGGTAGTTCTAATAACAATAAAAGAAAACTAGGTATTACAACGGTACTATCGAAAGTGGTTCCAACACATCTACCACAAAGAGGAGAGCTACACGTATATTATTGGCATAGACGAAGACAATAGAAAGTTTAGATACTTTTTTATTTATTAGGATTTTAATTATTGGAGTTTCTTTAGAATTTGATTTATTTTGGGATTATTGGAACACATAAAAATATAGGACTGAAATGTAAGGCAATGGCAAGATTATTAAAGATATTTGGATAATATTGAATTTTCAGACCTTAGCATACATTTCTCTCTGCCACTAAGTGGATTCTCTTTTCTTAGTCTATTCTTCTTCCTGTTTTCTTTCCTTGTCACTAACTATTCTTCTTTCACCTATTTCTTGATTCCCTACTGGTAGACAATTTCACAATACATGTACATAGCTAATACTGCAGGAATTACTGTTAATGCTTATTCACCCAACAATGCAATCTGATAATCACATTTCTGAATTTCTCTACTAATAGGAATCAAGTGATCACATTAGAAATATCAGCTGATTCATCCTAATATCATTTATTAAGAAGTGACATGAAGGAATCAACTAATGAAATTGATAAAAGACGTAACAAAAAGGCCAAAAGTACGAAAAAGTTCACTTCAAAATCCTGTAAATCAACAAAATTAGATACAATTATGGTCATTCAAACACCACTTCAGCATCCATAAGCTAACGAAGTTATAAATTATCCATCAAGTTATAACGAAGTTTATACCAAAGATGGGTAATCCGAGGACTAAGGATATCCTAGCCCAATCCATCATTGTCAAAAAAGGCATCACTTTCTAAATGATGGATCATAATACTCAGTGACTCCTTTTCAAACAGACAAAGGATGCAGCAGATCATAATACTATCTACAAGAATACAAAAGGCCTTCATAAGACAAGGAGGTGCTAATTGCTAAATGTGACAGTATCTACGATAATAAAAGGCTATTTTGTTATTCTTATCACAAAAGATCCACAACGCAAGGAGAAGGGTTAATGGCAAAAGCAAAAGCTTTATGGTAATAAGCCAATCAAATGACAGAATAGTTCATAAGTTGTTGCAACTCAGGGATGGATGCAAGATTCTAACCTCATGGGCAAATGTATATGCTACCAAAAGGTTTTCACACTAAGACATATGATACCAATATAGTTTTTCTCAAAAAGCATCTTCAGGGGTGCGTATTAAATTCTCAGAAAAAAAAATGAAGTGCCAAACCTATATTATTCAAAGTAAGGTTAATTACACGGATACCCCATCACCAAACCACTAAAAAAAAAAACCACACAATTTAGATCATTTAACTACAAAAAAAAAAAAAACATACAAATGATCCCTGAGGCAGGTTTGAGGGGTTGCTCTAGCCTAACGTAAGTTGTACTAAGAGTTTCCTAAGCCCAACCTCCAACCCGAGTTTGTCTGTCCAAGCCCAATCCGAATTCAATAAATTGAACTTTATAACCCCCCCCAAAAAAAAAAAATCAAAATAACCCAACAATATAACAAACATTACCGCAGCAATGTACAGAATAACAAAGAGTAGAGAATAGAGAGAGGGTTGAGACAGTTGTGCTGCAAATGTGAAAGATGAGACTAGAGTTTTATTTTTAGGTTTTGCCAATCGTAGGAGTTACAAATATGAGAATATAATTATATAATCCTGCATATTTACAAGCCCAACAATCACAACAAAGAATAGCTAACAATGGATAGACATGAACAACTCAATACAATCCTAATACAACTCCCATAATGAAAAGAAATAATCAACCTCTAGAGAAAAGTGTAAAGAGTGACTAACTGATTTGAGATTGGTGTTTCTTTATGTGCAATATGACATATAATACTTAAATTAATCTAAGGAAAAATTACTAGTAAATCCCAATTTATGAAATGTTACCCCATTTAGTCCTGTGTTTTTTCTTATGCACCATTTGGTCCTATTTTGATGATAAGGAATTTTTAAATTGATAGGGTGTGAATAGAGTTTACATTTATACCCATTGTGATAAATTTTGAAGAATTCTGTTGAATGATGTTTCGATGGCAATGTGGAAAGCAAGTTTTAACGTTTTCTCAGTGTTTTTTCTTAAACAATTACATCATATACATCACCAACACCACTAAACAATGTTTAAACAATGGAAGGCAATAACGTATTTTTCTTAAAATTACATCAAATACATCACCATTACTAAAGAATGTTTAAACAATGGAAGGCAAGTTTGTTTTTTTTTTCTCTTTGTTTTTCTTAATGATTTTCGATAGCTAGCATCATCTTCGTCATCCATTTATATATATAGAGAGAGATTGAGGACAAAAGCCCTAATTTTACCTTGAATCAAACAACAATATAGAACTTTTTGAGAGATTGAGATTGAAGATGAATGAGAGAATCTGAAACAGAATTTGAGGAGTATTGTCATCCATTTATAAACATTAAACATTAAACGTTAACACCATTCAAAAACACCATTAATATATATTGATTCTAGTGCTCGTGATGAATCAAACATCAAACCTTTAGGCGAAGATTCAAATCATTCAGAGGTGAAAGATCGAAAGATCGAAATCGAGTTGTTGGCACTCGAATATTCGGAGGTCCAACCGAACACATCGTTGAATTGATTCCGGCGATCTACGCCGATCCGCCCGATGGATTTTGATGAGAGGGTCATCGCTAGGGTTTCGTTCCTCGCCACATGATTGTAGAGATGATGATGAAAGGTTTACTAATGTAAATGAATTTCAATCACTAATTTACCCACATCTTTATACACTTTAACATCACGGTGAAATAAGTAATTTATAATAAACGGGACTTATTTATAAGATAAAAAAACATGACTAAATGGTCACAAGTTTTTATTTTGGGATTTATTTATTGGTACATGCCCTTAATCTAATGGTCTAGATAATTTTAGCATAATCTAATAGCTAATATTTTATTTATATATTTAATAGTTGTGCATATTTAAGATTTGAGTGGTTCAAATTGCCCAGTGCATCTGTCTAGCCCGCCCGGCCCAAATTCAATTCGGGCTTTGAATTACTACCCAAGCCTCACAAATATGTTATCCAAATCCTTAAAAAAATTCAGACCGGGCTCGAGTTTCTGAGGTTGGCCCACCCAGGGTAAAAGTGATGGTCCAAATGCATTATTTTAAAATCGAGAGATAAAAATATTACAGTTTACGAGTATCTTTAAAATTAACCAATGAAGATTTTCTCAACTCACTCTGATAAAGAATTAAATCCCAAAACAATTCGGGAATAACATGCATTACAAGCTCATATGGATCCTATACGAACTCAATCAATCAATATAGAAAAGATTTAGAGAATGAATCAAACACAAAAAGGAACAAAATTGACTCACCAGAAAGAGAGAGAAAGAGTGCGATGATCTTCCTAGGGTTTGTATTGTGTTGCTTACTGGTAACCAGAACAGTCCTCACGCATATTAGGGTTTGGGTTTGGGTTTGGAGCCACAGCAGCAGTCAGTCATGAATGAAAATTAGGTTTTGATCACTCTGAAAATTAAATTGGATTTACCCGTTACTAAATTCTTGGAATTTTCTTTATATAAAAAAGATGAAATAAACTAAATTATAAATCTTTAAAATTTAATTTATTTGTGCAAAGTGAGAACTGTTTAGATATTTGATAATTTTCGTTTTTTTTTTTTTTAAATATATAGTTGAATGAAATTCATTTTAAGCATCATATGGGACTAATTGGATTATGATATCAACATGTAGTATTTGTTGGTAAATTTCCTTATATATACATTAAAAAAATTCTTTTTTTCATCTTAAAATTTCTCCCCTAATTTTTAAATCAAAATTTAGAAACAAAAACTTTTTAATTAAAAATTACTTGCCCCTTGAAATGAAATTTAATATTTTTTTATATATTAAACACAAATTATCATGTGATTATCATAATCAGTTTTAACTACTACACATATGAAAATTGTAAGAAATTTTTTGTCTCACTAATCTATTTTTGTATCTATATTCCTGCCGGGAGTGGAGATGTTACTGTGCAGCAGTGGTTGCTGCGCGGTGAAGTAGACTCATTTCGGGACTTATTTTGATAATTCGAATTTTTCACATTTTAGAATATATCAAGTAAAACATATCTGTAAAAAATCAAGTTAATTGGATGTCATTTACCTATTCATTCACTCACATTTATATTTATTTTAATACTTTAAATCACAATTATTATTTATTTTTATAGATACAAATGTGAGTGGGTGAATAGGTAAACAACATCCGATTAATTTGATTTTTTGTAGGCATGTTCTACTTGATGTATTATAAAATGTGAATAGTTTGAATTATCAAAATGAATCCCGAAATGAGCCCATTTCGCTGCACAACAGCCGCTATTATACAACCCGCGCAGTAACATCCCCACTTCCTCTATGCTGAACCATTTGTAAATCCATTAGCTTACATATTTTTTTCCATGATATTAATTACTATGCATATGAAAATATAATAAGGAAATTTTTGTCATCTTAAAATCTCTCTCTTAATTTTCAAATTAAAAATTAGAAACAATAATATCATATTAGACTCAAATTCTTATTTGATTATGACAAATAATTATTAAATTACATATTTTATACTTAATTTTCTCTCACTCTAACATACCATTGCTATACTACCGTCACTTATCTCATTTATATTTGGAAAAATTACCATGTAGTCCTATGTAGGGGAACTATTTCCCTTCTAATCCCAATTTATTTTTAATAGATTAATAGGTCCACAGTTTTTAAAATTTTATACCCAAAGGTCCCGTTTTTTATTTTCGTATTTTTAAATGACTGTATTACCCTTTGTTTTGAGATCTATATATACGTGAAAAATCAAATTTTTGCTCCGTTTAAAAAAAGGAAATCAAATCTTCGTCTCTGCGATCTCGATTTGTCTTCATTGTGGCGATCTCGATTTGTCTTCGTTGTGGCGATCTCGATTTGTCTTCGCTGTGTGGTCGATCTCATTGTGCTGTGAGGTGGATCTGGTTGTGCGATCTGAATCTCTGTGTATAAGCGATATCTGCGTACGTTGTCTCTCTCTCTCTCTCTCTCTCTCTCTCTGTGTATCTGGTGATAGATATATGTATGTGTATGTATGTATCTGTCGATACATAGATATACATATATATGTATATATATATATATGTCTGTGTGTGTATGTGGTTTGTATTTGTCGATATATATATGTATGTATCTATAGATAATCAAATTTGCGTGATATGTGGTTTGTGTTTGGCAAATTTTGTTTGTTTGATTTTGATTTTGTTGATTTTGTTTGTTGTATAGTGTAATGTGTTTTGAAGTTGTATTTTGGAATTGTGAATTCTGGTGTGTTTTGATACTGATATGTTGTAAGTGTATAATTTTGCAGTTTGGAATTGTGAATTGTGCACTGTTGGTATTGATATGTTGTAACTGTATAATTTTGCAGTTTGGAATCTGTGAACAATTATTTGTTGGTTTGTGATTTTGTAGTATGGAGGGGTGTTTCATGTTAATGTGCAAATATAGTAATTGTTGTGCTGCTATTAAGATTAGTGAGGGATGTAGTTATGATGAAGTTGTTGAGAAAATATGTGCGAAGTTCAAGGAGTTGAGTGTTGGTAACTTTTGTTTGTTTTTCTCTGTTTTCTAGATATTCTAATTGTATTGTTGAATGTGATGATGATTTGGGAAATATGCTGTCAATGGTAGGTGGTAGTGGTTGTCATGTTGTTGATGTTATTGTGGGGGATAAGAGAGTTGTGGAGGTTGATGATGGTAATTCTTGTAGGATTGATTCTGTAACTTGTGAGAGTTCATTTGTGAATGATTATGATGATGTTGGTGGTTTGTTGCATAGTTTTTATCCAGAACCAGAGAGAGTTTTGTTGTCTGCTAGTTGGAAGGGGATTATACATAGTGTTGGTCAAGAATTTGAAGGTGGAGTGCTGGCGTTCCGCATTGCATTGGCTAAGTATGCAGTTGAGTGTGGTTTTGCAGTGAATTATTTGAAGAACGATGCAACAAGAGTAACCGCTGAATGTGTGATGAAGTCGTCTACGGGTTGTAAATGGTTTGTGCATGGAAGGGTGTTGATGGATTCCGGGGTTTTTTTTATAATGAAGTTGGATAATGTGCATACTTGTGGGGTTGTTGCTCGTAGATCTTGTAGCAAAATGGTTGGTTCTAGACTTGTGTTTGATATTGTACAAAATGATATTAGTGATAATCCGTTGACTCGTCCTATTGAAGTTAAAAAAAAGTTGAAGAAGCAATATGGTATAGATGTTTCTTATCGGGTTGCATGGTTAGGAGTTGATAAGGCAAGAGGTGGGTTGTTTGGTGATTTTGCAACTTCTTTTGACCAGCTTCGATGGTACCTTGAGACGGCTATGAGAACGAATCCGGGAAGTGTGATTGAATTAGATGTGGATGAAAGTAGTGGGTGTTTTCGGAGGTTGTTTGTGGCATTTCATGGATGTTTGTATGGCTTTCAATTTTGTCGTCCGTTGTTGTTTGTTGATGGTACATTTTTGAAGGGGCGTTACAAGGGGCATTTGCTTGCAGCAACATCAAAGGATGGTAATCAAGGTATGTATTTATTTGCAGTTAGTATAGGTTTGGTTTGTCAGTGTGTTATTGTGTTGTGAGTCTGTTAATTTTTGCAGTTTGATGTGATTTTGTTTGCAGGTCTGTTTCCTTTGGCTTTTGCGATTGTTGACGCTGAAAATCAAGATAATTGGATGTGGTTCTTAAGTCAGTTGTTAAAGGCTGTTGGTTCAGGCCAGAGATTGACTTTTGTGTCGGACCGTCAACATGGATTGCTAGACGCTCTTTCGGTGGTTTTCCCCAATGCACATCATGCTTATTGCTTGAATCATTTGAAGAGAAATTTGATTGACAAATTGGTGGGACTTCGTACTACCTATAAGCTGTGTTTGATGAAAATATTAGTGAAATGTGCTTATGCTACCAATTTGCTTCTTTCCAACATTATATGGAGAAATTGAGGCGTATTGCTGGGAATGGTAGAGTTGATAGTATGTTGGATGGTTTGCAAAATGATAAGTGGGCCAATGCATTTTTTAGAGGGAAACGATATGGTGAGATGTCATCTAATGCTGCCGAGTCTTACAATAATTGGATTGGTGGGGCCCGTGAGTTGCCTATTACTTGTATGGTTGATATGATTAGGGTTCAAGTCATGACTCAATTGTCGTATAGAAGAGCTGAATCTAGAAGATGGACTACGAAATTGTGTCTAGTTATAGAAAGAAGTTGATGGACTCTTTGGAGCTAGCTAAGTCTTGGGATGTGGTTGTTGCTAGTGATACTGTGCTTGAGGTTCATTCTTCTATTTCTTTTTATGTTGATATTGGTAGACATACTTGTTCTTGCCATGAATGGCAATTGAATGGTTTTCCTTGTTGTCATGCTGTGCATGCTTTACGTAGTAGTGGTAGGGATGTGTATGGTTTCATTGATCATTTTTTTCATGTAGATTGTTTTAGAGAGTCATACAAGGAATCTGTTTATCCAGTGTCTTCAAGTGAGAGATTTGACTTTGACGGTGCCAGTAGTTCGGTTATCAAACATCCTATAACGAAGAAGCAGCCCGAGCGGAACAAGAAGAAGAGGATACCTTCTAGGGGTGAGAATGTGAAGCAAATCAAGTGTGGGAGGTGCTTGAAATATGGGAATTACAATAAGAAGACGTGCAAGGCTGCTATTTGAGGCCACAATCTATTCTTTTAGATTTGTATTTGAATTTGAGGAATTATGATAATAAAAAATGTGATACTTAGTATTATGGAAGTAATGAATAAAGTTGGTTGAATTGTTTTTTGTTTGTTGATGTGTTCTTTACTTATTGAAGTTGTTTTGTAACAGTCTGGTTTTGTTTTTTATTTTTATGGAATGCAGAGAAGGTTGTTGAAAATTTCTTATTGAAACAGTATAATATGGAAATGCAGTTCATATTTCATAGCGACAAAACTGTATAATTTTGCAGTTTTAAGAATTATTAGAAACAACCTGATGGAACGGCATAATTTTGCAGTTTTAAAAATTATTTGAAACAAGCTGATGAAACTGCAAAATTTTAAAGTTTGAAGAATTATTAGAAACAACCTTTACAGTATGAAAATATATGCAACCAGAAACAAGTAGACAAACAATCAGAAGAACATCCACAATAATAATAATAACGAGAAGAAGAGGAACTACAACATCTATCATTTTCACCATAACCATAATAACCAGAAAAAGATCATTCCCAAAAGTATATAAAGTGCTTGTCACATGTTAAAAAAGAAAAATAAAATAAAAATTTAAAAAAAAGGTACAAAGATATGTTCCCTTGAATTTTTGTATTGTCAAGAAGTTTGTTCATTGTTTCTATGGTTTTGTATGCTTTGTCAACATTTGGTAGTGCTCGAGTTTCCAGGATCGGTTCTCATCATTGAGGAATTGATTGATGATTTGTGCTCGAAATTTGACCCACTCAGTTGGACGAAGTTTTTTCTGCACAAGTTGCCAGTTGAGATATTGGTTGATAACATTGCAGACGGCGATTGCACAATCATTCCTGCAGTGTTTGAAATGAAGTTAATTAGTTAGGTGAAACTGCAAAGTTTAGCATATTGGAAGATTAGTTCATGGATTTTGTATCTTACGAGTGTCGGGTTTGTTGTGGGCATTCCTCAATTGATGTAATTTCTGTATCGCACTCTTGAGATGATAACATGTTTCCTTGTTTGTTGAGTACTGCTTTATTCCATCTCAGTTGATGTTGTTGCTACAAAATAGGTAGTGGGTGTTTTTGTTAGTTATAGTGACGAGTTGATATGTTTGTAAAGGAATGGAACTAAGTATGAAATTTTATTTTAACTTACAATTTGCTTTGCAATTTCAAAGTGCTTGTTGTTGCAATCTTTTGCAGGTCTCAAAGAGTCATAGTGTCTCCATATTCCATCAGCATTGTCAAAGACCACAATTGTCCAATGGTTGTCGTGGTTGATTGGGAAATAGATATATCTGTTTTTCATTGCTTCTGGAAAATGGCTGTCCATCAGTTTTTCTCTCAGTGCTTAATCTTGGTTTTGTAGTGGAGTCTGTAAGTTATATATATATTTGAAATATGTTATAAAAGTATGTAGTAATACATGTTGAGAAAGTAGAAAATTTTGCAGTTGTAAGGTATGTTAAGTTTTGCTTACATTGATGAGTGTTGAGAAAACGTAAGATCTTCCTGCATATGGATTGCTTGCAAAGAGTAGATCGTTTTTCTCAAATTCTTCAATGGTTGATTGGAGTGCCAATTGCTTTTCTGCGAAGGCATCAATGACCTGAAACATGTTATATATGAGAATGTGTTAGGTTTGTGGAATAGGTTATTGAATATGTACAGAAACTGTAAAATTGTGCAGTTGGAAACCTACATTCCCATATAAGGGTTCCCTGTTGGTCAATCTGCATATATCTGAAAAGTATCTGTATTTCATCTTATTTGCAGACGCACACAAGCACTTGATTGTGTGTTGTTGATGAGTTGAATTTGGTCTTGGTCTTTTTTGGATAGGCTATGCCAAACCTTGTTTGTTTTGCGGCATGAAATGACGAGTGGCTTGTTTGGGATTGATTCTTCCTGGAAATCATCATCACTTTCCAATACTTGAAGTTTTGTCTTCTCTTGATTGGCATGCTCTTTTGGGTTTGTTTGAGCAGGAACTACTTTCTCTTGGCCAATATGTTCTTGCATCTCTTCTTTCTGCCGTTGTTTTGCTTCATGAGCTCCCTCTTTTTTGTTGTCATTCTTCTTCTCTTTTTCTTCATCGGTACCCTGTGTTGGTTTGGGTACATCAGCAGCAGTTTGTGTCTTGTTTCTTGCATCTTCTTTGGGTTTGGTCATTGGTTGGTATTCAAAATCTGGGTCATGTGCTTGTTTTCTTGATTTTTGTTTGATTCTCTTGACCATGGATCTTTGTTGGGGACTGCCAGTTTTTTTGGTGGACATTTCCTTCAATTGATCTTCTTTTTTACTCAATTCAGCCATGAATTTTTGTTCCATTTCTTGCATTTGTGCTCTCATGACTGATATGAGCTTGTCCTTGTCGTCCTCTTTGGTTGGTGTTTGTGGTTGGTCATGACCTATAAAAATATTGGATTATGTTTTGGTTAGTTTAATGAAATTTTGCAGTATGCTTTAATATTTGACAATAGTTTACCTTGTGCATGAAATATGTCAGATTTCTCTTGCAGTTCTTCTTGTTGGTTTGTCAGTTCTTGTTCATTGACTTCTTCTTGTTGGTCTTCTTCTTCATCAAGGTCTTCATGTTAATCACCTTTTGTTTGTTGTCTTTCTTCTGCTTTATCATTGTCTTCTTGTTCATCAGGTTCTTCTTCTTTTTCTTGTTGTTGTTGTTGTTGTTCTTCTTCTTCTTGTTCTTGTTCTTCTCCTTCTTCTTCTTTTTCTTCTTCTTCTTCTTCTTCTTCTTCTTCTTCTTCAGTTTCAGTTTCTTCTTCTCCTTCAGTTTCTTCTTCATCACTTTCTGGTTCTTCTTGTGGTTTTTGCTTTCTTTTTGTTGTTCTTCTTGTTCTGATTCTGATTCTGATTCTGAATGATGTTCTTTTTCGAGAAAGTCATCATCATCACTGTCTAGAAGTCTTCTTTTTTTTGTTGCCTTTGTTTTCTTTTTTTGCTTATTGTCCTTTTTGTGGTCATGTTTCTTTGCTGAAGAGTGTGTTGATGTGCTTTGTTTGATGTGCAAAAACTGTATTTCTTGTTCAGTTGGGGTTAAAGCACTTTGGTTAACATGCATTGGAACAATGTGGCATATATCAGTAATACTGTAAATTTGGTCAGCTTCATAAGATGAGTTGTACTGTGAGTAATGTGGGTTAAGTGTCGAAATATGTTTTTTGAAACTGAAAAATGTTACAGTTTCATAACATGAGTGATGTTAAATAAGTGTGTGTTTTGAAACTGAAAATTTTCACTGTTTCATAATATGATTTGTATTACAATGAATGTGAAAGGAGTGTTGAATAGATTTGTGCTATGATAGTATAGAAGAGTTTGAATACCTTCTCAAAGTGAGCAAGGCTGATGTGTTTCCACTTGGAGTACATTTTGCCAAGGTTCCATTTCATAAACCTTGGGAAGCCTTCTTTGTTGGATGGTCGGAGGAGTTTGCTGTGCTCACAGTACCAGTACTGTAAAAAAAAAAAAAAAATTGAAATATGTTAGATAGTTAGAAATAGGTGGATGTCTGATATTTTTGTGGGAAGTAGTTGAGTAATGTGTTTACCAAGAGTAACATGACGCATCTAGTGACATGCCTTGGGTTGTTGTTTGCATTTGCCATTGAATTCATCAGTGTGTCTTTTATTGCCTCAACCCAATTGTACTTCTTGATGTTGTTGAGATTGTCAACATAGTTGAGGAAACTCCAACTAAGTGTATGGCCTGTTGTGGGCATGAGAAGTTTCAAGCACAAGTAAAGGGTGATTACCCTTGCAAGATCTTAACGATCATTGGTCAATTTTCCTTTTTTTGTTTGTTGAAACATTTTGGTCAAAGACTTGCCATCCAATCTCTTGACTGATTGGCATCTTCGTTTGTAAAATGGAAGCTCAAAATCCTTTGGTCTTGCATAGGATTTGGTGGTGATGCTGTCTTCTCCACAGTCGATACCAAAAATGAGCTTGACATCACTGCTTCTGAGTTTCATTTCCTTTTTGCCAAGTACAAATGATCTTTTTCTTTTGTTGTAGAGTGTTGTCATTTCTGCTACAATGGAATTGTAGCATCTGCACCAAGAGGCCTTCAGTTGTCTTGAGGAGAGAGCATTTATAAGGGGCCAAAAAGGGGTTTTTTGCAGCTCTGTCTGTTGGGCTTTTGTGAATTTGACGCCCTTTAACAGTTTGATTACTGTTCCGATGTTGGAACGATAATTAAATTGTTGGACTCTCTTTGGAGGGACTGCTGCTTTTTTTTCTTTTGATGCCTTGGTTTTTGTTTTGGGAGTTGATTGGCTTTCTTGGAGCTTTCTTTTTTTGGTTGGAGGAGCATCTTGTTTTTTTGTTGGCTTTCTTTTTTTTGTTTTTGTTGTGGTTGGAGGTGTGGTTGGTGTTTGTTGTGTGGGTGGGGTCTGTGGTGTAGTTCTTGGGCTTTTTCTTGTAGGTGGTGTGGTTGTTTTGTGGGTTTTTTGGTGGGGTGTGTTGGGTTTGGTTGTTTTTGGGTGTGGTGGTTTGGTTTTTTGTGGATGGGGAGATGGTGGTGGCATTTCAAAGGATACGAGAGATGGACTTTCAAAGGGAGATGGTTAAATCCCGATTGGATTTGTGGGCACATGGGTTTGTTTCTTCCAATATCTTCCAAATGACTATTTCGAAAAAAAATAAGCGACAACAGTATGAGTAATATAGTGACAAAAGCGTATAATTTTGAAGTTTTATATGCATTTAATATGAAGTTATATGCATTTTGTTGGTAATAATTCTGGCCGTATAATTTGGATTTGATTTGCACTTTATAATAAGTTAGCTATTGGTTTTGAGTAGTGGTTAAACTGTGTAATTTTGCAGTTTCATTTGCAGTTTGAATAAATTTAGATATGTTACTTGTATAGTGATGAAATGAAACAGTATGATGTTACAGTTTTTATAAGGAAACGGTATGAACAATAGGAACAACCCATTGTATTTTGTAAAAAGTAACAATAACAACGAGAAGATTAAAAATTCAAAAATAAGAATAACAGGGATTTATGTGTAAAAACAGTATTGAACAATAGAATAAGAACAATAGAACAATAGAATAAGAATAACGGTATGAACAATAGAAGCCAATATTGAACAACAAGAATAAGAATAAGGTGTTTAATGTGTAAAAATAGGGATTTATGTGTAAAAACAGTGTTTAGAATGTTGAAAAACAGGGGACTAAAATGTTTGAAAACAGGGGATTATATATAAAAGAGGGTTTATATATTTGGAAGTATGTAAAATGTGTATATACGAAATATGAAAGAATGATGTACAAATGTGAATGAAAAATAATGAATAGGTGAAGAGAGATGTTACTTTTTTTCCCCATTTTTGTGAATCGGAAGTCAGGAACTATGAAATCTCTTCGGAGTGGTGATGGTTCTTCGTGTTGTTGAGAGTCGCCGATTGGAGAATATGAACGGCTTGGTGTTGTGTTGAAGATGAACGGTTTGGTTTTGTGGTTAGGGTAGGGTTTCAGAGGGAATGGAGTCGAAGGGAGGAGAGATGGACGATTGAGAATGGGATTCGAAAGCGGAGATGTAAAAGTGTCTTGATCGGTGAGATGATTGTGGGTGATGAAGATGAGCAGTTCGTTTTACGGTTAGGGTTAGGGTTTCAGAGGATGGAGTTGAGCGGAAGAGATGGAGGGCGAGGAGTCGATTCGGCGGCGGAAACGTGTGTTGTAGTGATCAGACTGAGATGATCGGGACGTGGGTGATGGTTGCGCGCGTGTAAATTAGGTGATATATTGTGGGTATTTTCGTCTTATTGTTAATTTGAGGACTTAATAGAGTATTAATTTTGTTTTGGGTCTAAACGGGGTATGATATGTTGGGCTTGGACCTTTGGGTCAGTTCTCCTTTATATTTAACTCATACTTGATGGGCCATTTTTAGTTGATTAGCCCCAAATCAAAACGTCTATCAACTAGACACTATTTATATAAAATATTTAGTTTTTTTAGAAAGTGATTTGAGAAGTTAGTAAAAAATTGACTTTTAACTTTTTGATTTAATATTTATTTATAATGTCAAATCAAATTAAAATGACCAAAATATCTTTACCTAACATAAAAAATTTACTTTTTTAACCTAGGCCCCAATTTGTTAACATAGAGGGTGATTACGTAATTTTAACACTTGCACTTTTATATCTCTCCAAATGATTTTTGTTACATTTTGGCTGCATTGCTTTTTTTCCCTTGCATCAAAAACGCTACCTTTTACAAATCTTTCCAAAACGGCGCTTATTATAACAATTTTTAATGATGTTGAACTTTGTGAATTGTATAACTATACATGTGGCAAGGGAATTCTCTCAGTTAGAGTTATTTTATTGGAAACTCGATCTATGAATTTAATTAGATTTTCATTACCCGTAGGTTCATATTTTAAAATAACGGCGCTTATTATAACAATTTTTAATGATGTTGAACTTTGTGAATTGTACAACTATACATATGGCAAGGGAATTCTCTCAGTTAGAGTTATTTTATTGGAAACTCGATCTATGAATTTAATTTTAGATTTTCATTACCCGTAGGTTCATATTTTAAAATATTTTGTTTATAAGAACAAGTTTTTTCAAAATGACCACACTACTTATTACATATATTGTTCCCAAATCCTAATCCAACAATTCAACCAGCGTGGTGCTCATTAGGAGTGTACGCAGTGCGATTAGGACAGTTTGAGAGTAAAATTATAAATTGAATGGCGTTTTGGCGGATTCGTAAATTAACAAATTGCGGTTTAAACAATTTTTGACGGATTGAATAATATTCTAACTAATTATCATACATTTTCATAATATACAACACTAATTTGTATAATATTTTATGAATTTATTATCTAAAAGTCCTATTTACAAATGTTATGGTAGTTCAGGTTTTATTTAAGAATTTTTGAACCAATAAGTTCTATTTAGTTAAACTAAGAATATTATCAATTTTTTTCGATTTTCAAAACTAAAAACATTATCAATTTTGTATAGTAATGTTCCAAATAATCATTTTACTAACTAATGAGGAAAAAAAAAAAAAAGAGTATTAAACGTTTTTGCCCTTCTACTCATTGGTTTAATTCAACTATTCAATAAAATTGAGAATATTAATATTTTTTTTTTAGTTTTAAAACTGGGAACATTATCAGTTTGTCTATTTTAAATTTTTTTTTAATTTTATTTTATTTTATTTTCCAGTTTTGCACATCAATCTTCTATCATTATGCTCCTTTATAGATACAAATTTTTTAGTTATGCACAACAAAATAATTCAATTTTTTTTTTAAAAAAAATATTAGTTTTTGTTTTTTGCCCATAATTTTTTTTTTCCAATTTGAAAGTTGATATTAGTTTTTGTTTTTTAAAGTTTTGAAAATCAAAATAAATATCAAATCATCATGTTCCTTTATGGATAATCATATGGACTTTTCTTAAGTGTGCAACCCTCAAGGTTGCACACCATGTGCCACTTACACAAAAAGTGTAAGTGGAAGGTGAAAACAAAAGCAGGACTGCAAACAGAAAATGCGTAAGTGTAAGGCGTAAGTTGCACACCATAACAGTACCTTAATCATATATGATAAGCAATCATTGTTTGAAGGGTAATTCCGACTATTAAAAATTTAATGAGACTTAAAGGTCCAAAATATCTTAATTGGAACATAATAGAGTATAAATTCATAAATTAAGACTTGTGTGTAAATGTCTCATATTATATATATATATATATATCTATATAATAAGGGAGAAAGGTTTTTGAATTTATCCTAGAGACAATTGTCCTACTAAGACATTTTAATGGTCATGATTCAATTATATATTTAGATAGACGGATAAGATGAGCCCCTTTAAATATATATCAATTTACCTCCCGTCCAAACACTAAACTTCCACTCACCCGCGTCTCATCTCCATTCTATCTTTAAGATCACTTTGTTATTCAATCTTTATCTCCTCTCTTCTTTGTTCTCACTCACCCCATTCCCTCTTTTATCTCTCTCCCTCCCTGTTCTTCTTCTTCCATACCCTCGCTCCCAAAACTGCTGCAAAGTACATTCTACCAGATCGTCTACATCGTCAGTCTCTTCTCTCCGTTTTTGGATCCCTCTCTACACCACCGCCCACCCCCAACGTCGGCCGCTTAGGACTTCCACCGCCTCTGATTGCCATAACTGATATCTCCCTCTAGGGCACTTTCTCTCTCATCCCTGTTTTTTATTTTTATTTTTATTTCTTGGCATTCTTAGGGTTCACGACGATGATGATGATGCTTTGAGAAAATAAGTTTCTTGATATTTTATATTCTAAATTTTTATCATTGGGTGTTGTTTGATTTTAGTTAAACTTAAATCAAATCAAATCAACCCAACCTGCCAATCGGTTCATTCGAAAATTTTCAACCCAACCTGCCAATTGGTGGCTACTAGAGAATTTTCAACTCCGCCAATTTTTTCCCCCAACCTTACCTCTGTCCACACTCTTACTTGTAAGTTGCAGCAAAATTTTGATTGTGTTTTTTTTTTATCTGATTTTCCCTCTAAATATGGTCTCTATATATCTCTCTCTCTATTGTGCTTTACAATCTATCTTTATTTCTTCACTTTTCATCATTTGTACTTCATGTCAAGCTTTTTTATTTTTTATTTTTATCATTTGACTGCTCTGAATCATTTTATAAGAACAGTGTGCTACAATCCTTGATTACTCTTTTCACGCCTTTCTCTCCTTCCCCTCTTCTACTGACGTGCTTTGTAATTGTTAGTTGTATTTATTCCCTTATTAAGAAGTAGGATAGTACCTTTACAGTGCTATACTTTCCATCAAGGCTTAAATTGGATTCTGCACTCCATTTTTTTTGTTCATGATTGGTATGTCCTTTGATATCAAATATTTTATGGATTGATGCTCATTATTATGGGATATGTGCTTCTTATAATCTGTTTTTGAATATTTTAGGTGTTGGTTCATATTTAATATCATTTTTTGATTATCTTTTTTGATATTTTGGTTCCGCTTCAAAGGCTTGTAGAGAAAGCAGAAAACAGAACGATTTCTTTTCAGATTTTTCCTCTGTCGGTATTTTCTAATTATCTCTCTTTCATTTACAAATTGATTAATTCTTGCTATCACTTTGTTCTTGCTTCCAATTGATCTCACAAACTGAAAGGGTAATTTATGTGAAAATTGGGCCAAGCTGGGTAATGGGCCGTTATGGGCCACAATACAAAGGGCTGAGTAGAAAAGCCTTGGCAGTAGACCGGTCCTAGAAAGGCCTTAGAGTTAGTTCGGCCTAGAAGGGCCTTAAAGTTACTCCGATCCAGGAGAAGCTTGAATCTAGTCCGGTCCCAAAGCTTTAAAGTTAGACCGGTCCCAGAGAACCTATTGTTATCTCGGTCTAGAAGAATATCGCGGATGACTCGGTCGCCAGGTTGCCGCACTCAGAGTTAGTCCGGTCGCAGCGTAGCACAAATAACTCGGTCAAGCCTAGCTAATTATTTTGAGAACCGAAGTAAGAGCAGTGAAAGGAAGAACCGAACTAAGTGTAGTTCGGTCTAATCTGCAGCCTAGCATAGCCATGCTTACTTCGGTCATATTGAAGTCTGACCATGGTAAAACCATCTCACTTGGTTTGTACAGTGAGGGGGGTGTTGAAGGATAAGCATTATCTTTCAAGAGTATGAATCCTAGGAGGACTCTACATGGAGGAGTAAAAGTCCTACTAGGATTGTGCCACACGGAACCTACAAAAGCTCGCAAACATCACCTATGGAGAGGTAACTGAACTTTGATTCCCGAATTCACAGAGCTTTTTGTCTATTTGTCTATTTTTCTGACTTAGGCATTGGAGAGGTATCCGGCACACACCCACCGGCTAGCTCACGTTTGTGCTTTCAGGGAGTAAAGCGTCGACGTACGGGAGAGCGCGATCTTGATCAACAGGATTATACGAGAAGGTTTATTTCTTTCCCATACAATTGGCGTTGTCTGTGGGAATTCAGACAAGAACAAAACATCTTGATCAAGCTTTTTCTCTTTAGAATCAATGGCACACAACGAAGATTTGCCACAATCAGCCATTAACGGACAAACACCAGAGGGGGGTGCAAGGTGCGAAGGTCTACCTTCTATCCCTCTTATGGCGGATTTAGAGCCACAGCGACAGAATCCCAGGAGGGATGCGAGGGGGAGAAGGCGGACTAACAGCCCCCGTCACTCTCGTTCACAAAGTCCTAAGAGGCAAAGGCGGAGGATTGATCCTCAAACTCTGGAGGACCGTGTGAAGGAGCAGGACGAACTGATACGACGGATGGCGGCAGACATGGAGTTCATGAAGCACCAGATAAAGGGAAAATGAGTGGCGACAAGAGAGGGGTGCAAAGGCAAGACGCCCCCTCGCCACTCGGAAGATCGTAGTAGACGTACCACACCATCTCAAGCAGAGAGTAGAAGCCTCAGGACAGGCGATACACAATCCAGGACTTCTAGAACTCGTCACTCCAGGTCTGAGAGGACGAGATCTAAGAGGTCATACACGGAAGGAAGCACTTATCGGCCCTCGTGCACGCACCAGACATCATCTAGGCAAACGGAGTTTCCTAGATCGTCCGACTTACGAATTGTGCTAGAAGAAAGGGCATGATGGAAGGAGGATGCCAGGGCGCGCGACCCGCACAGAGTTTCTGCCTTGCAGCGGTTGGCTCCTCGAACGCATGAAAGCGTCGAGGTTGGAATGTCAATTTCACGCCCTACCTACGAACTGACGGACAAAGCATTAGCGAGGCTGCAGACCTCGCCGTTCGTTCCGGCAATTGAAAATGTGCCCCTGTCTTCCGGCTTCCTTCAGCCCAAATTCACCACGTATGAAGGGAAAACAGACTCCTACATGCACCTAAGCCACTTCCGCTAGGTTATGGCAGTATACCAACGTAACGAGGCCTTGATGTGCATCATTTTCCCATCCAGCCTTGGTGACCTAGGCTGGACTTGGTTTGAAAAACTTCCGAGAAAAGATAGCTTCTGGCGCAAGCGAGGCGTTAACGAGGTTCAGAACGAACACCAAAACCCCAGTGGAGATCGATCAACTGCTCTCCATTGACATGGGCGACAAGGAGACCTTAACATCCTACAATAGTCGCTACTGGGAGACCTTCAACCAGATTGGGGATTGCCCTACCAATCTCGCCATTGCACAGTATAAAAGAGGCCTTCCAGCCGGGAACAGACTAAGGGACTCAATCACCATGACACTGCCCCTCACCATGGAAGCCTTGATGGAAAGAGTGCATCAGCACATCAGGGTGGAGGAGGATGGCGACGGCCTAAAACAAAAATCTGCACGCACCAGCATTGCGAGAGAAAAAGGCCTCAGCAAAGGTCAACGCGGTAGACCGTCCGAACAGAAACGGATGAGGCAGGCGAGATAACGGAGAGGACTAGGATAAAAGATGGTTGAGAGTCTGCACTGCCATAACCACGGTATTCAAGAAACCGATCTATCGGATTCTAAGCGAAATACGCGATGAGCCTTTCGTTAGATGGCCAGCTAAGCTAGGAGAAGCTCAGAAAGACTACGACGAAAGATCACGGTGCACCTTCTACAAGGAAAAGGGGCACCGTACTGAAAATTGCACGCCATTGAGACAGCACCTGGAGAAGTTGGTGGCAGCAGGTCACCTGGATAAGTACATTGAAGGAAGGACGCAACCAGCCCCCCAGGACCACAATAACCCCAACGGGATACCAATCGACGCCTTACCTCAAGGCGTAATCAATGTGATACATGGAATCTTCGAACCTGAGCGTGTATGCGAGCTCAGAGGGTCAATCAAGAAGGCTGAGCACTTAAGGGAGGTACTAAATGCACAACCTACCATCAAAAAGGGAAAGACAGAGGCCACGAACATCATGTCTTTTTCAGATAGAGACTTGGCGAGAATATACTGTCCTCACAATGATGCCCTGGTTGTCACTTTTCGAGTCAAGGATTTTGACGTTAAGCGGATTTTGATTGACCAGGGTAGTTCATGTGAGATAATGTATTACGAAACATTCAAACAATTGAAGCTACAAGACAAGGACTTGGCACCTACCGTATCTCTCCTGATCGGATTCAACTCAATGCTAGAATGGCCAGTCGGCAAAATAATTCTACCAGTCAGAGCAGGAAGCGTGACAAAACAAGTGGAATTCAGGGTGTTGAAAGTCCCTTCCACTTACAACATAATCTTGGGAAGAACATGGCTACATGCCATGCGATTGGTAGTGTCATCCTATCATCAAGTAATGCGATTCCCCAACGATGCCAGGGTAATTGAAGAGGTCTTTAAAGACCAAATCATGTCCAAGCAATGCTTTGTTACGGTTAATGGCAGTCGCGCTACCAAGGGATATGTCCATTCGGTGGAAGAACCTGAGAGTAATGAACTGTTCGCAGACGTCGGCAAACCAGCTAATCAAAAAGCGGTGGAAGACTTGGTAGAAGTAAGAATAGATGAAAAGAATTCGAATAAATTCTTTTTGCTTGGTTCGTCGTTGTCCAGCACTGAGAGATTAGAGGTCTTGGAATTTTTGACCTCTAACATCGAAGTGTTCGCCTGGACACCATATGACATGCCAGGCATTGATCCTAACTTCATCTGTCACCAACTCAATGTCCACCCATCCGCCAGACCAATCATTCAGCGCACACGCAGATCGGCACTCCACCATGCCGAGATAGTAGCGGAAGAAGTGGAAAATCTGCTAGAAGCAAGGGCTATCAGAGAGGTACATTACCTTAGATGGATCTCCAACACAGTCATGGTGCCAAAGAAGAATGGCGAATGGCGTGTCTGCGTCGACTATAAGACAGTTAACAAAGCATGCCCAAAGAATAGCTTCCCTCTACCACGGATAGATCAACTAGTAGACCTAACGGCGGGGCACAACCGACTTAGCTTTCTTGATGCGTACAGAGGCTACCATCGGATCGCCATGTACGAACCAGACCCGGAGGTCACATCCTTTACAGCTCTAAAAGGATTGTATTGCTACAAGGTCATGCCCTTTGGCCTAAAGAATGCAAGGGCAACATTCCAAAGAATGGTCACCAAAATGTTTGAGCCATTGTTAGGCAGAACAATGGAGGCTTACATCGACGACATGGTGGTCAAGAGCAAGGATGAGAATGACCATCTAAAAGACCTAGGTGAGATGTTCTAGATTCTGAAGAGGCACAAGTTGCGCCTTAATGCATCTAAGTGCACGTTCGGTGTAGGATCTGGCAAATTCCTAGGCTTCCTGGTGACTAACCGGGGTATAGAGGCAGACCCCTCCCAGATCAAAGCTATTCAGGATCTGGAGAGTCCTAACTCAGTAAAAGAAGTGCAGTATCTCACCGGTATGGCAGCTACACTCAACTGATTCATTAGCCGGTCGTCAGACAGACTACGACTATTTTTTCAAGCACTAAAAGCCAAGTTTGAGTGGGACGAAGAATGCGACCGCGCTCTGGAAAGCCTGAAAGAATACATGTCTTCCCCACCACTGCTTGTTACCCCAATACCTGGAGAAGAACTTTTCCTGTACTTGGCAGTCTCACAGCACGCAATTAGCACAGTATTGGTCCGAGCGGAAGGAATCCAACATCTGCCTATCTTTTATGTCAGCAAGACATTGCTAGGCACCGAAACCAGGTACTTGCCACTGGAAAAGATGGCCTTAGCCTTGATGATGGCCTCAAGGAAGCTATCACACTACTTTCACGCTCACAGCATAGTCGTCCTCACAGCTTTCCCATTAAAAGCTTTGTTTGAGAGAGCGAACTTTTCTGGGCGAATTTTGAAGTGGACAGTAGAGTTGGGATAGTATGACATCAAGTTTCAACCCAAGACCGCGATAAAGGCCCAAGCTTTGGCAAAATTTGTCGTAGAATTCACCCTAGGAAGTCATCATATCTGCCCAGTCGACCTGACTGAAACAACCAAACTAGGGATGGAAGTTGATGTCGGAATAACGCAACCCCTGGTGCAGTTTACCCAAACAAGTCCCAAGGCAGACCAGAGTGAAGTAAGGGAGGAAGAAGAAAACCATACTACATCAAGCCAAGACTCACCAACAAATAAAGGTTTGGTACAATCAGATAACAAGCGGCAGACATCAAGTATGGACCCTGAAGAAGACACCAGCAACGTTCTTGACCCCAAAGCATCATCTGATCCCTCCACATGCTGGAAATTGTTCGTTGGAGAGATGTGAAAACTCTTCGTGGATAGAGCATCCAACTGACACGAAGCAGGGCTAGGTATAGTCCTCATCTCTCCAGACGGCCTAGTAATGGAGTAAGCAGTCAACCTTGGCTTCCCAGCATCAAACAACGAAGCGAAGTATGAAGCGCTTCTTGCTGGCCTCAAATCAGCATTCTACATGAAGGCCACCGAACTAATGGTCTACAGCGACTCACAGCTGGTGGTAAACCAAATTTCAGGCGACTACGAAGCAAATGATGACAGGATGGCTAAGTACCAGGAGTTGGTCAGAACAGAAATCAAGAAATTTGATGTGGTACAGATAGAACAGATCGGCAGGGAATAAAACAGCAGAGCAAATGAATTAGCAGGCTTTGCTTCAATGGCAGATACTTCCATCCCTCATCCGCTACTGATTGACTACTTACCCAGACCAAGCATTGAAGACCCCGAAGTAGAAGAGGTATGTTGCGCCGAGTTAGGCCCTTCTTGGATGGACCCCATCATACTGTTCTTAAAAGATGGCACCCTACCAGAAGAAAAGAAAGCAGCCAACAGAATAAGGGCAAAGTCACAACGATTTTGGCTTTCCCCATCTTTGGCATTGTACAAGAAATCGTTCTCAGGACCCTACCTAAAGTGTGTCCATCCCAGTAAAGTAGAAGCATTTTTATTCGAAATACACCAAGGCATGTGCGGAAGTCATCAAGGGGGAATGTCACTACTATACAAAGCAATCTCGCAAGGATATTGGTGGCCTTACATGTAAGCAGACTCAGAGAAGTACGTGAAGAAGTGCGAGAAATGTCAGAAATTCGCACACCAAATACATTAACCTGCCAGAGAACTTCTACTCTTAACTAGCCTATGGCCCTTCGCAATGTGGGGCTTGGACATAGTAGGACCACTTCCAACAGCACCAGGCAACAGGAAGTTCTTTCTTGCAGCAACCGACTACTTCACAAAGTGGGTGGAGGCAGAAGCCTTAGCGTCAATCAAGGAAAAAGACGTGAAGAAGTTCGTCTAGCAGAATATCATCACTCGGTTTGAGATTTTGAATGATATATTTTATATATATTGAAAGATAAACATTTGGAGATAAGATAAACTTAAAATTAAGTTAATAGGGTAAATTACATGGACCTCCCCTAAGGTTTGCCTTAATTACATATACCTCCCTTGTGATTTCAAAAATAACACAGACATTCCTTGCTTTTAAAAATAATAGTAAGATTCCCCCTTTCCGTCAAAAGAGCCTTAACGATGTTAACTTAACAGTGAAATTAACCAAAATACCCTTCAACACATTGTCTTCCACAAAGACCTAACCCATTCTATATCATCATCTTCTTCCTCACTCTACTATCCATTTCCGCCATTGTCTTCTTCACACTCTCTTTGCAAACCTCTCTTATCAAAAATCCAAAACCCAAACCAACAATAACCTCTCTTATACACACCCAAATCACTAACTTAGCTTGCGATGGAACTCTCTATCCAGACCTCTCAACGTTCCCAGATCTCTATGAAGTTAAACCAAATTAATCACATTCAGACTCTTAAATCTAAGAAAACACACGATATATGAATATATATATATATATAGATATACAACACCATTCAGAACCATCATAGATTATTAATAAGCATGAAAGTGAGAGAGAGCAGAAGAAGGTGACGGCAGGAGATATCACGAAAGGAAATAGGGAAACGGTTTTGAGGTCGTCAATTCAGATCTCTCAACCATTTCTAGATTCAAACCCAACCTCTCCGACCGTACAAAACTAGATTATCGTCGAAGTCTTCATCTTCGACTTCGCCTCCAAACCATGGTAGTGGTCCAAATTTAGGGTTAGAGTAGGAAGATCTACAGATCTACAGATGTTGGCATCGAATCGACAATAGTGAGGAGGCGATGTGAATGTCCTTGGCGGCGGCGGACGATAGAGAATGAGGTGCTATGGCGGAGGAAGAGATGTTGCGATGGTGGTTCTTTAGTCATCATCGTTCGCAGGAGAGATCATTTTGTAGCAACGATCACAGGAGGGAGAGAGAGAGAGAGAGAGAGAGAGAGAGGAGAGTGGATCGTAGGAGCGAGAAGAGAGGCGGAGGTGTGTAGCGGGGGAAGAGAAGCAGAGCACAGAGAGAAAGTGAAAGGGAAAAGAGACGGAATGGCTGGGTTTTGACCGTACAGTGATACATATATATAAGATATGTATGTGTTTATATATATATATGCAAAGGGTAAGGGTAGTATTGGAATTTGCAGAATAATTATGGATGACATTAGCAGAATCTATTTGAATTTGGACAGATGGGTAACATAAAAGGATCTTTGTATATTAGTTTCAAAAGTAAAAGAGGTCTATGTCATTTTCGAAACCACGGGAGAAGTATTTGTAATTAAGTCAAACCTCAGGAAAAGTCAGTGTAATTTACCCAAGTTAATATCAAGATAGTTAAGAAGGATTTCAAGAACAAATTTTGTGAATTAGTGATGTACGAAGGATCGATGGGTCAATCAATCAATCATCCAAAGTACATTGAACAATGATTTAAAAGCAAAGGTATGAATATATTTATTTATCAAAAAAAAAAAAGTATGAACATAGATTATGATATATTATACATAATCAACATCAAACATATATATACATACAAAATATATATATTTATACATATGCACATATATTTAACATCACATACATATATATTTTTTTTATAAATACATTAAATATAGATACATATGTTCAACATTACATATTGATACTCAAGGCGAAACACTCAGAGAGAGAATATGAAACGAACATATATTTAAACATTCATTTAAATATAAATATTTGTACAAATCCTCAATAATAAAAAGAGACAAATATATGAATATGTATAAGACTAACCTCTTCTAAAATACATGTTGCATGAAATTGTTCAATTGTGTAGGATTTTGCCTTCTTCTAAAATGCCCCTGCTATTGAATTGATTTGTGTTGTTTAGGGTTTTCAAAATTTTTTGTTTTGTAATTTTATTTTATATTTTTGATTGGCATTATTTAGAAAGGTTGGGAAAGAGAGACAAATATATGGGATAGGTTAATAATTTTCTGAATTTTGAAATTCAAATTCAAAGGATAATTTAATTATTTAAAAATATAAAAAAAAATCAATATAATTGGGTGGAAATTTTAGAGCTCCCACAAAACTTCTGATTAGAAACCATTTTTTCCTTAATATAGAAGTCTACTATTTTAGCCAATAGACTCATTACACATAGAGTTTAGAATTCATTAAATATATCATCTATATATAAAATCAAATATTCATAATTCTATTATTAGACCACATTTGTTTGGTATTTTCTATTGAATTTTGTTGAAAATACCAAACAATGAAGTGGACTTTCCTTGTAGAGAACTTGAGAGTTTACAAGATTGCTTATAAATTGGGCATAAGAGACACTATACGGGGGTGATTTCCGCACTATGAAGAAGTGTTGAACTTCGTGGATAAACAGCGTGCTTTGGGAATTGAAGATCTGCACAGAATAACAAACGGTGAGGCTGCCCGATCGGGGTTTGGTCAAAAACCCCTCCGATGGTAAAGTTAGGGACTCAGGGAGAGGAAGAAGAGAGAGGAGAGAATACTAAGAGTGTGTATATGTTGAGTGTGTGGATTTTTCAAATCCTCTGAGGGCGAATAGTGCTCACATTTTATAGGAGAAGGTTGCCTGTCCTCCAAGACCTTCTCTCTCCGCCATTTGTCCAATGTGTCTTATTCATGGTCGTCTTTCATTGGAGGAGGATGGCCACTCCGCCTGACACTCGGGTGTAGGTTTGTTTTGTTTGTCTCATTAGCGGTCATTTCTTATTGGAGGAGGACACCACTCACCTGACACTCAGATGCAGGTCTGTCATGTGTGCGCCTTATCCCTCTGCACCTTCATGTCTCCACGTTTTGTTCACACAGTGGGAGAGGAGCAGAGTTATTTGTCTCTTGTGGGCCCAAGAAAGATCTTTAGTGAATTGGCCTTCTTTAAGTTGGTCTACTCCATAATGGTTATCTAACCAAGAGGTCCAACATGTTACTCAACCCACTTCGGAGTGGTTGTCTGTCCATCCAGGAGGTTCAACATGTTACTCAACCTACTTCGAAGTGGTTGGCTGCCCATCCAGGAGGTCCACTATGTTGCTCGGCCCACTTTAGAGTGACATTTGTACATTGGGCCGAGCTCCTATGATTGTCTTGCTTCGGAGCAAGTGTTGGCCATAAGGCTGAGGTCTAACCTAGCTCAACCTCGGAGTGAGCATTGCATTGGGCCTAGCACCAAGACTTGATTAATTTTTACCCACTTCAGACACCCTTATATACGGTCCAAGAATGCAATTTATGGTGTAGATGTTTCCAAGTGTTTACAATCTAACAGTGGAAATTCCAGATACTTCTTCCAATGAAATGGTCTAGAATATAGAAGAGTACAAATCTATGAGAGTTAGGCTCTAAGAACGCAATTTATGGTGTAGATGTATCTAATCGTTTACAATCTAACGGTGGAAATTCTACATACTTCTCCAATGAAATAGTCTAGAATATAGAAGAGAAAAATCTAAGTAGAAATGCGTACGACTCTCCACATGTCTCCATATAATTGAAATTTTGTAACGGCCTTATGATTGTGATTATCAATATTACATATTTATAATGAAAAAGTTTTATTTATATCATTTAATGATCATTTAATAATGAGTGTAAATGATAATTTTTTATTTAAATTAATTATAAATTCACATTTATATTTTATAACCATTAAATATGTAATGAAAAATCTCATTACATACATAAAATAGGGAAAATCAAAATCCGTGATAGATAATAGACTTCTCCAAAGTGAAACACAAGTTGTTGCTGAGAAAAGGAAATAATAGTGAAGTGGGAATCTGAAAAATTAATACCAAAAGGTAATAAATATTTTAAATATTAATAATTAAAATTATAAATTTCTTGATGTGTAATTATTTTTTTCTAACATCCCTGCAGGTCGGGAGATGATGTTCCGATACATTTTTGTCTAAATGTATAAAACATATTTATTCAAATTAAATTTTAAAATTTTGATCATTAATATGTAATGTGTACGGGAAAGAAATAAACCTTCTCGTATAATCCTGTTAATCAAGATTGTGCTCCTCCGTACGACGTCGTTTTACTCATTGAAAACACAAACGTGAGCTAGCCGGCGGGTGTGTGCCGGATACCTCTCCGATGCCTAAGTCAGCAAAAATAGACAAATAGACAAAAAGCTCTGTGTGTTCAGGAATCAAAGTTGTGTTACCTCTCCATAGGTGATGAGGTGAGTTTTTATAGATTCCGTGTGGCACAATCCTAATAGGACTCTTGCTCCTCCAGGTAGAGTCCTCCTAGGAATTACATTCCTGACAGAGAATGCTTATCCATCAACACCCCCCTTACTGCTTAAACCAAGTGAGATGGTTTTACCATGGTCAGATTACCATTCGACCGAAATAACACTGCCATACTAGACAAGCAGAAACGACCGAACTATGCTTAGCTCGAATCTTTCTTTTACAGTTTGTATCTCGGTTTCTCCTGCTTAAACCGAACTAATCTTAACAAGCTCGAACCAGACTAACTTTAACAAGCTCAGACCGGACTAACTTTAACAAGCTTGGACCGGACTAACTGCCATCAGTCAAATCGCGATGACCGATCTAATCACACGGCTATCTCAATACTTCAGCTTGATATGGTACGACCGAACTACTTGTCCAGATTGCGGTGACCGAGCTCTTTAGGACCGGAGTAACTTCAAGCCTCTCTTGGACCAGAGTAACTTCATGGCCTTTCTTGGACCGGAGTAACTTCATGGCCTTTTTACTCAGCCTTTCGTACTGTGGCCCATAACAGTCCATTACCCAGTTCGGCCCAACTTTCATATAAATTACCCCCTCAATTGCCTCTTAATTCCATCTGCGTAGTATGATAGGGATTACCTGTTTATCAGTCGATATAACAATTTTAGTCTGACGACCGAGCTAAACTCTTAAGCCTTTCCGGTCGAGCTAAAACTTTTTAGCCTTTCCAGCCGAGCTAAAAACCCTTTTAGCCAGGCGTAGTTGTCACGCCGTCTTCGTATCTTGTGAATTTTGAACAGTTCTGCCCTTTTTTGTCCTTCCTTCTACACAAAAACAAACCCTAATGCTCTGAATCAGTCACTTTACTGTTCACCTTTTTTCCTCTCTCTCTTCGAGCCTCTATTTTTCCTCAACTCCGTGCTTGCTGTGTCCTTCATTGCTATGACTTCCATTTCCTTCTACTCAACCTGGTAAGCTTCAGAAATCTATTCTATTTTTCTTGTTTTTGCACTTGTTTAATCCATAGTATTTGTTTTATGTGTTTTTGCAAAACATATTTTACTTCCATTTTTTGCATTGCCTTGCGTTTTCTGCAAAAACTTAGTAATAGAACCACTTTGATTCAAGAAATAATATGAGAAATACTAGTTTTGATCCAAAATCATAATATAACCAAACTAGGAAGTTGTTTGTAGTGGATGTCAATCTAGGCAGGCCATTCAACCGAACTAACACTTCATGCTACACTAGTAGTTTTAACAAGTCAAACCATCTTTTGATTTATCTTAGCCGAGCTAACAAACCATACTAAGGCTGCGTAATAGTGTGCTTGATAGTCTTAACCACGGCCGAGCTATAACTTGGGGCTAAACTAGCCTTCGTAATTCACACGAACTAAGAGCGCTGCCCCTAGAGGCTCAACCGGGCTGACAAAACCCTTGCACAAACTGAGATAACAAACCCCCTGTGAAAACCAGGATAACAAAAATCCTTTGCACAAACCGAGCTATCGAACCCCTTGCTCAAACCGAGCTAGGACTTATATTTATCTTGCCTTTATTTCTTTTAGCACGGTCCCACGATCTGTGCTTAACACTTTTGTTTTTCACTTTGCAGACTTTGGGTTGCCCAGGCACTCCTTTGAGCGCTCAACCGAGCTACTCAGCCCCTTTCTCCGGCCGAGCTAAGACAAGTTTAATTTATTCATAACTTAATCCATAAATGGGAAAGTATAGGTTTTTAGTAAACACACCTAGTGGAATGGCTGAATTCCGAAAGGATTATAACATCCCTGACGATGTTCACCTCACTTTAGCCGATCTAGATACCACCCCATGGGGAAACCCCGGCTTTGTTCCCTATACCCTTTTGTCCATTATAGAAACCGGGCTAAGATTCCCTGTACAACCCTTACTTTGTGAATTCCTGAGGCAAACTAGGATATGCCCAACCCAGCTTTCCATAAACTCATACTGCATAATAAATGGTATAGCCGAGCTACATTGCCGGGCTGGTATTAACCTCGGCTTAGCCGAACTCTTTCACTAATATTCCATAGGCTCAAAGGAGGACGGCTGGGTTTATTATTTAAGAATACGACGCCGGTGTGAGAAAATAATAAAGGACACACCGGATTAAACGATGATAATTTTTCTGGGTATCTGGGAATTTTGAAGACCACCAAGCCCAGATCCCAGGCCGCAGTATAAACTGGAAGAAAGGAACCCCCGGTATAATTACCTCAGCTCCTTTGCATGCTCCTCTTTATTTCGGTTTTCTATTCCTGAACCAAACTGATAGTTGTCTTCTTTATGCAGATTCGACCCACCTTAAGTCACTATACAGTTACCCCAATCTAAACACACTTCGCGCCGTACTACGATATCCTGAAAAAAGTTGGGCCAAGTTACTGAATTTTGAACCGACGTATAGATACAGTAGTCGACGAAAAGCCAGAATAACAGACTTCTTGCTGGAAGCTGCTCCTGAACCGGATCCATCCTTGCCTCAAATCAACCTAGTCCGAACTACTACCGAAGAAGAGATGGCAAAGAGGAACAGAGTAAGGGCCCTTCTAACCAAAACAAACTGAGCCGAGTTACCATCACCCAACCAGACTCAGGAAACCGTGGTGGCCCTTCCATCTCAACAACTCTCATCATCTCGCCCAAGCAAGCGTGCCCGGACTACCCCAATCGAGCAACGCCTTATTGATGAAGACGAAACCATTCTTCCACCAAGCTCTCCACCGAGCCCGCAACCGTAGCGCTCCGACAGAGCTAGCTCCTCCAAGTGGGCACCCAAAATTACTTTTCAAAACCGAGCAATTCAGGACACTCACTCAGTGGTCGCTGAAAAAGATCACTTAATGGCATTTAACCTTGCCAAGAGTGTTTGCCTTCCAGCAGACATGGAGCACCACAAATATCTGACCGAACTAAAGGCCATCCACTCGGCCACGAAATCCATGGTGCTTGTAAGTAACTTCTTCTGTTAATCTTTCTAATTTGCACAACTCTCATTTCGGTTTGATTACAAGTCTTCCCCTTCTTTTGCAGGCCACGCAAAAGAGCCACATCACTCATAAGCATGTTCTGGAACTTCGCAAGACTACAAGGCAAGCCATGGCTGAAGTGACTGAAAAGACGGCCGAGCTAGAACAAGCCAGGAAGCAAATAGTCGAGCTAAAATCCGAAAACGGTCATCTGATCGGACTTGTTAGCTCGACTGAAGCAGAAAAACAAAAAGTTGTAGCCGTGATAAAAGACAAATATCTGCGCGAACTAGCTAAACTTGAGGGAAATAAAAACTCCGAGATAGAGAAGCTGAAGAAGAGTGCTAATGACGCCGAGCTCTGGGTTACAAGGAGGGGGAGGCGACTTACATTAAACAATGTGAGGCTATCAAGGATTTCTTCTTCAAATGCGGTTGGAGGGTGGCTGTAGTGCAGCTTGGTCACGATCCAGAGACCGAGGTCTTCAACGCTCCTGCATACTTCATTCCGAGCTCCATGATGGAATATGCTGCTGCCCTTCAGCAACAATTTCTTGAGGATTCAGATGATGAAGAAGAAACCGTGCCCAAAGATACCCCGGTTGTTAATGACCCCGTGGATTAGTCAGTTCGGTTGGAGCCAATGGTGGAAGACCTGACCAACGAGCTGCCTACTGAAACCGTGCTTCCAACCGAGACCGTGCTACCGAATGAAACCGGGCTCCGGGTTGATATTGATGCTGACCTTGATGATCTGTTTAACTGACTTTGTATTTTCGTCTTCTTTTTGCTTTTTTTTTTCTTCTTTTCTTTGTTTTTGGACACAGCTTGTAACCGGGCTGAGGCCCCACCCTTTGTACTCTCTTTAAATTTTCAATGAAGTCTGCTTTTTTGTTCCAACTCTTATTTTGGTTGATCTCTATGCTTGTTCTTTACTTTCTAACTGAAGTCTTGGATGAGGTACAACATTCACTTGCCGAGATACTTTATATCGGTCTTAACATTGCAACTATAAGTATACCTGCCAACCACTCTTTAGCCGAGATAGCTACCTCGGCTGAAGAGTACTAAGAGTTGGTTTAGTCCAGCCAACCACTCTTTAGCCGATATCCTTACTTCGGCTGAAGCGTACCAAGTGTTGGTTTAATCCAGCCAACCACTCTTTAGCCGATATCCTTACTTCGGCTGAAGAGTACTAAGTGTTGGTTTTAATCCAGCCAACCACTCTTTAGCCGATATCCTTACTTCGGCTGAAGAGTACTAAGAGTTGGTTTTAATCCAGCCAACCTCTAAATTGGTTATTTCTGCCAATTTAGAAAAATATTTGGTTATTCCGACCAAATGTCCTGCAGCCTGGATCCTTATCCTGGGCTTAGGAGGGGTGTTGGTTTAATCCAGCCAACCTCTAAGTTGATTTTTTCTAGCCAACCTAGAGTAAAGTGTTTGGGTATTCCGACCAAACGTTTTGCAGCCTGGATCCTTATCCTGGGCTTAGGAAGGGTGTTGGTTTGTCCAGCCAACCTCTAGATTGGTTTTTCCAGCCAACCTAGAGTAAAGTGTTTGGTTATTCCGACCAAACATCCTGTAGCCTAGATCCTTATCCTGGGCTTAGAAAGGGTGTTGGTTTTTCCGGCCAACTATGTTTACAATGTTCCTAACTCAAACTATCTTTTACAGAAAATAACTTATATTGAAAAGAATCTACTTGTTTTATTGAGAAAGGAAAAGGAAAATTACATATGCTTGAAAAAAGTTAAAAATAAAATAATCTGAGATTGGCAGTGTTCCATGGTCTGGGAATGGCTTTGTCGTCCTCATCTTCCAAGTGGTATGCCCCTTTTCTTGCTAATCTAACCACTTTGTAAGGTCCTTCCCAATTGGGCCCTAACTTGCCATCTCCTGGTACTATGGTGTTTCCCATCACTTTGCGCAGCACCCAATTGCCGATCTTGAATTGCCTTGGATGCACTGTTTTGTTGTATTTCCTGGATAACTCTTGTTGGTATGAGGCAATCTGAACCAGTGCTCTTTCTCTTCTTTCTTCTGCAAGGTCGAGCTCCAATGCTATGGCTTCGCCATTTAAGTCTGGATCAAAATTTTCGCTTCGAATTGTGGGGAGGCCAACTTCTAGTGGGATTACTGCTTCCATACCATAGGCTAAGGAGAATGGAGTTTCTCCTGTTGACCACCGAGGTGTGGTATGATAAGCCCATAAAACATGAGGGAGTTCTTCTGCCCACTTGCCTTTTGCTTTCTCTAGCCTTTTTTTCAATCCATCCAAGACGACCTTGTTTGATGCTTCTGCCTGACCATTTGCTTGGGGATATGCCGGTGTAGAATTGTAGAACTCTATCTTGTACTCTTCACAAAAGCCTCTAAAGATTCTGCCGTCGAACTGAGTACTGTTGTCTGATATTAGGGCTTTTGGTATGCCAAACCGAGTGATGATGTTCTGCTAGACGAACTTCTTCACGTCTTTGTCCTTGATTGATGCTAAGGCTTCTGGCTCCACCCACTTTGTGAAGTAGTCGGTTGCTGCAAGAAAAAACTTCCTGTTGCCTGGTGTTGTTGGAAGTGGTCCTACTATATCCAGGTTCCATATTGCGAAGGGCCATGGGCTGGTTAAGGGTAGAAGTTCTCTGTCGGGTTGATGTATTTGGTGTGCGAATTTTTGACATTTCTCGCACTTCTTCACATACTTCTCTGAGTCTGCTTGCATGTAAGGCCACCAATATCCTTGCGAGATTGCTCTGTATGCTAGTGTCCTTCTCCCTTGATGGCTTCCGCACGCGCCTTCATGTATTTTGAACAAAAATGCTTCAACTTTGCTGGGATGAACACATTTTAGGTAGGGTCTTGAGAACGATTTCTTGTACAATGCCAAAGATGAGGAGAGCCAAAATCGTTGTGACTTTGGTCTTATTCTGTTGGCCGCTTTCTTTTCTTCTGGTAGGGTGCCATCTTTTAAGAACAGTATGATGGGGTCCATCCAAGAAGGGCCTAACTAGGCGCAACATACCCCTTCTACTTCGGGGTCTTCAATGCTTGGTCTAGGTAGGTAGTCAATCAGTAATGGATGGGGGATGGAAGTATCTGCCATTGAAGCAAAGCCTACTAATTCATCTACTCTGCTGTTTTCCTCCTTGCCGATTTGTTCTATCCTGACTACTTCAAATTTCTTGATTTCTGTTCTAACCAACTCTTGGTACTTAGCCATCCTGTCGTCCTTTGCTTAGTAGTCACCTAAAATTTGGTTTACTACCAGCTGCGAGTCGCTGTAAACCATTAGTTCGGTGGCCTTCATGTAGAATGCTGATTTGAGGCTTGCATGAAGCGCTTCATACTCCGTTTCATTGTTTGATGCTGGGAAGCCCAGGTTGACTGCTTGCTCCACTACTAGGCCGTCTGGAGAGATGAGGACTATGCCGAGTCCTGCTCCATGCCGGTTGGATGCTCCATCCACGAAGAGCTTCTACATCTTTCCAACGAATAACTTCCAACAAGTAGAGGGATCAGATGATGCCTTGGGGTCCTGAATGTTGCTGGTGTTTTCTTCAAGGTCCATGCTTGCAGTTTGCCCCTTGCTATCTGATTGTACCAAGTCTTTATTTGTTGGTGAGTCTTGGCTTGGTGTAGCATGGTTCGCTTCTTCCTTGCTTTCTTTACTCTGGTTTGCCTTGGGGTCTGACTGAGTATTCTGTACAAGAGGTTACACTATTCCGGCGTCAACTTCCATTCCTAGTTTGGTTGTGTCCGTCAGGTCGACTGGGCAGATATGATGACTTCCTAGGGTAAATTCAGCGACGAAGTCTGCCAAGGCTTGAGCTTTTATTGCGGTCCTGGGTTGGAACTTGATGTCATATTGTCCCAACTCTACTACCCACTTCAAGATTCACCCAGAAAAGTTCTCCCTTTCAAACAAAGCTTTTAATGGGAAAGCTGTGAGGACGACTATGGTGTAGGCATGAAATTAGTGTGACAACTTCCTTGAGGCCATCATCAAGGCTAAGGCCAGTTTTTCCAGAGGTAAGTACCTTGTTTCGGCGCCCAGTAATGTCTTGCTGACATAAAAGATGGGCAGATGTTGGATTCCTTCCGCACGGACCAACACTGCGCTAATTGCGTGCTGAGAGACTGCCAGGTACAAGAAGAGTTCTTCTCCAGGTAATGGGGTGACAAGCAGTAGTGGAGAAGACATGCATTCTTTCAACTTTTCCAGAGCGCGGTCGCATTCTTCGTCCCACTCAAATTTGGCCTTTAAAGCATGGAAAAATAGTCGTAGTCTGTCTGACAACCGGCTTATGAACCGATTGAGTGCAGCTGCCATGCCGGTGAGATGCTGCACTTCTTTTACTGAATTTGGCCTCTCCAGGTGCTGAATTGCTTTGATCTGAGAAGGTCTGCTTCTATACCCCGGTTGGTCACCAGGAAGCCCAGAAATTTGCCAGATCCTACTCCGAATGCATATTTAGACGCATTGAGGCGCAACTTGTGCTTCTTTAGGATCTCACACATCTCACCTAGGTCCTTGAGATGGTCATTCTTATCCTTGCTTTTGACCACCATGTCGTCGATGTAAGCTTCCATTGTTCTGCCTAACAACGACTCAAACATCTTGGTGACCATTCTCTAGAATGTTGCCTCTGCGTTCTTTAGACCAAAGGGCATGACCTTGTAGCAATACAGTTCTCTTGGAGTTGTAAAGGACGTGACCTCCTGGTCTGCTTCGTACATGGCGATTTGATGGTAGCCTCTATACGCATCAAGAAAGCTAAGTCAGTTATGCCCCGCTGTTAGGTCTACCAGTTGATCTATCCGTGGTAAGAAAAAGCTGTCCTTTGGGCATGCTTTGTTAACTGTCTTGTAGTCTACGCAGACATGCCATTTACCATTCTTCTTTGGCACTACAACTGTGTTGGAAATCCATCTGGGGTAGTGCACCTCTCTAATTGCTCCTGCCTCTAGGAGGTTTCCTACTTCTTCCGCTACTATCTCGGCGTGGTGGAGTGCCGATCTGCGTGTGCGCTAAATGACTGGTCTAGCGGATGGGTGGACATTGAGTTGGTGACAGATGAAGTTGGGATCAATGCTTGGCATGTCGTATGGTGTCCAGGCGAACACTTCGATGTTAGAGGTCAAAAATTCCAAGACCTCTAATCTCTCGATCTTTGGACAACGATTTAACCGAGAAAAAAGAATTTATCCGGGTTCTTTTCATCTATTCTTACCTCTACCAAGTCTTCCACCGCTTTTTGATTAGCTGCTTTGCCGACATTTGCGAACAATTCATTACTCTTAGGTTTTTCCACCGAATGAACATATCCTTTGGTGGCGCGGCTGCCATTTACAATGACAAAGCATTGCTTGGACATGATCTGGTCTCCGAAGACCTCTTCAATTACCCCGGCTTCGTTAAGGAATTGCATTACTTGATGGTAGGATGACGCTACCGATCGCATGGCATGCAGCCATGTTCTTCCCAAGATTATGTTGTAAGTGGAAGGAAAAAATCCTTGACTCGGAGAGTGACAACCAGGGCGTCATTGTGAGGACAATATATCCTCGCCAAGTCTCTATTTGAAAAAGACATGATGTTCGTGGCCTCTGTCTTCCCTTTTTTGATGGTAAGTTGTGCACTTAGTACCTCCCTTAAGTGCTTGGCCTTCTTGATTGACCCTTTGAGCTCGCATATATGCTCAGGTTCGAAGATTCCATGTATCACATTGATTACGCCTTGAGGTGGGGCGTCGATTGGCATCCCGTTGGGGTTATTGTGGTCCTGGGGTGCTGGTTGCGTCCCTCCTTTAATGTATTTATCTAGGTGACCTGCTGCTACCAACTCCTTCAGGTGTTGTCTAAATGGCGTGCAATTTTCAGTGCGGTGCCCCTTTTCTTTATGGAAGGTACACTGTGACCTTTCGTCGTAGTCCTTCTGAGCCTCTCCTAGCTTAACAGGCCATCTGACGAAAGGTTCGTCACGTATCTCTCTTAGAATCCGGTAGATTGGCTTTTTGAATACGTTGGTAATGGCAGTGCGGACTCTTAACCATCTTTTATCCTGGTCTTCTCCGTTGTCCCGCCTGCCTCGTCCGTTTTTGCTCGGACGGTCTTCCGCTTTGACCTTTGCTGAGGCCTTTTTCTCCAGTATTAAGGTCGTGCCAGATTTTGTTTTGGCACGGGTGCCATCCTCTTCCACCCTGATGTGCTGATGCACTCTTTCCATCAACGCCTCCATGGTAAGAGGTGGCGTCATGGTGATTGAGTCCCTTAGTCTGTTCCCGACTGGAAGGCCTCTTTTGTACTGTGCAATGGCTAGATTGGTGGAGCAGTCTCCAATCTGGTTGAAGGTCTCCTAGTAGCGACTATTGTAGGATCTTAAGGTCTCCTTGTTGCCCATGTCGATGGAGAGCAACTGATCGATCTCCACCGGGGTTTTGGTGTTCGTTCTGAATCTTGTTACGAATGCCTCCGCTAATTGCGCCCAGGAGGCTATGCTGCCTTCTGAAAGTTTTTCAAACCAAGTCAGGCCTAGGTCGCCAAGGCTGGACGAGAAGAGGATGCACATCAAAGCCTTGTTAAGGTCGATATCTGACCATAACTCGCGAAAGTGGCTTAGGTGCATATAGGGGTCTGTCTATCCCTCGTACGTGATGAATTTGGGCTGAAGGAAGCCTGAAGGTAGGGGCGCGTTTTCAATTGTCGGAACGAACAGCGAGGTCTGTAGCCTTGCTAATGCTTTGTCTGTTGGTTCGTAGGCAGGTCGTGGTAATGGCATTCCAACCTCGACACTTCCATGCGTCCGAGGAGCCAACCGCTGAAAGGCAGATACCCTGTAAGGGTCGCGCGCCCTATTATCCTCCTTCCATCGTGCCCTTTCTTCTAGTACGGTCCGTAAGTCGGATGATCTTGGCAACTCCGTCTGCCTAGATAATGTCTGGTGTGTGCACGAGGGCCGATAGGTACTTCTTTTAGTATACGACCTCTCAGTCCTCGTTCTCTCAGACCTGGAGCAACGAGTCTTGGAGGTTCTGGATTGAGTATCGCCCATCCTAAGGCTTCTACTCTCTGCTTGTGATGGCGTGGTATGCCTACTATGATCTTCTGAGTAACAAGGGGGCGTATTGCCTTTATGCCCATTTTCTGTCGCCACCCCTTTCCCCTTAATCTGGTGTTTCATGGCCTTTTTATCTGCCGCCATCTTCCTTATTAATTCATCTTGTTCTTTCACGCGGTCCTCCAGAACTTGAGGACCAACCCTTCGCCTTTGTTTCTCAGGACTTTGTGAACGAGAATGACGGGTGCTGTTAGTCCGCCTTCTCCCCCTCGCATCCCTCCTGGGATTTTGTCTCTGTGGCTCCAAGTCCGCCATAGGAGGGATAGAAGGCAAACCTTCGCGCCTCGCACCCCCCTCTGGTGTTTGTCCGTCAATGGCAGACTGTGGTAAATCTTCATTGTGCGCCATTGATTCTAAAGAGGAAGAGCTTGATCAAGAGGTTTTGTTCTTGTCTGAATTCCTATAGACGGCACCAATTGTACGGGAAAGAAATAAACCTTCTCGTATAATCCTATTGATCAAGATTGCGCTCCTCCATACGATGTCGCTTTACTCCCTGAAAACACAAACGTGAGCTAGCCGGCGGGTGTATGCCGGATACCTCTCCGATGCCTAAGTCAAGAAAAATAGACAAATAGACAAAAAGCTCTGTGTGTTCAGGAATCAAAGTTGTGTTACCTCTCCATAGGTAATAAGGTGAGCTTTTATAGGTTCCGTGTGGCACAATCCTAATAGGACTCCTACTCCTCCAGGTAGAGTCCTCCTAGGAATTACATTCCTGACAGATAATGCTTATCCATCAACACCCCCTTCACTGCTTAAACCAAGTGAGATGGTTTTACCATGGTCAGATTACCATTCAACCGAAATAACACTGCCATACTAGATAAGCAGAAACGAACGAACTATGCTTAGCTCGAATCTCCCTTTTACAGTTTGTATCTCGATTTCTCCTACTTAAACCGAACTAACCTTAACAAGCTCGGACCAGACTAACTTTAACAAGCTCGGACCGAACTAACTTTAACAAGCTTGGACCGGACTAACTGCCATCAGTCAAATTGCAATGACTGATCTAATCACACGGCTATCTCAATACTTCGGCTTGATATGGTACGACCGAACTACTTGTCCAGATTGCGGTGACCAAGCTCTTTAGGACCGGAGTAACTTCAAGCCTCTCTTAGACCGGAGTAACTTCATGGCCTTTTTACTCAGTCCTTCGTACTGTGGCCCATAACAGCCCATTACCCAGTTCGGCCCAACTTTCATATAAATTACCCTCTCATAATATGTTTATAATTTCAACACAAACATAGTTGAATAATAATTTTGTTTATAAGCAATTAACCAAACTTTTATTGAAGTATTCATATATTGAATTCAATTTATTTAAAAATTAAATGACATTCAAAATGTAATTGAAATTAACTATTAAATATTAATTAAGTAAAAAACATGTATATTGAGTTTTTGCTCTTCAAATGGATCCAAATGACCTTGTCTACAATTGGTTTTCGTTATACGTGTATATATATATATAAACTATTATGAGTTGAAAACGAAGTAATTTATTTGTAAATTCATTAAGGATCTTGAAATCCAATCTTGTGCTTCAAATATTCCTTTGTGCAGTTGACTTTTTACTGCAAAAGAGGAATTTATCATTTAAAAACTTAATCATACTCACTACATATAGGCAAAGAAACAAATTTAAACTCATGAAGATTTCAAATAAAAAAATTAGAATATAAGCAAAAATATTTTAGAGCTACTGCATAATTAAGTTTATTTACGTCTGAATTTAAATTGAGCGTCCTTGTCACGACCCGCTCTCTGTACCTAAAGGTTAAGCATCGTGATGGTCAGCAACTGAAGTTACCGCTGGCCAATTCTTGAACAAATTAACAAACGCGAGCGGAAATAATATTTAATTGAGGGTACAAAAATAATTATTGGATTTTCTATTTTTATTACAAAATTTATTGATCAAAAGGGCCGATATTTACATATAAAAATATCATAAAAATGTTGTGTGTGTCTATTCCGTAGCCCTGAATCTAAGACTTTCCAAAAACTATTTCTGAATTGCATTATTTCTTGAAAATTGGTAAACAGCTATAAGCATATAGCAGAATGAGAAATATTATGCCAAGAGTATAAGAGACACAAAATAACCATGAATGGTTATGTAACTAAAATATTTAAGATAACTTTGTCTGAACAAATAATCATTTAAGTAGCAAAACTGAGATTATGTAAATAAATAACTGTAACCACGGTATCGAACAAAATAGAACAGAGGCTACAGGAGTGACAATCAGAACAGAGGTACAAATTCAATAGGTGGCTTGTACAGATTATAGAGGTGACTCTCACAATAGTGTAGCACTTATCTCCGCACAGAACAAAGGTCAATAGATCCATGACAACAGAGGGCCACAAAGTGACTAAACAGAGCCGATGGTTATTTAAATCCCCCAAAGCGTGGGACTCCTGTGGTGGTACTTACAGAACATAATTGTTTATAAGATTATAGCCAAATATTCTTTAAAAGTTAAACGAACATATCCATGAGTTTCATTTTAAGTAAATAAGGTTCAGAAAATAATCCACGTAATTGAAATATTAATATAATTATAAAACATAACTTGTATAAAATAAATTATGGTAAGTCACAACATATATACGTAAAATATATTATGGTAACTCAAGGTATAATATAATTCACCTTAATATTGACCCTAAGCCTTTTCTTTCCACTATCACAAAACTTCTTACTATAGTTCCTAGTTCTAATATCTCTTTCGTGTTTTCTCTTTTTTTTTTCTTCACTAATCTTTGAGCAACTCCTCTCTATAAATATAGGGAGGCAAATCATGCCATCGACCAACATGTGGCCACACCAAATCTTTCTTAGATTGATCCAATCTTGCCTTAGATTGATCCTTATCCTATTAACTTTTAATTATACTTTAGCCTTAAATTTCGTACTAATTACATTGTTTTACAAATTACACATAATAATAAAACGTATATTTTCTTAACTGTAATTAAATAATATTAGTATCAATTTTAAAGAATAATTAAAATCTGGGTTGTTACAGCCCTCCTTATATATTACAACAAAATTGAACACATAAATTAATATAATTGAAGAACAAAATATAATAAAAAATAAATGAGATTGAATAAAAACTTTTTTCAAACTCGTGAATGTGTTCTAAATACTCTTCACGATTGGTACAATTTTTCTCAAAAAAATGGGTGAACTCCAACTGCATCACAAAATATCACTCTTTGTATTGGTCTTTTAGCCTTTGTTGCCATTATTACTTTTCTACTGTATGTTATAGTTGTAAAATTTTAAAAAAATGAATAATAAATTTTGGAGGCATAAGCGAATCTACTACATTATTATAATTTCAACAACTAACTTAGATTATGAAGAAAAAAATTAAATACACAAAATAAACCAAAACTAAACCAAACAAAAAAAATCTACAAAAGAAAAAATAGAGCAAATATGAGATTTCAAATATATATTTCTTTTCACATAAGAAAAATCTTGTAAAATTGGTTAAATCACCTGTTTAATTTCTCTGCAAGGTTCTTCTGTTCTCCAATATTTTTGCCCTATTTCATATTGTCATGGAAGCAAGGTTTTGAGATTTATAGTTTTATTTATTTATTTATTTTGTGAAATATCTTTGAGTAGGATATAAATTTGATGAAGGAATTTGAATTAGAGTCAAACTCATCTTTTACCCATAAATATTTTGAAAAATTCCTATCCATATGATATTATATATATCCATACCCTAAGTAATTAAAAAGTGAAATAAAATATATTAAAAAAGAGGGAAAATAGGAAAATAGAATGAGAGAAGAATAGACATGCCACCTAAGAAAGAGTTTAATGAGATGTTAGGATTGAGAATTTGGATATATATTTCTTTTCACATAAGAAAAATCTTGCAAAATTGGTTAAATTACTTGTTCAATTTCTCTGTAGGGTTCTTCTGTTCTCCAATATTTTGCCCTAGTTCATATTGTTATGGAAGCAAGGTTTTACATTTATAGTTTTTTTTTTTTTTGAAATATCTGAGTATGATATAAATTTGATGAAGGAATTTGAATTAGAGTCAAACTCATCTTTTATCTATAAATATTTTGAAAAATTCCTATCCATGTGATATTATATATATTCGTGCCCTAAGTAATTAAAAAGTGAAATAAAATATATTAAAAAAGAGGGAAAAAAAAAAGGAAAATAGAATGAGAGAAGGCCAATATTTTTGCCCTATTTCATATTGTCATGAAAGCAAGGTTTTGAGATTTATAGTTTTATTTATTTATTTATTTATTTTATGAAATATCTTTAAGTAGGATATAAATTTGATGAAGGAATTTGAATTAGAGTCAAACTCATCTTTTACCTATAAATATTTTGAAAAATTCCTATCCATATGATATTATATATATCCATACCCTAAGTAATTAAAAAATGAAATAAAATATATTAAAAAAGAGGGAAAATAGGAAAATATAATGAGAGAAGAATACATATGCCATATAGGAAAGAGTTTAATGAGATGTTAGGATTGAGAATTTGGATATATAAAACTTTTCACATAAGAAAAATCTTGCAAAATTGGTTAAATCATTTGTTCAATTTCTCTATAGGGTTCTTCTGTTCTCCAATATTTTGCCCTATTTCATATTGTCATGGAAGTAAGGTTTTGAGATTTATAGTTTAATTTTTTTTTTTTTGAAATATCTTTGAGTAGGATATATATTTGATGAAGGAGTTTGAATTAGAGTCAAACTCATCTTTTATTTATAAATATTTTGAAAAATTCCTATCCATATTATATTGTATCACTACAAGAAAAAAGGCCTTTGGTGACAGGCTGATTTTGTCTCCAAACATCAAATTTTCGTCATTAAAGTGATCTGCGACGAAAAAAATTTGTCACCATGTTCATGGCCTATACGTCGTCGCTGAAAGTACTTGGTGACAAAAAATAGTTCCGTTGCCTATTTTTCACTTTTTGCGACGAAATGTTTCGTCTCCAAATGTTAAATTTTTCGTCCTCTAAAACATCAATTTTGTCACCAAAACTAAATAATATTTTATTTTAATTATTTTTGGCGAAAAAATATTTCGTCACCAAATATATTTTAGTGACGAAAGTTTTCCTCACCAATGATATGGATTAAGGTGACAAAAAAATTCGTCACTAAAATGAGCAAAAAAGAATATTATTCAATGACACATTTTGTCACCAAATATTTCAATTTAGCAACGAAATATTCAGCAAATGTGACGAAATTATTTGTTTCGTACTATATCATTAGTGACAAAATTATTCGTCATGTTTTTTGAAAACTAATAGTGACATTTTCTATTTCATCACTAATAAAAATTAAAAATTTTGGAAATAGGGGTACTATTTTCTTCTTAAATTTTTTCTTTTCAGTAACAATTCCCTACGCATTTTAATAACTTGTTCAATAAAATATCTATTACAAATCAATACAAAAATCTGTTCATTTTCATAAACATCACAATCGAATTTCAGCACTATCCACAAAAATATAATATGAACTACATGCAACTTATAAACATGTCTCCTAATATCCACAAAAAACGTCTACTAATATCCACAAAAATATAATATCAACTGCATGCGGATTACCAAACACATCTCCTAATATCCAACAAAAAACATGTCTACTAATATCAACAAAAATAAAATATCAAGGGCGGATTACCAAACATGCCCTGTAATACCAACAAAAATATAAAATTTACAACGCAACCAAAATACATGTAAAGTAATATGAACAAAAACACAAAATGAACTACCATCTGCCCTTCAAATTACAAAACATGTCCATATCAAATCTCGAATCTGCAAAAAAATGAAACCAAAAAAAAAATGTAAATTAGACAATTATTATCTTATCCATAAAATATACAATTTAACATGCATTTTTCGAATTAGTTTTCAAATCGGGAGTCCGGTGCAAGTTCCGTTAGTTTCCACAACTTACATTGGTTCCTCCCGACGTATTTGAAGTGTTTCCCGGGCCGTCCCGTGGCTGTTACACGATTTTGGCCCCCGAAGGTCTATTTTCAAACTTAAATGTGAAAAAGTGCAATTTTGGACTTAGTTTTCAAACCGAGAGTCCTGTGCTAGTTCTGTAACTTTTCAAAACTCACATTGGTCCCTCCCGAGGTGTTTGACGTGTTCCCCCAGGCTGTCTCATGGTTGTTGCACGATTTTGGCCTCCAATGGCCTATTTTCAAGTTTAAGTGTGAGAAAGTGCAATTTTTGACTTAGTTTTCAAACCAGGAGTCTCGTGCTAGTTCCATAAGTTTCCACAACTCACATTAGTCTCTCCCGAGATGTTTGAGGTGTTCCCCGGGCCGTCTTGTGGCTGTTGTACGATTTTGGCCTCTGATGGCCTAGTTTCAAGCTTAAATGTGAAAAAGTACATTTTTTGACTTAGTTTTCAAACCAGGAGTCCCATGCTAGTTTCGTAAGTTTCCACAACTCACAATGGCCCCTCCCGAGGTGTTTGACGTGTTCCCCAAGCCGTCTCGTGGTTGTTGCACGATTTTGACCTCCAATGGCCTACTTTTCAAGCTTAAGTATGAAAAAGTACATTTTTTGACTTAGTTTTTAAATCGGGAGTCCCGTGCTAGTTTCGAAAGTATCCAACACTCACATTGGTCCCTCCCGAGGTGTTTGAGGTGTTTCCTGGGCCGTCTCATGGCTGTTGCATGATTTTGGCCTCCGGTGGCCTATTTTGAAGCTTAAGTGTGAAAAAGTACAATTTTGGACTTAGTTTTCAAACCAGGAGTCCCGTGCTAGTTCCGTAAGTTTCCACAACTCACATTGATCCCTTCCGAGGTGTTTGAGGTGTTCCCTGGGCCGTCTCGTAACTGTTGCACGATTTTGGCCTCCGGTGGCCTATTTTGAAGCTTAAGTGTGAAAAAGTACAATTTTGGACTTAGTTTTCAAACCAGGAGTCCCGTGCTAGTTCCATAAGTTTTCACAACTTACATTGGTCCCTCCCGATGTGTTTGATGTGTTCCCTCAGGCCGTCTCGTGGCTGTTGCACAATTTTGGCCTCCGATGGCCTATTTTCAAACTTTAAGTATGAAAAAGTGCATTTTTGGACTTAGTTTTCAAGCCGGGAGTCCCGTGCTAGTTCCGTAAGTTTTCACAACTCACATTGGTCCCTCCTGAGGTGTTTGACGTGTTCCCCGGGCCGTCTCGTGACTATTGCACGATTTTGGCCTCCGGTGGCCTATTTTGAAGCTTAAGTATGAAAAAGTGCAATTTTGGACTTAGTTTTCAAACCGGGAGTCCCGTGTTAGTTCCGTAAGTTTTCACAACTCACATTGGTCCCTCTCGTGGTGTTTGAGGTGTTCTCTAGACCGTCTCGTGGCTGTTGCACGATTTTGGCCTCCGGTGGCCTATTTTGAAGCTTAAGTGTGAAAAAGTGCAATTTTGGACTTGGTTTTCAAACCGAGAGTCCCGTGCTAATTCCGTAAGTTTTCACAACTCACATTGGTCCCTCCCGAGGTGTTTGAGGTGTTCCCCAAGCTGTCTCGTAGCTGTTGCACGATTTTGGCCTCCGATGGCCTATTTTGAAACTTAAGTGTGAAAAAGTGCATTTTTCGACTTAGTTTTCAAACCGGGAGTCCCGTGCAAGTTCCATAAGTTTTCACAACTCACATTGGTCCCTCTCGAGGTGTTTGATGTGTTCCCCTTAATTTTCAAACCAGGAGTCCCGTGCTAGTTCTGTAAGTTTCCACAACTCACATTGGTCCCTCCCAAGGTGTTTGAAGTATTCCCCGGGCCGTCTCGTAGCTGTTGCACGATTTTGGCCTCCGATGGCCTATTTTCAAGCTGAAGTGTGAAAAAGTGCATTTTCAACGTAGTTTTCAAACCGGGAGTCCCGTGCTAGTTCCGTAAATTTTCACAATTCACATTGGTCCCTCTCAAGGTGTTTGACATGTTCCTCGGGCCATCTCGTGGCTGTTGCACGATTTTGGCCTTCGGTAGCCTATTTTGAAGCTTAAGTGTGAAAAAGTGCATTTTTCGACTTAGTTTTCAAACCGGAAGTCTCGTGCTAGTTCCGTAAGTTTTCACAACTCACATTAGTCCCTCCCGAGGTGTTTGACGTGTTCCCCGGGCCGTCTCGTGGCTATTGCACGATTTTGGCCTCCGGTGGCCTATTTTGAAGCTTAAGTGTGAAAAAGTGCAATTTTGGACGTAGTTTTCCAACCGAGAGTCCTGTGGTAGTTCAATAACATACTTATAACACTACCACATCCCATGATTCAAAATATCACCATTTCTAATAGAAGTATCTTTCCATAGAATGGATGATTAATCAACTACTGTTCTGAAGACTTTAATAGTTCCAACATCTACAAGAAGGTAGATTCTGGCAAAAAATGTGCACTTATTGATGGAGCTCACAAGTGGATAGTTCTCACCCTCCACAGTTGTCATTACAAAAGATCAATTAGATGATAATATTTAGCCATTATACAATTCTGTTTATTTGTGCACATCAATTTTCATCTCATGAGCCTCTTCTGATTCAATCTCCCCATCACTCCAAAAGTTAAGAACAAAACCAACTCTAGTGTGAAAGCATTTTCTAATATGAATTTAATTCTCTTTCTGCATACCTGCATATCATGGAAATCCCTTCCAGCATGCGGGTTAGCTTCAAATAGCGAATGCAGATACAGATGTAAAAAGTATCTAGAATCACACTTATTCCCTGTAGCCAAAAGTTGTGAAACAACTTCAGATGCAGTGATTAAGTCTCTGTGCTTGGTCAACAATGGTATTGCACGTTTGCAATCTATCATCATTAGTTGGACAACCTACACATTCATAGATTACAAAAGAAGGTGTCAATAAAGAAGTTTTAGTGTTCTCTTTGAATTTTTCCTTTCTATGTAACAACTGATAATGATTACAATAACAACAGCAGAAACAAAAAGCAAATCAAGGAAATGGGCAATTTCAAGTTTAGATATGATACGAACCAAAAAAAATCACCAAATGTGGTAACATACACATACCTTTTCATAAAGAGCATCATGTAAGTTATGTTTTTCGAGAAAGTCAAATATATCTGGCTTCATAAGCTGAAGAATAAAAGAAAATTAAATAGTAAGGAAACAACCAAGTTAATGTCAAGAAACTAGTATAGCCAGAGCTTGACTTTGCAGAGCATCATGTGAGTGTATTCAGTAGTGTAACTACTTTAAGCTGTCGCTGGTTTTCTGCGTAAACTATGCAGGACTCTATATAGAGCACTTACATCAGCATATAGTGCAAAAGCTTTCTCGTACTGTCCATCAATTACATACAACTCTGCTAGTGCCTGACATGGTAAAGTAATTCATAATGGAAAAGATGTAATAATAACCAAAATTCGTAACCAATATCAAGATAACAATGTTCATACCGACCTCTCCTAGTGCATCAGTCATAGATGAAGTATTAAGCTGAGGTTCTATGGCTGAGATAATAGGCAGGACAGAATAAATTACAGGCGGCCAAGATTTGACAGTTGACAATAGATCCTTGTGAAAATATGGATTTGTTGTCAAAGCAACAAGAGCTACCTGTAGATGATTAACAAAAACCGCTAAGACCTTTATTTCCAATTTAGCAAGTCTAAAGAGCATATGAAGTATCAAATTAAGTTTTCAGGAAATGTCAAATATTGCATACCTCATAAGCAGTATCACGTAACCTGGGGTTTTCAGTTGGTATGTATGGAACCAATACAAGAAGCTGACGAAGATGAGCAAAGTGGAAAATCCATCTGTGAGAAATAACCCATTGCTACTTATTAAAAATAAATTTACGGAGAGTCATACTTAGTATTTAGTACCTCTCCCATGCTGAAGCCGATCCTTGCAACAATTTGGGACATAATGATGCAGCTTCAGTATATTTCATTTCCACAATCAAATGATCAAGATAGCGAGACCCCACCTACATACATAGTGGACAAATTGAAAATGTATTACTACCGATACTATAACATAATATGGAACTGTGAAACGAAATACATAGCAAAGTTTAGTTATTGTCCACATGTACAGGAAAAAGATTTTGCAATTGAAACAATCAAAACTGACAACAGGAGATAGTGAAAACAGCTATACTATGGCTACAAAAATGATTGTCTGAACGTCATAAATGGAAATGGCATATATAACCAATTGTCAAGGACTAGGCACCATCTTTTATCTGGAAAATGACTGGATTTTAATTTTAACCACCTCATACTTCGGGGGAGTTGGAATGCCTAATGTGGCTCTTTTATTTTTTAAAAGCACAATGCCCTTAAAAGGCTTTAATTTGGAGTCACAAAAGAGGCATGAATTTTGGTTCATAAAGTTTTGGAGCATTGAATTATTTACGCTACAGAGGGATTTCAGTGGGTTGATCATTTTCTTGGCTTTGTTGTTGAATAAGTATTTAGGCCATAAAGGCAATTGTTTTGAATTTCCAAATGTTAGCATTTGGGGCATAAAGGCCATTATTTTGAATTTTGAAATGTTGGGCCTTAGACAAGTATCCAGTGCATTGCATTGAGCCAAGAAATATGATCTTCTGCATCCCTATCAATCAACAAGAAATTGCATTTGTAAATCAACAGAGTTTGTGATTTTTAATATGGCATAGAAGATGATATAATGGCAAAACAAACAATGTGAGCAATAAAGGAATCAAAATGATGCTTTTAAATCCCACATTTTTTTCTATCATGGTGAATTAAAATTTAAAGCATTCCATTTTCAGGCAATTCACTCACCATATCAAGATGACATACACTTAAATTCGTTTAATAAAAAATTCATTGAACTCACTAAAACTAATGAATGAATTCTACACTTGTCTGCTCAAGCACCCCCCAACCAACTGGGACACTTACCTGCTCATGCACCTTCTTAATTTGTTTCACCATTTTCTTATTTTTCAATAAGAACTTCCAGATTTTTTTCACTTCTATCTACCTTCTCACAAACTTGAAGTATTCAGATTTAGATATCCATTAATGGTGAGGAGCCTATGCTTAATTGGAATTCTAAAGATACTGCATTTGGTGAGCAGACATGAAAAGGATGAGAAGCGGGGGAGAACTTTAAACAGATAACTCCTAATGTTTGCATAATAATCACCTCATGAACTAAACTTGACAGATAGCATTAAGCAGTGATTGGATTTACAAGTGCGAAAAAAGTGTTTTCTTACTTTATAGATAAGATAGCATATAGATTGGTATAATTAACGATAATGCTACAAACAGCCCTTAGGGCTGTGATTAGTGTTGAAAAATGTGTAAAGTGTATTGAAATATGTAAAAAGTGAATAAAAAAATATGAAAGTATTTTGGATATAAAAGTGTATTCGAATTATAAATATTCTGGCCTTTTGTGTTGTAATTAATTATCAATAGGAAAATTACATACTGACATTCTATTAAAATAGAAACTAAGGAAAGATAAAATTGAACTAACCTAGGTTTTGCAATAACTACATCCTTTAGGGATACAATATAGTATAATGGCTCATCACTAGCAGCCCACTACCCACCTGCATAGCTGCTACCTACATAAAAATGCATAAGTATTACCACTGTTTGAATGCAAATTCATAAACTGTTGGACACTTTTACCTGAGAATAGAGCATAAGCAAGGGCATAGTCCTTTGCCTTGTAATGCTTAAAGCCATGGACAGGTAGTGCATCGGTTGCAAGCTCATCGTTGTTCCATGTTGATGATACAGCGTATTCCAGATGGAACGGGTCGGACTAATCCACGCTTCAAGAACCCGCGTCCGAATGACCAAGCCCACCAGAAAACCTGCACAAGTGTCCAACGGGAAACGGGGAGTCCCCTAGTGAACCCTCCGACGAGCAAGTTAGAAAGAGAAGTGGAGTATAGAGATAGATTAGAGATAGAAAGCTTAACCTTCTTCTTGTCTTCGACGTCTGCTTATATCCTCTAGTAATCATTTTGTTGTCCCTTCCGACTTGTCGCCATGGCCGAAAGTCTATACTCTAGGTTGCCTTGTTCATGGTGAGGCTATTCTGTCTCGACGGGGAGGGCTTATCGCAATAAATGCTGCAAAGGGCTTCATTAATGGCTGATGTGCAGTGCAATAACTTTGCAGGATCTTTGTCTGCTTATGTGGCTTGTCCTTCACCTGCCACGTGTCTGAGTGTCATTGGTTCTTAATGCCATGTTGACTTCCAGCCATGTTGGGCCTCATCAGTTGAATTATGTATTGGGCCCTAAATGGTGGGCTTGGGTTGTTCATAGTGGACTATAGCCTTTATGGGCCTACCCATGTCACATGTGACTACACGCACTTCCGGTCTCTCAGCATTTCCCTGCTTACAACAAATTTCTACATCTTAACACTTATCATGTAAACTACTAACTTCTACCTATCTATATTTATATAGAAACATGACAGTGTTCTAGTACTATAGAATAAATTGAATAAAGTAATAGAATTGAACCATAAAGGTTATTAGAGGCTTAGACAACAGAATAGTCCATGATTCAAAGGGTCAATGAAGGACAATATGCAGTGTCATAGAAAAGAAAAAAAAAGGTGTCAGAAGAAGATTTTGAGGCATAAAAGGATTGTAGAAATCATAATACTAAATAGCTCTGAATAATTAATAGATGAAAAGCATAGAAAAATACTTCGTGAAAAGGAATAAGGATAGATAAAACAATCGCACAAAAAATTGGCATTCCATGGGCAAAGATGCTGAAAGAAAATAGACATATCAACAAAATATAGCTTATAAACATCTCAAAAAAAAAAAAAAAAATCCCAAACGTAACAATAATGAATTCAATCAAATATCCTATTACTTCATCTACAATCTTCACATCCTTTGAGCTTACTCTAAGATGAGTTTTGGCCTCTCTTCTTTCTGAAGACAAATGTAATAAATAAATAAAAATAATAATCAAATCCCCTAGTTAACAGAAGCATTTAAAAAGGTAAGATTAATTAATTAAACAATCAGGAAAGCCAATGGATTAAATCTTGGTTCAATACAGAAGCCAATAAATAAAAATTCATATAAAGAATTCAATTTCCAGAACAATGGCTTTAATTGGATTTACAAAAAGAGAAAAAAATTCACATACAAAGAAAGATGAACATTGGCTGCTGAAGTTATATATATATATATATTATATGTATCTAGAGCATATACACCAGAGAGAGAGAGCAGCGAATGAAACTATTACACAGAGAGAGCATCGAGAGAGAGAGACTAACAGTGGTGGTGGTGAGCCGATTGGCACAGCAGCGGCAGTGAGGAAAGGAGAGGCTAACAATCGGCAGCAAGGGAAGGAGAAACCAACGGCGGCAATGAGGAAAGGCTGTCGGCGGTGAGCCGATCGGCACACCGGCGATGTGTGTGAATCGATGAAATGTTAGCAACGGCGATGAGAAAACTCAGTCCCGTGAATGAGTATAAGGTGCGTGTGTGTGTGTGTGTGAAATTAGGTTTGATGGAGAAATTAGTGTATGTGTGTGTGTGTGGTCTGTGTGTATAACCAAGCATAACAAGTTTTTTTTTTTTATTTATTTATAAAAAGAACAGATCTGCTTCCATAGGCGCCAATATATTTTCATTTCCCTCTAAAATATTTAGCAACTAAATCATTTATTGGTAACAAAATTATTTCTTCACCAAAGATAAAAATATTGACCACAAAAATAGTTTTGTCACTAAATGATATTAAAATATTAAAAATTATTGGTAACAAAAATATATTCGTCATTAATAATTTTATAATTGGTGACCAATTGTTTCGTCACCAAAAGTCTCAAAATTTTGATACCCTCCGAAAAAATAGCCGGGAAATCTTCGGTGACAAAAAAAATATAAATAATAACGAAAAATAATTTCGTCACCTAATTTTTTTATTATGTATTTAGATTGGTGACAAAATTTTATTTTTGTCTCTAAAAATGATATATTTGGAGACGAAATATTATTTTCGTCATTAAAATATACGTATTTTGTGACAAAATTTATTTTCGTCATTAGTTTTCGTCTCTAAAGACTATTTTTGTTGTAGTATATATATCCATGCCCTAAGTAATTAAAAAGTGAAATAAAATATATTAAAAAAGAGGAAAAAATAGGAAAATAGAATGAGAGAAGGCCAATATTTTTGCCCTATTTCATATTGTCATGGAAGTAAGGTTTTGAGATTTATAGTTTTATTTATTTATTTATTTATTTATTTATTTATTTTATGAAATATCTTTAAGTAGGATATAAATTTGATGAAGGAATTTGAATTAGAGTCAAACTCATCTTTTACCTATAAATATTTTGAAAAATTCCTATCCATATGATATTATATATATCCATACTCTAAGTAATTAAAAAGTGAAATAAAATAAATTAAAACAGAGGGAAAATAGAATGAGAGAAGAATAGATATGCCACCTAAGAAAGAATTTAATAAGATGTTAAGATTGAGAATTTGGATATATATTTCTTTTCACATAAGAGAAATCTTGCAAAATTGGTTGAATCACCAGTTCAATTTCTCTGTAGGGTTCTTCTGTTTTCCAATATTTTGCCCTATTTCATATTGTCATAAAAGCAAGGTTTGAAATTTGATGAAGGAATTTGAATTAGAGTCAAACTCATCTTTTACCCATAAATATTTTGAAAAATTCCTATCCATATGATATTATATATATCCATGCTCTTAGTAATTAAAAAGTGAAATAAAATATATTAAAAAAGAGAGAAAATAGGAAAATAGAATGAGAGAAGAATAGATATGCCATCTAGGAAAGAGTTTAATGAGATGTTAGGATTGAGAATTTGGATATATATTTCTTTTTACATAAGAAAAATCTTGCAAAATTGGTTAAATCACCTGTTCAATTTCTCTATAGGGTTCTTCTGTTCTCCAATATTTTGTCCTATTTCATATTGTCATGGAAGTAAGGTTTTGAGATTTATAGTTTAATTTTTTTTATTTTTTTTTTTTAAATATCTTTGAGTATGATATAAATTTGATGAAGGAATTTGAATTAGAGTCAAACTCATCTTTTACCTATAAATATTTTGAAAAATTCCTATCCATATGATATTATATACATCCATGCCCTAAGTAATTAAAAAGTGAAATAAAATATATTAAAAAAGAGGAAAAAATAAAAAAATAGAATGAGAGAAGGCCAATATTTTTGCCCTACTTCATATTGTCATGGAAGCAAGGTTTTGAGATTTATAGTTTTATTTATTTATTTATTTATTTTATGAAATATCTTTGAGTAGGATATAAATTTGATGAAGGAATTTGAATTAGAGTCAAACTCATCTTTTACCTATAAATATTTTGAAAAATTCCTATCCATATGATATTATATATATCCATACTCTAAGTAATTAAAAAGTGAAATAAAATAAATTAAAACAGAGGGAAAATAGGAAAATAGAATGAGAAAGAATAAAAAGGCCACCTAGGAAAGAGTTTAATGAGATATTAGGATTGAGAATTTGGATATATATATATATTTCTTTTTACATAAGAAAAATCTTGCAAAATTAGTTAAATCACCTGTTCAATTTCTCTGTAGGGTTCTTCTGTTCTCCAATATTTTGCCATATTTCATATTGTCATGGAAGCAAGGTTTTGACATTTATAGTTTAATTTTTATTTACTTATTTTTTTTATTTATTTTTATTTTTTTATTTTGAAATATCTTTGAGTAGGATATATATTTGATGAAGGAATTTGAATTAGAGTTAAACTCATCTTTTGTCTATAAATATTTTGAAAAATTTCTATCCATGTGATATTATATATATCCATGCCCTAAGTAATTAAAAAGTGAAATAAAATATATTAAAAAAGAGGAAAAAATAGGAAAATAGAATGAGAGAAGAATAGATATGCCACCTAGAAAAGAGTTTAATGAGATGTTAGGAATTTGGAGTTGATGTTAGGATTGAGAATTTGGAGTTTTTTAAGATATCACAACATTTGGTTATATATATAGTATAGATAGATAGATAGATGTATAGTAATGGCTTCGGATCTAGGGATGGCAATGGAGGGCAATGTGGTAGATATTAATTCTCTATCCCCATTGCCCTATAATAATTTTTTCCCATCTCCCATTCCCCATTCTCTATGAGTACTACCCTCTCCATTCCCTAATGGGTTTGGATTTTCTCCAACCCAACTTCACCACCTTTTTTTTTTTTTATGAAGGTTTACAACTAAAACTAAATATACCTTCAATTTTATTTTATTTTATTTGACTTAATTAAAAAAATTATTTTAAAATAATCAAATATGTAATTTTATTTTATTTTATATCGCCTAATTAAAAAAATTGTTTTAAAATAATCAAATACTCCCTCCGTCCCAAAATAGTAGTCTCTTATTCTATTTTTCATTGTCTCAAAATATTAGTCCCTCTTCAAAAATCAAGTACAAAAATAATATAAATTTTCTATTTTACCGTTCTTTTAAATTAATAAACAATATAAAAAGTATAATTATGACATTAATATTCTTAAAAAATGTACTATCAAAAGGGTAATTTTGAAAAAATCACTTTTTTAAAATGTAATAATTGTACTATAAAAAAAAGTTAAATTCTCTCAAAGGAATAATTATTTTGAAACGGAAAGAGTATATAATTTTCTCACCTCCAACTTTTATAATTTGACTTTGATGGCCATATTTTCAATTTTATCCTTTTGCCACAAACAGTTACACAAACAAAAATGTTAGGACGAAAAAAAAGAACTTCCAACAATGCATCTGGTTCGATCAAAAAAAACAATGCATCTGGTTCTGTGAAAAAAACTCGAAAATCAAAATAAATGCTTGAAAATGACCCAAAAGTCAAAAATTTCTACACCCATTCAATTATCTCCTCTCACTACCTAAGAAAGCCAAATCAAATGCAACAAGATGCCAAGCTCAGTTGATGAAAAACCATAAAAAAAGAAAACAAATAATATCTTTTTCCCGAGCTCTCTCGGCAACCAAAGGGTCCCTAATTCATCACACAAAACTAATATTCCACAGTATCGGTGAGATCATCACCTAAATTCAACAAAATAATATACAAATCAAAGAAGAAAACAAGGTAAAGTTGAGAGATTTATATATAATTCACAAATAACGAACTTTCGATTTTCTTCGCTGATTGATAGAAATGTCAGGATCGAAATTCACCGACTCGACCGTTGATCCTCTCTGCACGTGTATTTTTCTTTGGAGAGAGAAAGAGAGAGTGGTGATAGTTTTAGAGAGAGAAATGACGGAAAGATAGTGAGACTTTGATCTGCTTAGGCTCATTGTGAGAATGAGAACCTAGTTCTAAACACAACATATGAGGAAAATGGGTGGGTATCCATTCCCTCCATACCTTTTGAATATTTGAAAAACATCACTTACCTGGCCCGACCGATAAGAAAAAAGAAAAAAATTCATATATTTTGGTAGGGTCACCATGAATACCCATAGGGTAAGTTCTCCATTGCCATCTCTATTCGGGCCCAACCCGAATGGCCAAGTTGTGTGCTATATTAGAACCTGCACTATCTCCTGCAAAGAAAACATGATCAAAATCAACGTAGTCCTTTAGCCATGCCTAACCACCATTAGAGGTGTAGCGAGAAGCAACCCACTTGACAGCCGCCCAAGAATCATCGTAAGCCACTGGAAGAGGGTGCTCAGGGGCTCTTCTGTAATCAACAGAAAGGACAACGATGTTTGCTTCGGCCACAAGTGAATTGAGTTTTTTTTTTTTACTTTTTAGACCCGTCTCATTGGATTATCCTAATTTATTTATTTTTTATAAAAAAAAGTTCACATAAATCCAATAACTAATATATATATTTTTATTAAAAATAATTTGGCAGATGACAACAAACATTTCAAGAAGCTCGCGGTGGTGCAAGATAGCAAATCGGGGAGGAAGATGGAGTTGTGGAGTAATCAGCCCGAAGTCGAGTTTTATACGAGCAATATGTTAGACAATGTGAAGGGAAAAGGCAGGTTTGTTTACTCAGCCCATGATGCATTGTGTTTGGAGACTCAGGGGTTCCTGACTCTGTTAATCACCCGAATTTTCCATCACAGATAAATTTGTTTTCTTTCTTTTTTTGTTCTTTTTTTTTTTTTTAAGCCCAATTAAGGAACAATTTTGTTTAGATTTTGTTTTTGTTTTGTCTATTGAATGAAATAATAATCTGTTGATAAGGTTGAATTTTGATTTAAAAAGTTAATCAATGTTGGTGACAATGGACTTGCATTTTTTTTTTCATATGACATGAAATTTTAGATTTAATACCATGAAAGTAGACAAGAAGATGAAGTTTGTGATCTGGGTTGAGTGTTTTGGGGATGTAGAGGCTGTGTGAATTTTGTGAGCAAATCAAATTGAAAGTTGTGTGAGCAAATCAGATTGAATTTTCTCAAGATGTGGGAACTATGTAAATTTTCTCTGGTTGTGATCACTGTTTGTAATTTTGTAAATTTTCTCTAGCTGTATGAATTTTCTCTGGTTGTAATCACTATATGAATTTTCTCTGGTTGTGGTCATTGTTTGTAATTTTGTGAATTTTCTCTGACTGTGGTCACTGTATGAATTTTCTCTAACTATGGTCACTGTGTGAATTTTCTCAAACACTGTGGAAATGTGATGTGTCTAGAGAGAATTCCAGTGAAAATGCCCAAAGAAATTCTAAACATGAACACAAACAAATTCAGAGAAATTCTAAGGAGATTGTGATATGTTCAGAGAAATTCTAAACATAAACACACAAACACACTCAGAGAAATTCCAAGGGGATTGCGATATGTCTAGAGAAATTCTTGTGAAAAATGCCAGAGAAATTCCAAACATGAACACACAAACACACTCAGAGAAATTCCAAGGGGATTGTGATGTGTTAGAGAAATTCCAATGAAAATGTCCAGAGAAATTCCAAATATGAACACACACACACACACACACACTCAGAGAAATTCTAAGGAGATTGTGATGTGTCCAGAGAAATTCCAGTGAAATTGCCCATAGAAATTCCCAAGAAATTCCAGTGAAAATCAAACAAGCCACACCAAACAAAAGTGGTCAAAACACAGAGAAATTTATGAGCAAACCAAATAAATTTCAGACAAATTTCTCTGTGTTTTGAAATTTTTCTGGATTGAAATTTCTCTGCTTCAAAATTTTTCTGAATCAAAATTTCTTTGTTTCGAAATTTCTCTATAAAAATTTGAGGGACCCCAACTACTATAAAAATATTTTATGTCATTTATGTAATAAAATCGTCATTTGAGGGACCTTAAAAAAGAAGTCCCCAAAAAAAACTTTTAAAATTTTGTACGGAGAGTGAGGGGTTTTTGACATTCAGTTTAAAAAATTATATTTTTTTTTAATATCATTCTAATAATAACAATAACAATATTATTCATTGAATTTAGAATGCTATTCGATATTGTAAATTAATTGGTTTATAGTTTGACTTCGTGCTTATTTATTTATTGGTATTATTTGATTACTAAACATACTACAGTTATATATATATTTAGTAGTTACATGGATTTTTTTCTGTATTATTGCTACGAGTATAATTGAAGCGTTATTTGTTGTCAGTAGTTTTGTTTCAACATTTATTTGCTTTTAAATTTTGTTTTTACAAAAAAATGATTTTGAGACAAAAGTGGCTGTTTGGGGTTAACCTTTTTGTTTTTAGTAAACTTCTTCTTCTTCTTCTTCTTTTAATTTCAAAATTTTTTACACTTTTAAGATCTTATTGTATTTTGAGAATATGTTACAATAAACCCCTCAACTATGGTTGTTTTACACTTATCCACTTATGTTTAAAAACTCAGATTAAAATTCTTTGTTTAAAATCTCCATTACATTAAGTACTGCGATTTTTATAGAGCTCTATGTAAAAAGATATTACTACTTTTTTAAATTTTAAAAAACACACAAACAAAAACTGTGGAGGAAAGAATTCAACGACGACATCTCTGTTAGATAAACAGAAGACAGTTTGAAAAGTGAGTTGACTTTTTAACTTTTTGATTTTTTAACTATTTTAGTTTGGAGTTAAAAAATCTCATTTGGAATAAGTTTTTTGACTTTTTGTAAGAGAAAAAATGTAATGATTATGAATTAAATATAATATTTTATCTTATTAGACTAAAAAACATATTTTGTTTTTTTATAACTAAAATAACTCCAAATCCAACCCAACCCAAGTTGCCAAACGAATGCTAAAATCTGAGCATTTCCATTAGAGCCTAGACCAAAAAATTAACATTAAGCCCTGCCTTTTCCATTGCTTTTTAAAAATTAACATTAATCTGAGCATTTCCATTGCTTTTAAATAATGTTGCTTATCCATTTTTTCCAAACTATACCCTTCTTCTTTTCTTTTTCCTCCCACCTAAACTAACCAAAGTGAAGAAAAAGTTTCAAACTTTCCCTAATCTTCCTTTCATTTCCTTCCTACCAAACACATCATCAGTAGTTGTACAAAAATTGCAACATACACACAATCGCACTCACAGTATGCAAAATGGGAAAAGAATATGATACAAAGCTGACTTAGACAATATTTCTTCCGTCACCATTCATATGGCGGGATTTTAAACTAAAACAAGAAGGCGGCCAATGCACAAGGAGCATTACCTACCCAAACATAAATTACATGAAAAATGTTATAATAATAGTACATTAGCATAATAATATTAACCTGTGAAAATAAACTATAAATATTTGTTGTACTCAGAAGATCCCTCTTCCCAATCAACAACTAACCAAAGCTTCTTTTGGTGCAAATTCAAAGATCAAAAAAACTGTCTGGCTTGTGTGCATATCCACTAGAACTCAGTCTAATTAAGCTTTTCAGCTGGATAAATCCCATGTACTCTACCTCCATTTCGCTCCTTCCTTGATGTGAACTCCATGCCATTTGTCTTTTGAACATAACTAGATCGCTTGCGACCGTCACCTGTCTTCTCTCGGCCATTTTTGCTCCTGCAGAGGAAGTGGGAACATCAACAATAATAACCACCACAGAAGTGGGAAGGTAAAGCTGATATATATCCCATTTTGGCAAAGCTTATAAGTTTTTTTTTAAAAAAAAAAATTATTTATGGATTATAACTTTAAAAAGGCTGTTTCTGGGAACTTTGTGTTCCACTCAATTAGCTTAATCAATTATTTTTAGAGAAAAAGCTGGCTTTTTTAAGGCTACCAAATAGATGCTTTTTTTAGATTGCAATTTTCAGCTTTTATGTGTTGGACAAGAATGTACATAAAAGTGTTTTTTTGGATGATCTAAATAAATATACTTTTAATTTTTTTACAAAAAATATGTGCAAACTAGTAGAAAGATGATGTGACCTAAATAAGATTAAAAAAATATGCTAAAGTAGATTATGCCAAACAATCCCTTGGGACATTTACACATCAAAAAATTACTTCACAACTTATTTATCGAGAATGTTACTAATAGCACCCCACTTTTCTTTTGGTCTTAATTACAATTTTATCCTACCATATATTTCCAATTGTATCCTCATCCCTAACGTCCCAAACCCTAACCTTATCCCCAACCCAGCCACTACCCACCACCACTAGCTCCGGTCACCACACCCAGCTCCAGCCCCCTTGACAAAGAGAGAAATTGCACAAGCAAGCAAACAAGTGCGCACACGAGAGAGAGAGAGAGAGAGAGAGAGAGACTGGGGGGAGGGGCTGGGAATGTGCTGAGGAAGGAGTCCAATGAAAGTTGGTGGGAGTTATTAGCTGCACTCTTAAACAAACATGTTCAACTTTTTCCACAACTTAAAACAAAAGCTACGCCAAACAATGTTACAACTTATTCAAAGCTTTTTAAGCCCACAACCTAAAAAGTCAATCTAAAAAGCTAATTTTAAGTATTGACAAACAGACAAATAAGAAAACAGAGTTTTAAAAATAGAACCAGTTACTGCAAAAGATAGGTATTATTAAGACTATACACAGGTGATCCTTATAAGCGTACACACCTGAGATGAAGCAAGAGACACAATATACCAAAAAGAGTAGTGCCTTCAACAACTGTCCTCAGCAGTGGCTTTCTGTGAGGCTTGCCATGTGGGACCCTCGCACTTCTATATTTCCTCCCACCTGAATGTTCTGCCACATTATCCACAAATTCACGCTTACTTTCATCCTATCAGATCAGACATGACAAATTGAAAGGAATCAATCCCGACCCGACAAAAATAAACCAAAGTAATGCATGTTTGAAGTTAAAGAGTCCAGTGAGAGACAAACCAAAACATTAAAAGAATAAAGTTCCCCTGATTCTCACCTCATTTATATATTCTGAATTAAGAAGATCCTCATTCCGATCTATAAATGCTTGATGATCCTCATTGAGTTTTGTTTCACAAACTAAACCCTCCACAGAATTTTCATACTCAGCGCTTCCCTGAAATTCATACCCTCTTGTCGAACTCCTACCCATGCTGTCAGCCTCACAATTCTGCAAGTCTATCAATTCAGTTTTGGCAGTTGTCAAATCATCTGCATTGGATTGATCATCAAAATCCAAGTTCAATGCGCGATCTAATACAGAGCTGAAGCTGTTTGAGGAGGAGGATACTTCCACATCTTCAAAATTATCAGAAGATCTCCTTCCAGATCCATTCTGAAAAGTCCTTCCAGTTGAGTTAGATCCATGAGAATCAGTACCCATTAATATATTAAACATGCTGTCTTCACCATCAAATAGAAAAGGATAATTGTTATCAGTGCCAAAAACATCCAAATCTGGAAATGTCAACTGATTGGATATGTCATCCAAAGAATCCCCTACAATGGAAGCATCATTTCCAATACCAGAATCAACATCAACGATATCCAGTCGAGCCATTTCATGAACATTTCTTCCTTCATTGTTTAAATGTGAAGCCCTAGCACATAATATCTTTTGAGAATTATCACATGGTTCGGCTGAATGAGGTGAATTGTGTTGACCTTGTTCATATTCTTCCTTTTCTTGGTCTTGGAAATCTTCTTGTGATACACTACGTGCTGAAGCATACTTCTTTACCACTGAAGATACTCCGGGTGAAGAATTTTCTTCATCTGAATTGCTCAGCAAAGCAGTATCATGAGAATAGTTTGTTGATGAGCTATAAGACGGCCCTTCCATATAAATGCTTTCTGAATCATCAGATGCTTCAAAATAAGAATCATGGTTTCTAAAGGCTGCAACTTGATTTTTCTGCAGCAAAAACAACAATAAATATATCAGCCAGTCAGATTAATAAACAGAAGTTTCAAGAAGTATAACTTGACTACTAGAACTCACCAACTATAATTTAATTTTAATCAAGAAATACACAACATGGGCTTACCTGCCTAACTTTTGAAGCTGAATTTTTACATGGATTGTCATTAGCAGAACTTTTGAAGCTGCACTGTGACAGTTCCAAGCTTCTACGGAGGCATCCCACCAAGTTGGTGGGCATGGCTACCGCATAGGTCACAATATCAAAATCGGGTACCTACAACATGCATAGTTTGCAATTACTCTTAGCATAATTAATAGCTATTCTACGAACTTCCTCTGAAATAAAAATGCATGTATGTGTGTTCTTTCTTACATTCAATTGCTTAGACCTGGCTCTCTTTGAGAGAGAGCGTATACACATACAAACTTTTCGGGTATCTCTTTTCTCAACAACGTCTGACGGGGAGAAGAGATCAATGCCATTCAATCCCAAAATTTTGCATATCTACAAAAAACCAAGAAAAAGAGTCGCAGTTAGAACCATACACAATGCATTTAGTCGGATATTAGATCCAATTATTGGAGAGACAATATAAAAACTTGTTTAATAATTCATTCATGGATTATCAACTCAAGCAACAGGATTCACTAGTTGTAAAAGTTTTACAACAGCAAAGAAATTCAGTGAGCAAGCTCTTTCAGTTACACAATGAAGCAGAATCAGTTACATGATATTCGAATATTTATCATATAAAAACAGCTATTTCAAAGTGACAAAACATTCATACTCGGCTACAAAAATCTTGATTTAGTTGTCTTGAGAAAGCAACTTGTATTTGTTAAGTCACCAATTGTCTCAAAAGCTTCAACTGTTGCGGAATGAGCTCAACAAAATATATCAAGCTGTCCAATACCCTCCCTTACATGCAACCCCGTCTTGTATGAAGAGATGCAAACATCCATGCATACAGAAAAGAAAGAATGTAAATAGGGGCCAAATGCAACTGGAAAGGCTTGAAACCAAGACCTCCCTCAACTTGAGTTCCGATACCATGTTAGGCCACCAATTGTCCCAAACGTTTATGCCATTAAGAAATGGGCCTAACAAAGTATATCAAGCTCTCCAACAATATTAATTTCTTCTTCTTTGTTCTCAAAAATCAGAATGCTTCAATTAATTTTGTTCTTATGACAGATAAGAAAGTGTATCCAATGCAACAAATAACACAAACATGCTAAATAGGTTCAAAGCAGATATTCCAAACCGGCATTTAGTAAATCAAAATGTTGAAATCTCATTTCAGCATGACTATCTAACTCAAATAAACATTAAATTACAAATTCAGAATTCAGAAACTTATGCTAAATGAATTTAAAAATTTATCTATCAGGTATTCTCTCATTGACCCATGTTCAATAGAAATTTGACCTCTAATCTTAGAGATTATTGTGTCTCTGTCAAGATAAAGCAATGAAAGGTTATTCAAGGCCATTATGAGGGCTAATTAGTATTAACATTGTATGCAAGCAATTATTAAAAAAAAATCACTCATATAAAGAATAGTGCAACTGAGTTCTACAATATATTGAACAATCACAAAAAAAGGAGGAACAAAGTGAAATGTACCTTCAAAAATGAGTCAACATTAGAATATGGCCTATATCTCCCACTGCTCTTCCTAGAACCAACTGGTTTATATTTATGACCTTTGACATGCCTTAGTTCCTTGCACTTCGCCAACAACATCGTCCATACGCTTTTAGAAACTTCAAACCTTTAAAATCAATCAAAAATAGTCATATAAAAATTAAAAACAACAAAAATGAAAGATACTTTCATTTTTTTCTAAAAATTAGTCCAACATACTTTCCCATATGTGGAGATCATTTTGTATTACGAATCTAACTTTTCTAGCCAAAAGGAAAAAGAAAATAGAAATGGCATATTACTCATATTTGGTTTTCAATAGAAACATTGCATCTAGATTTTTCAAAAGGTAGGGCGTACTCAAAACCAGTCCAGATAATATTACCAAAACACGACAAAAAGACTATTGTGGTAGATATTATTCAATAAATCAAAACACAGCGTAAATGCAGGGCATTAGGTAATATGCTTCTCCTAAATATAGTAACATGTGTCAAGAAAAGGAACACTGTTTTATCCTATAGGATAGCCAATAATGCACAGACACTATAAGAGATGGAAGCATGCACATCTAGTAGCTATGCAGTGTCACAATACATAAGAGAAAAGAACATACAGCAGTTCCCCATCAGCCAGTAAATCAGAAATTGCCAGCTGGTCATCCAATCGCTTGAGCAGGACTTCTCCAAGCCATATTCTTGTTTGAGTCTGAATGATTGGGAGAGAGAAAAATCAGGCTTGCACAAATAAAATGAGAGAACCAATACAATTACAATCATTGACTTTGTAAATTTGTTTCGCCTCAAGCCTTGAAAAACTAAGTACTCAGAACTGGTTTCTAATGAAAATAATATTCAAGGTCATAAGGGATGTCCATCAGGAAACAAATTTTCCATTTAATAATTAATCCACTAATAAGGAAATGAGAAAAGTCCAGACAAATAAGTCTTTAGCTTAGCTTTGATTGCCTCTTATAGTTTCATTGTTTCCTCATCCAAGCATTCTTGTCAGTTGTGAATTAATAAGAAGAAAATTCAATTTCTGCTTATCTTTCTCATTGACAAGCTAGTGGGTACCCACACCAACGTGTAAGTGTAACTTACATTCCTTTAATTTTTTTACATTCCAAACCAAACATACGTCAAATAGTACAATACAGTTTTGACTAACTCTTAACTTCTTTGGTGTAAATTGAATTTCAATTTGCAATTTTCTTGGACAACATGAATTACAAGATCTTTTGCTTCCAAGGCTTTACTCCAGTAGAAAGCATAAGAGGTAGAATTTATCATAGATGTTTTCAGTATCAAGTCCAAAATAGATGCAATAGGCCCATCAGAGGCAAATATAATTTCAGAATATGAAGAGACAGCAAGAAGGGCAACCCACTTTATGGACCAAATTGACTAACTCAAGTCACTGAGGTCCGACAGCAAACAAGAGTAGAGCAGAGATGTCACTGTAAAGACTCAAATAAATAAATAACTCCCCTGATCCTATTATTAAAATATAAAATAAAATAAAATAAAATAAAAATCAATTGGTTGTGGCTCATAAATTTGGGTAGGGACTTGAAAAGGAAAAGGAAAAAGGTGAGGGAAATGTGAATAGAATCGATACTAAATTTTTTCTCCATTTCCCTTATCTTTCCAAATCACTATCCAACTCCATAATCAAAACATAGTGTAAGGGTGAACATGTAATGGGCAGAGGGATACATTTGGAAGGACAGACAGAACTGGGGGTGTAAGAAGTGATGGCCACAGAGCAAGACTTCTCTTGGCAACTGAGCTAGGTTTGAAAAAATTGAAATTTGAGGGGGCTTGTCAACAAATTATTTCTAGCATGATTAGCAAGATCTCTATGCATTTGGATTGGGAGGTTATCATGGAAGATGTGAAGAATTGGCAGCAATCTTTTTCTATCTGTAAATGGTTTTATGTTTGTTGGGTGAGCAAGTTGCTCATTTCTTAGCTAAGAGGTCTCTGGGGGGTTCTGGTTCTTATAAGAAGTTGCTAGACCTCTGGGTGAGCAATATTTGATATTTTCTCCACAAAATGGATTATGGAGCTTATGATTTTGATATAAACTACTACTACAATCCCTTCATCAAATTTTCATCAAAACCCTTTTAAAAATTTCCCTCTTATCCCAAATTTCACTTTTCATCAAATTTGATGGGGGAAAAAAAATAATCTCCAATGCTTCATCTTTTTAAATTTTCATCTAATTCAAATTTGATGAAAAAAATGACTATTCCTTGATTTGATAAGCATTTGATGAAATGATTGGAGATGATTTTTTAAGTAAAGGATTAGAGATGCTCTATTCTAAGCACAAGGGCCCAATAGTAGAGGCTATGTGCATATTTCAACATTTCCTTTTGATTGGCCATCGAATCATTCAAATCCCCCCCGTATACCAAAATGAATGAACACAAACACTCTTTTATCTGTTTAATTTGAAATTTGAAATTCATTTATTTTAAAATTCCTGTAACTTGCAAGAAATTAAATAAGTCAACACTGCAACTCTAATACTCCATTAAACCACAGATAAATCATCACCTAATTGTTTCCATAGCTTGGATTTAAGAATCTTCCAACTTGGCTATCCTAACAAACCAAAATTGCTAAGTTGACTTCTTTTTTCTTTCTTTTTTATCATTTGAAATACAGACCACACACTACAAATTTACAACCAAAAAAAAAAAAAACTAGATTGCCATTAGCAAAAGCATATTATATATATGTATATATATATATATACAGAGAGAGAGAGAGAGGACCTGCAAGAAGACGTCGTCAAGCTCGCGAAAGCTGGATTCAGCAGAAGAAGAAGATGAAGAGGAGGAGGGAGAATCGGAGTTGATCCGACTCCGACCCATGAATACTTCACTGCCCCAAAAGGCAGTGTGTCGATCGCTTTATGAATTCCCGCTCAAAATCGCAATACAAAAAGAAGAAAATCTACCATCACTACATACATACATACATGTATACGTTGTTTTTTTTTTTGGCAGTAGTATTTGTGGAGCTGTTTTATAGATTTGGTTTCAGTTTTTGAAATCTCCGCCAAATTTTGAAAAACAATAATAATAAATTGTGGTTTTATAGTTGTAGTTTTTGTTTTTTTTGTATTTGTTGGGTTGTAAGTAGGATTATGCAAAACACTGCATAATCGGTTAAAATCTCATCTATCCGTATTAATTCGAACTACGTTTATTGCGATTTAAATTTTACAATTTATAATCTGTTTCAAAATCGCTATGTTATATTATAAGTGATACATATATATTTTTTAATCTATAATAAAATATTAAACAAAAAAATAAGCGTGAAAGAAAACTAATGTGCAAAATTTATTATAAATTAATAATTATATATATGAAAAATATTGTAAAATTAATTTATATTATATAAATAAAAAATATTATATAAAATAGTATTATATATTATGAAAAGACTTTTAGTAATTGATTATATTATTTTTTAAATTGTCAACTCATTTAAAATTACTCAAATTACAATATATCAATCTGTCAATTTATTAATCTGCCATTTACTTTACAAGTTTACCCTCAAACAAACTATTGGGACTACATCACCCAACCCCTTAATTATAAGTATGAATGGAATGCATTTTTATAAAGAGTGATGAAAAAGACAAAAAAAAAAATATAGAGGGTGAAGTGTCTTTGTCAACCGGGATTGTCTCTAGTCGGTGTGCATGTGACTTTCTACTTTGACCCGCCCATTCTCCTATTTTTAAAATTTAAAATTTGTGATGGGTAGGTTTGGTTTGTGTTTCTGAAAAAAATTTCAGAAATTTTCTCTATCAAACAAATTTTCCCAAAAAATTTTTTCAAAACACACAAACCAAACAAGTTTTCCAAACAAATCTCTCACGCACACACATCAAATCAATCACTTTTTCCAAAACTCTCTCTCAAAACAATTTTCCAAAACAAATTTCCCAAAAAACCAAACCAAACATGTTTTCGTACTTTTTATCTCTAAAACACATCTCTCAAACACAAACCAAACATACCCGATATATTTGTAAGTGCTTTCGCCCGGTTTTATTGCTAATATATTTTTGGAGAAATTATAAAATAAAATAAAAAATTCTCAATGATTTAAAAATAAATTATTAATATAAATATAATCAGATTAAATAAGTATTAATATTCAATCAATATAAATTTTTTATAAGAATGCAATACTTAATGAGTCATGCACGTTAAACAATTCAGATCATCAATATGAATTTCGTAATGGACCCAACAACACCCTCTAATTGAGAAATCTAATTGAAAATGTCTCCTTTTTATAATATAACTAAAAAAGTCATTACTAAATGCATTAATTTTTTTATCTCATAATAAAGTTTAAAAAATAATAAAGTAATAAAAAAGTCAAAACTCTAATCACACATATAAGCCCTAGTTTGGCTATCACTTTGGGATTAAAAAAAAGCACAAAATGACAAAATATACTAAGTTAGCTAATAAGAAAAACAAAAATGCCTCAGAGACTGGGGTCCTCTGCCTAGCCCTCCCATTGGTCCAAAAAAAAGCTGTTTTTTTTTTTAATTCGGCCAACCCCAAGGTCTTGCCACGTCCTGGGGTGCAAGCAAAACCGTAAGAAAAAATATCGCATTCAACCCATAATCATTACACTTTTTCTCTCACAAAAGTCAAAACAATCAAAAAATAAAAAAATCTAAACCAGACGAGACTAAAAAAATCTCAACACAAAAAAATTGGCTATATTAGCCAATGCCAAACGAAGCTTAAGTGTTTGAATGTCTATAATAAGTAAACAACAATGATTGAGATCCCTATTTTTTGGAAACCCCTACAACCCCCTTTCGATCTCAATCATTGATGGTGTGAGCACCATACATACATGAGTGAGTTCCACACATACATTAATAGTTAAGATTCAAGGAGGTTGTGAAAATCTCCAAAAAATTAGGGTCTCAAGCATTTTTCATAAGCAAATTTAAGAAGTGACTAAAAATTTACTCAGCCGTTAAAGGTCTAAAAAATAGTTAATATATGTACAAATTGACCCAAAATAGGTTTAAAAAATTAAAAAAATAAGTCGATCTATAATTAAAAACTCAAAAAATTAATTTTGAAAATTTCAAACCATATAGAGTGAAAATTTGTTGACACAACCTTTTAAATTACTAAAAAAAAAAAAAATCAATCAATTTATAACTGGTATACAAAAGGAGTATAAAATAAAGAATAACTTCTCTCTAGTCCGATCGGACTGAAGCATATTATTGGGCTCTGTGGACCTACCATAAAACTCACATTGATAATTTGAACTGTTTAATATGCAGTCTTTGCTGAGTACTTTGATTTGATTAAGTGATTATTGATATTCGATCAACGTAATTTTTTACAATGATAAAGTAGTCCACGAATCCAACGTACTGACGGTTCAGATTATTGATTTGAACTCTGTATTGGGCCCATAGATACCCAACAACATGCTCCAATTAGAAAACCTAATTGCAGAAAAGCCTGAACCTATAAAAATATACTAAAGAGTCGTTTGCTTTTCCTTATGCATATATGAACGAAAAAGGTTACTACTTGTATGAAGCCTAACCTTATAAGTGGGCAGTTTGTCTACGAATTAAAGTGTCTTATTATATTTTTATCTATTTGTACAACCACGGGGTTGTTAAATAGAGTTGATTGAGAGACAATGCAATCGACTACTTGGTTATGAAATTTGAAATAGAGTGGGTAACAAAGAATTAAGATGTTACGATAATTCAGAATAATGAATCAGCTCAAAAAAATAAATAAATAAATAAAATCGAGGGTACTCAACCCATTATTAGTGATTTTAACCGAATCACCCACTCAAAATGATTGTGGGTTTGTATTGTTTAGGTAATACCTTTGACTGGTGTAAGACCCTTTTCAATCAGTTGACGATATTTATGGTATTATTATGAATGATGATGCATATTATAATACAAATAATATAATTAGACATGAGCCAAAGTCTAAAACAGAGAACTGGACAATTTTACAAAATACCAATAGTACCAATACGTAATGTAAATATATTTAGAAAAGTCGAACCTTTTGGGGAAGAAAGCTCTCCGAATCATTCAAAGTTTTTAAGAGTAGATTGTAATATTTAAAGTGTTCGGTTGTTTTAAGGTGTTTGATATTTGACAGTGTTTGAATTTTGAAAAATATCTATAGTTATTTGTGATTTGTTGTTGATATTTAGATCTCATTTGAGATGTGAGTTGGCTTTTCGACATTTTGACTATTTTAATTTATGATTAAAAAGTCTCGTTTGGGATAAATTTTTTTGACTTTTGTGAAAGAAAAAATGAAATGATTATGAGTTAAATATAACATTTTATCCTATTTAACTAAAATAACCTATTTTGTCTCATATAGATATTTTAGCCCTAAGAAACATGCCAAACGAACCCTTAATAAATTTGAGAATGTATTTTCAAAATATGTAAAAAGTAAAAAAATATTATAATTTTTCACGCATAATAGTAGTAGATAGTGGATAAATTGTGAATATGACATTCATAAAATATATCATTTAAAAGACAACGTATTTGGCACGCAAAAAACACCTTTTTTTTATTAAAATATTTATAATTTTGTTATTCTTCTGAACTTTTAATTTTGAAAAATGTTTTGTAGCTCGAAAACCTATCCCCCGAATCCCCCGAATACGTGAAACGACGTCGTTTCACATTTTTTTTTTTTTTCTTCTTCTTCCTCGTGCAACTCAAACGAGAGAGAGAGGGAGAGAGAGAGAGAGAGAAGAAGGGGGAGTCGCCAGTCCTCCATCGCCGTCCTTGATCGCGCCTGCCCGACCAGCGTCGTTTGCCCAACGCCTTGTCAGACCATCGCCGTTGCCTCGGCCGCCTCCGCCTCCTCCCATTGGTATGGCCCCCTCCAGTCCCCTCCTCCCTCCTCCCCCTCCCCTCTCCCTTCTTCGTCTTCTTCCGCTGTATAAAAAAAAAAAAAAAAAAAAAAGGGATTCGGGGTATTCGGGGGAGCTCGGATTCGAGCTCCCAATCACAGCTCTTTAATTTTTTATGTAGATATCTATTTTCTATAAAATTGATTTTAAAATCTTCTTGTGAGAGCATCCACATTAGTCCCATCAAAATAGCAAAAAAGTAAAATATAGTTAGAAAGTCATAATCTGTTCCATCAATCTCAATAAATTATTTTTAAATTAACTTTTGGTTGAATTTGCTACAGTACCTCAACAAATTTGTTGAGATACTATTCACTAGTTATTCAATATTTTTTTATTTCTTTTGAGACAGGTCAATATATTTTTTATTATATTTTCTCACCCATCGAACATCCTCCCCGATGTCCCTGCAAATAAATAAGTTTTGCTGAATTTTGGCACGACCGGTCATTGATCGGTCGGCCCTCGATTGGGTTTGCCACATTCGACTGCTGCAATTTTGCACTAGAAAATTTATATTTAAATTGAAACAAGATAAAAGAATAAAAAATAATATTTTAATAAAATAGAATTTTAAAATAGAGAGTTTAATGGAGTGTATATATAAAAAAGAGGTTAACTAAAATATAAAAGTGAATTTTGCATTATTATTTGGCTCAAAATTTGTTGAGACTGATCTTGGATGCTCTGAGTTTGGGGAATTTGGCAAGCTAGCTAAAAGCTAGTTTTTATATTTTAACATATTTTGGATCACATTACCTCTTACATTTTTTACATACAAAATAACAAAAAAGTTAAAAAGTCAACTTTTAATTAACTCCCAAATCACCTCATGTAACTAAAAAAGAGATCAGCTTGCTTGGTTCCATTTTTCCAAAAACACTTTTTAGAAAATTCTACTTTTTTATTTTTCGTGTTTTTTTGTTTTTACTGAATTTTTTTAATATTTTAAGCAATTTTTTTACTTTTTAGACACACTTAACATAAATACACCTAAAAAGTAAAAAAATTATAAAAAAAATCTTTTAAAAATTCACTAAATACCAAAAATACAAAAAAAAAAAAAACAAAAAACAAAAATTCAGTACCTTTTTTGTATTTTTATGTATTTATTATTTTTTCAAAATATTTTTCACAAATTTTTTGCTTTTTAGATACATCTAAGTAAGGTGCATCTAAAAAAAATGTTTAAAATTTTAAAAATACTCACTAAAAACAAAAACAAAAAACACGAAAACCAAAAAACTCAGGCCTTGTTTAGTTTGTTTTTCAGAAAAAATTTTGAAAAAAATTCTCTACAAACAAATTTTCAAGAATAATCAAACCGAACAAAATTTTTTAAAAAAAATCTCAAAATTTTGTTTGGTTACCTACTTTCAAAAATCACTCTCTCTCTCATACACATCAAATCAATCATTTTTTTTAAAACTCTCTCTCCCAAAATAATTTTTCAAAACCATTTCTAAAAAAAGGCAAACCAAACAAATTTTCATACTTTTTATCTCAAAAATATTCTACAAACACAAACCAAACACATCCTCGGTTTCAAAAAATTTAATTGAAAACTCAAACTAAACACACTTTTTTTTTCTAATTTTTTGTATCTTAAGTGATTTTTTTCCTTAAAATTATGTTAATTTTTTACATTTTAAAAATAAAAAAACATCAACTGTTTTTTTACTCTTTTTTTGTTCCTTCCTATAATTTTTTTATGCCTTTTTGGGATTTTTTTTTTAAATTAAAAAAAAAAAAAAAAAAACCTTTTTCGGTCCGTTTAGTTGAGTATAACTCAAAAATATATATAAAGTCTAAAAAAGAAAAAAAAAAAAAAACTAAATAATCCAGCCTTAGACACCTAAGCATTTTAGACATTTTGCCCAACTTCATCACATAATGGAGATACAAGAAGACATGTATTTTGCCTACTCTTCTATTGGCTAGCTACATTTAGAAAGTATAAGAAACTAGACAAACTCATTTTAAGAGACACACTAGATAAAATGGTTAAACAAAATACATTATAAAAAAAAATCATGTAGTTTTGTTATTTTCATTTTTTGTTAAAATAGTGGGTAAATCACAAAATTTCACCTTCATTAAACTAGTTATTATAAGTTAGTCATTTTAATTTTTGTGATTTTGACTAAACAAGTGTAGCTAATGGTAATCAAACATTAAAATATATTACTTTTATATTTAGAAATTAATTATACTCAGATTATAAAAAATAATTTTAAATTAAAATGAATAAAAATAATATTTAAATAGTATAGAAAAAGAATACAAAAGTTCTTAGGGAATGCATTTAAAATGATACGAAACTAAATTAAATGAATATATATTTTAAATTAAGATATAACATAATTTTAATTAATTTGATGGAGATACTCCTAAAAAATTAAATTGTGTACTTAATACTTATCTATGTAAACTTCACATGAGCATTGTGAGGGTGTTTGGAAGAGTAAGGATCTCTCATTGCTTTCCCCACTTCACTTTTTTCTTGCAATGGTTAAGATTCATTTCAAGAGAATTCAATGGTGTAGATCATTCCAAATTTTTTTTTTTAATTTTTAACTTTTTTAAATAAAGTGATCTGAGCCATTAAATTCTCTAAAGATGAATCTTGACTATTGCAAGGTGAGAGTGAAGGAGGGAATGCAAGGAGAGAATCCTTGCTCGTTTGGAAGGACACTTTTTGGGCATTTTGGATTAAATAGCATTGCCTCGTTTAGAGATCGATATTTTAGTTAAAAATTATTATAAATTATTATATCATTTGTTTTATTTTTTTATATATCTTTTTGTAAAAAGTTAAAAATTGTTTAAATAGTTTATTCCCAAAGGAATAGGTTAAAATAGTTAATAAAATAAAATTTCATATCAAATCTATACTCATTTCATTTTTTCTTACAAATATTATATCCAAATACAACAACAAAAAAAATATATATATAATCTTCTTTCTTAACACAACTATTTTAATCAACTAAAATTACTTATTAAAATATTCAACTTCTTCAATGGTGCCATATACATAGGCCTATGATCATATTAAAAATATACATAGCCATGTGATCATATATTAAAAAGTATTCCATTTGACCACGTGCTGTTTGACCGGCACATGCTCACACTGAAATTCTTAATCCAACATCATAATTTTTTCTTGTTAGAAGTAAAAAATAATAATAAGTGCCCACTGCTGTGGTATTTGACAAAATTAAAAGTTAAATATTAAATTTTTTAAGTTGAAAAGTTATTTTAATAAAATTTAAATGTTGAATTAAAAATAAATTATTTGATATGTGTAAGATAAAATTTGAAAATTATTATTTTTAAATTATATATTTTAGTGGTGGTGGCGGCGGCAGTCACGTCCGTGGTGGTGGTAGTGATGACAGTAGTAGTAAAATGATGATAATATTCATAACAATAATAAAGATGGTGATGAAGGTGATAGTAGTGGTGGTGGCGACGACACAATAGTTGGTGGCAGCGTTGATAGTTGTAGCAGTGGCATGGTGGTGGTAGTGGTAGTGATGGTGGTAGTGATAGTGATATCAGTGGTGATGACATGATGGTGGTGGTTGTGGTGGTGATAGTGGTAGCAACAGCGGTGGCAGTAGCATGGTGATAGTGGTGGCAATGACATGATGGTTGTGGTGGTGGTAATGCTGGTGATAGTGATAGTGAGTTTATAATAATAATATATCGATATTTATGTTTAATATTTATAAATTCAGTCAGAATTAAATAAATTTCATATGACTTAAAATTTTCTTAAATTTTAATCTATATTTTAAAAGATATTTAAAATTTTAAATAATATCAATTATGACTATCAAATGGACTTAATTGATTATCAAACACCCCTCCCTTAATGACACATTAAAGTCAAACTAGCTTTCTCATGATTCATTAACCGCTTGGATTAAGAAGTTTGGTGCAAAAAGAAAAAAAAATGGGGAGAGTGAGTCTGTCATCACTTATTTGGATGATTAATAAGTAAAATAAATATGAGAAATTGTGAAAATGGCAAATCATACCAAACTTAAATTTTATTTCTCACAAAAAAAATTTATGAGATTTATACTATATATTAAGTAAAATAAGGTTTCTAATGAGAATGGATATGAGAGTTTCACCTCCTCGATATGGATTTTCAAAATTTTTTACTTATAGAAAAAAAAAAAAAAAAAAGACATGTTTTAAAATTATTGGTTGATTAAATTTTTTTAATATCATTAATATAACTAATTTTTGTTCCTAAATTATCTTTTTCAAATGGTCAAATAGTCAGCTTTATGATACATATATAGATACTAACCTTTTAAATTTATACCTTAAATTAACTCCTAAATATTTTTAAACGGTAGGAAATTTATATTGCAAAGTCATATTAATATTTTAGTATCTTTGATTTTTTTATTTTTAAATTAGGAGCCTTCAAATATTTGGTCTTCATTTAATATTTTTAACGCAACATAAATTTCTTAACAACCCGTCAATAACGGTGGTATTAAAATATTTATAATTACACATATGATATGATGGTGGTGGCAATGACGGTGACGGTAGCAGTGGCGGTGACGGTGGTGGTGGCGGTGGCGGTGGCGGTGACGGTGACGGTAACGGTGGTGGTGAGATAGTGGTGGTGGTATAATTACACATATGGTGTGGCGGTGATGGTGTATGATGGTGGTAGCGATCGCGGTGGCAGTGACAATGACAGTGACAGTGACAGTGGCAGTGGCAATGGCATGGTGGTAGTGGTGATAGCGTTAATGGTGGTCGTAGTGATGGTAGTGATAGCATTAATGGTGGTGGTGATTATGACATGGTGGTGGTGGTGATAGTAACGGCAACGGTGACATGGTATTGTTGATGGTGGTGGTGGTGATGGCAACAGCAACAATGGTAATGACAATGGCGACAACGGTGGTAATGATAGTGGCGGCAGTGGTGGTAGTAATAGTAATGGTAGTAAAACGATAGTGGTGTTTATGGCAACAATGACAATGGTGATGAAAGTGGTGGTAATTGTGGCGATGAAGGTAGTGGTAGTGGTAGCTGCATGATGGTGATGATGGTGGTAATGTTGGCAGTGACATGGTGATGGTGGTGGTATCGGTGGCATGACGGTGACAATGAGTTTATAATAGTGTATATCCATACTTATATTTACACATTCAATCAGAACTAAGGTCTCGTTTGGGAACAGACTATTTTAGTAACTTTTTAATTTTTTATAGAAAAATATACAAAAAAGTAGAAAGAGTAATATAACAATTTATAATAACTTTTTGACTTTTTAGCTAAAATATATAGTTGACAAACGAGACCTAACTTTCATATAAATTTAAGTTTTCTTAAGTTTTAATCTGTATTTTATGAAATATTTAAATTTTTAAGTAATATCAATTATGATTATCAAATGAGTTTAATTGATAACCACTTAATATATTTAGTTTTAATTGCTAAATCTCAAACACCCTCCGAAATAATGCTTAATGATTAAGTTGGAGCTAAATTGGCGTAAAGGCTGATTTGACTGGACTTTATATCATGTGTAGCTCAACTTTAATTCCAAAATCCAACTATTGTCCATTTTTACATGAAAGTAGGAAAACTATACCCCATGCAATATGATTTAATATATTATTGGGCGAATTTTGACGTAGGATAAATTATAATTGAAAAATTTATAGAACATAATGTATTTCTATTTTATTGTAATGTAATTTTTGCATTTTTTATTATTTTATTATTTTATTTCTATCAATTAAATTATGACATTTATTTCTTATTAAAAACTTAGAACATACATAAATAAACAAAAAAACCTCCAACAAAAATGGTTAAATTTAATTGATTCTAAATTATTTTTCCTATGCATGTCAAACAAATTTTATGTTATTATTTAATTACAAAATTAAATTTTAATTATTTGTTTAAAGCGTGTGTAACACGAGTACACTGCTAGTTTGACGAAAAAATAAAATTACTCTTTTAATCATAATCTATCTAAATAAAAAGATGAAAAACTACAATAATTTTTTTCCCCTCACTTAGTACACCGCTAATATCAAAATTCTTATATCTCAAGCCTCGTTTGGGAGCATGTTAATTTAGTAACTTTTTAACTTTTTACGAAAAGATGTGCATAAAAATAGAGAGAGTGATGTGATAACTTACAATGATTTTTTGACTTTTTAACTAAAATGTATAGTTGATAAACGAGGCCTCAATCCAAATGGTTAAAATCCACATTTTACCACTTTAATACTTTGCTTTTGTGGCTCAAAATTTGGGCCTGCTACCTAATATGAATAGATAATGGACTAAGATGGGGCAAATTTGGGCCGAAGGCATAGGTTGGACAATAATATTTTTCAAAACTAGACAAATCTGGCAGTCTAAAATTTGTTCTGTGAAAAAAGTTATATAAAATAAATTAGAATAAAAACACAAGCAAAAATAAAAATAAAAATAAATGTAGTAAGAAGTTTTGAGTTTTTTTTTTTTTAATTATATAAAAAAATGTATAGTTGTTTTGAATGTATTTCTTAAACCCATTTTTTGTGAAATCACGTAAATACAATTTCACAAAATAAAAGTCGATGATATGATTTCAAGAAGTTTAACAAAAAAATTAAAATAAAATTGAAATTGAAATTGTGCTTTGAAAATACGATCTCACAAAATAATATGGAGTTTGAAAAGATTGGTTCAAAACATGTACGTGAGAAATATGATTGTACAACTCAAACTTTGCTATAAAAATAATAAATATTAAGACCAAGAGTAGATTCATTGGGTTCGAGAGTTTTACCCACTGTGTGAGGTGGACTTCCCTTACTCACCCTTTTACCTATGGTTAAAAAAATAAATAAATAAAAACAATATTAAATTCTTGATTTACTTTTTTTTTTTCTCCTTACCGTACAGTCACTGCTTTGGTATGGTCCAAAAGAAGCAAAAAAAGAGAGCTTAAATTCAATAATTACAGCCCCAACTTTCCAAACTTCAACAGAAGAAAGAAAGAGAGAGAATACAAGGAAACACCCTTCACATCTCCCTCTTGTGCTTTCTCTTCTTTTCATGCTTTCCATGCTGCCAAACAAAAAAAATAAAGCTAAAGACCCAATTTGAATACTCTAAAGAGCCCAGACCAAAAAACAACAAAACAATTCTGCAACACTGACACAGAGAGAGAGAATTCAGATTCAGACTCTTGAGATGTTCTTTTCTTTCTTGCACAAGTAGGGACCATTTTCTTTTCAAATTTCTTTATCCCAAAAAATAAAAATAAAAATAAAAAATTCCATCAAAAAAATTCTTTTCAGTTCATTACCCATCTTTCTCTTAACTGTACACATTATTCTTTTCCCTCCAAAGGGAAGCATTTCTGTGTTTCCTATATTCAGCTGTTCATTCCCCCACAAAACAATATATTAGAAAAAAAAATAAAAAAAATTACAAAAGGCGCTCTCTCTCTCTCCATCATCATGGCTGATCTCAAAAATTCAGCCACAAAAAACCCCAATTCCTATGAAAAGCCAACAAGACACTTGGCTGTGTAGTTGCTGGCTTTCATGGCCTCCGCGAGATTGACAATCCCACCATCTGTTCTTTGGGGAATAACCCAAAATTTAATGACAATCGATTCAGCTTGATGTTGTTCTACTGCTTTTCCCCCATTATTGATGGTCTTCGACGAAGATTCTGTTTATGAAATCCCTGAATCTTTTTGAATAGAGCTTTGGATCAACGGCCGAAATGGAGGTGGGGTCCACTTGCAAGGACTTGTATGCATGTTCTAGTTTTTTGGTGATATCATAATCTTGGAGGATGTCAATGATACCAAAGTACAGGACTACATCACAGATCTCACCGCCGCCGCCGCCGCCGCCGGGTGAAGGGGTTGAACTGCTACTTCCACTGCCTGTGTAATGATCAAATTCCATCCTTGACACGCGTACAGCCCTTGCCGGCATATTTGCACCTAACCGGATAAATGGCTTCCTGAATATTAATGAAAAGATTTGGAATTTAGTACATGAATACACATACATTCATAACAAATTTGGAGTAATATCCAACTACCAATAATATGACCACACCTAACACCCTCAAAACATGACCACCTTTCCATCTAAAATATTGAATTTGAAATCAATCACAGGAATCACTAATCCCTATCCTGAATTAATGCATATATATAAATGTATATTATTTCTATAATTTTTGGGCAAATGACCGACCAAGAGTCAGCTAGCAAATTCAGAAATTTAAGCTTGTAATTCGAAAGATCAAATTTCATGTTGACCAAATGGAAAGAGCCCTCCATGATGTCAACAACAAACAAAATTCATCTTTGATGGCTCAATCAACGATGGAAATTGAACCAAAGAAGTCATGAAACTAACTTTTGTCAATATATGGAAACAAGACGACCCCACTTGCCTTAGCTGTCTAAGAACCTATCGCAAGTTATGCCTTGATGACATGAGTCACTTCTATCATTCCCAACAAACAAGAACCATATTCAAACACAAAAATTATACAAGACAGGACTCCACACATATTGTGCTTGATTTTTTGTAGATCATGAACAAATCATATGACTTAATATATTTGGATTTGCCAATGGACAAACCTACCCATGAAATTATGGTAGTGCACATGTAGTAAATCTGAGTTGGATCCTCCACAACTTTCCCCCATAAAATCAAGCATATAAAATAAGAAAATCAAATAGTCAAGAATCCTTTAATTCCCCATATTTTTGAGACAGCTTGTGACGTCAATAATGGCTCAACCCTTAGTGATAAATAATTCATGTGAAGATATCATAGAGGTGCATTATGATGTCAGTCCCCGTTAACCAGAACTTTCTCTGGGGAACAAAAGGAAAAAAGGGACTGAAAGTCATTCTACAATATTGCTTGGTTTAGTTGGTCATAGCAGACATTTTTTCCGAATGAATTGGTTGAGAAAGAGAAACACATACCATCCATCTAGAATCCAATCCTTATCCTGCAGCTCTTCTTTAAAATCACATCCTCGATTTAACTTATCATCTTGATGTGTGTCATTTTTATCTGATAAAAGCAAGTAAGGTATGCTGAGTGATTTCTTACCAATTTCTACATAGTACCTCACTAAAACCATATAAGGATTTGGAAGACAAAATTAATTACCTGAATGCATATTGAAAGGTGACACATCCGTGCCATCACTGGAGTAGTCATCACGGAAGTGAATACCAATCAAAAGGCTGTAGTCCATGATTCCCTCTGCTTCCAAGAATTCGCAGTCTCTATCAATTTGTCTGAGAAAGAAATACGGAATCAGAGTGGTTGTCATAGAGAGAGAAGGTTTCATCTAAACAATTTAGAAAGAAGGAAATTCACTTGCAATGCATCACACTGACCTGATAAGCTCTTCAAACCAAGACCGTTGCAGGTGAAAGACAAAATTCAGATCTAAGTCTTTGAGTGTGGTAGTCTCATCAATTTCCCCTTCAGGTTTATCAATTGTGCGGCCATATGATGATCCCTTCAGGTCAAACCGTTTATGGATACGGTACTCCGAGTGGAACAGATTGCCCATTACAACAAATCGGGTCTAGCTTCCATGCATGATAAATTAAAGATTGGCAATCAATCACTTGTTGAACATAAAAGTAGAGTCTAGAGACTGTGGAGTATCAATCTCTCAAATCATACCTTTTGACCTCCCACTGGTTTAACACAATGCACGCCAAAGAACTTTGTCACCAAGGAGTTTTTGTGCTGATAAACATGTTGGTAGTAACTTGGAAGCATACGTATAAGCACCTGAACATGGATGACAAAACGAAGGTGACAATCTAATAAACCCAGATTCAAATGTTTTGTTAAATTAAGAATAGCCAATCTCAATCTCTATATTTGAGTGCTCTATCATCTCTCTATTTCAGATATTGGTTAAATGACATGTTGGCTATGGGCAACTAACCTTAGCTTCAGATTTCTTCACAGTTTTGATCATAAATCGATCATCTTGTGTAAGGTAGAACAAACATCCACTCTTGCCAGGGGAAGACAGTTCCCTAAGGGCATCGCTTCGCAAATAGCCAGCATGTAATCCGCAGGATCTATTGCAAACATTTCCCTAAGATGTCTAAATATCCAACAATGCAATTATCACAATGATGTTGATGAAATAATGAGAGTTCAATCTTCCAAAATTTGGCAATCCAAAAAATAACTAAACCAAATCAATTTCAAATCAAAATCCGGGAAAAAAAACCTACAACATGCTCAGTTGAATTTCTTATAGAGTATATACCTAAATACCATGGGACAGTAGTCCTTCCATCTGAAGTCCACTGACTGGTGTGGCGGCGTGCATTTCGATCCTTCAGTTGGAAACCTAGTCCAGAACTTCTCCTTGGGATCAAAATCCGCTGGCTTAAGCGCCCGTGTAATGGACGCATGCTTCCCAACAGAGTATCTACAAATCAATAAGAATCTCACAAAACACAAAACCAACCAACAAAAACCCAATACCCAAATAACGTCAACAGATGCAACAGATGAAAAAGCAAAAGCAAAAGAATCCAATCCAATAATCAACCTGATACCCAGTTGGAGATTAAGCATCAATTCATAATTCTTATGTCCCTTGGATATCATCTGCCCTTGTTTCTTGACATCAGAGCCTTCATACCAACAAGGACTCTTCCTCAACTGCCCAGCAGGAGCTCCTCCACAAGGAGATTCACTCCCAACCCCAACCCCAACCCCAATCCCATCTCTATAAAACATTGAAGCCTCCACATTGTCTACAATATCACAAGTAATATCCCCAGCTTCACCATCAGATTCCCAGATACAAATTCTGGGAAAATTGACATTCCTCTCAGCCAAACTACCCCTCCCACCGTCCACCGATGATCTCTTCCTGGACGGCGGCAACACGAAACACGGCTGCTCAGGCGGCCGATTATGCAAATTATCACCCCAAATCCCAGTATAAGAACTCCCATCAGGCCAAGCAAAAACCCCAATTCCTTTTGGAACACCATCTTCCCAATTCCTTCATATCGATTCCCATTAGCCCAAATCAAAACCCCCTTACCCGAAATAACCCCATTCCTCCACTCCCCAATGTACTCATTCCCATTCCTCCAAACATACCTACCATCACCGTCCTGCAAATTCGACCTCCATGAACCAACATAAACATCGCCATTAGCGTAGTGTTTCTCGCCGAAGCCGTGTTTGCGATCGGACGACCAGGAGCCGATGTAGGAGTCGCCGTCGGAGCCGAAGAAGGTGCCGATGCCGTCCATTCGGCCGGCTTTGAAGTGGCCCTCGTAGGTGGCGCCGGAAGGCCAGGAGAAGCGCCCATGGCCGTTGGCTTTGCCTCGCTTCCACTCGCCTTCGTACATGCAACCGTCGGACCACAGGTACTTGCCCTTGCCGTGGGGTACTTTGCCCCAGAATGTGCCTCTGTAGAGATCTCCGTTGGGTAGGGCTTTCCTTACTTGGTCCACTCCGGTGGTGGTGGTGGTGGTTGTTGGGGAGACTCGCCGTGATCGGGGGCGGCCAGCCGCCGTAGACGGTGGTGGTGGGATTAGTATAATGACTTCATCACTCTCTTCATCATCTAGCTGCTTCTTCTTGTTGTCTTCGATGATGATTTCGTTTTCACTTTCTCGCATTTTGGATGATGGGTTTACTGCCGTAATGTCGACGGAGGCCGTACCGGCAGCTGCATTTCCGGAGACTCTCTCTCTTTCTCTCTCAGATCTTTGTTTTTATTTTATTTATTTTTAATTTTTTAGTTCTTTTTGAGATTTTGTTGTCTGGGATTTGTGTGAATTGAGGGTATATGCCTTTGTCTCTCTCTCTCTCTCTCTCTCCCTCTCTCTATCCAGCTCCGGACAACAAAGGAACTGTTGCTTTGAACATTGGTATGGAATCCTACAAACAAACAATGTTCGAGAGAGAGAAGGAAAAAAATAAAATAAAATAAAATAAAATTTGGAAAATAAAGTGAGAGAGAGAGAGAGAGGCCGACCTTTCTGCGCAGGAAACGTTGTTGCTAGTTGTAGTTGATGTTGCTGTTGGTAGGATGTTATGTTATGTGTGGGAGTGATGTGCTTCCAATACCCATAATAATTAATATTATAAATATTTTTAGGTGTTGTATTGTATGCCTAAATTACAGAATTTTGGTGTAGTTTAAATAATTTATAGAGTTTATCTTTTAAAAATGTCAACAAAAAATATATACTAATTATTTAATTATCCTTTAATATAAAAAAGATAATTAAGTCTCGTTTGTCAACTTTCAGTTTTAATTAAAAAGTTAAAAAATTATTATAAGTTATTACATCACTTTTTTTATTTTTTACATATTTTTTTTTTTTTGTAAAAAATTTAAAAATTATTAAAATAACTTGTTTCTAAACGAGACCTTAGTTTGTTATCTTTTACTTTTTGTTTTTTGTTATAGGAAAATCCTCCCTGTCCTTCCACAAGTCCAATCCCCTTGCAGAGAGTGTTACATTGCAGATTCGGCGAGACCTCCCAAGACAATTCTTGCAGAGCGTGTTACATTAGCAGATTCGGCGAAGACCTCCCAAGACAAGCCTTGCGAGCGTGTTACATTAAGCGAGAAGACCTCCCAAGACAAGCTCGCTTAAATCGTGACTAAAGAGCGGGGAGCATTGAACCCACACCAAGTCTTGATTAGACAATTTGAGGTCCAACCTCTTAACCAATAATGCTTCGCCAGAAATTGGCCCAAGGAGAGGAGAATTGAACATGTGACCTTAAGGCTTAAACCCCAAATCTTAACCACAATGTCACCCCACCCTTGAATTATAGTTTGTTATCTTAATCTTTTTATTTTCTTCATTACTTAAACCGTCTCTATTTTCCACCACCAACTTCAGCCAACATCATTTACTTAATTTACTCACTACTCTAGTCCTCTTCACCCTCTGTGAGAGAGAGAGAGAAAGAGCAAGCGAAGAGAAACAAGAAAGAAAGAAAAAAAAGAGTGATTGCAATGAAGAAGAAGAAAAATGATGGGAGGCAACAAGATCTAAAGGGAAAGGTTTCATAACTAAGGTTTCTTAGAGGGTGTATTTTGGAAAATAAAGAGTTGGGTAGTGGTGAGAATGGTTGTAGCTAAGGTTTTGCAAAATAGAGAAATTAGGGTTGTTGGAATGGATAAGGTAGAAAGGGAGCTGCCAAGGTTGTGGAATGGCGATGGATGATGCAGAGGCTTGGAATGAAGCTATAAAAGGTGGGAGTGGCGGAGGAATGAGGTTGCAAAGGAAGAGAAGCGTAGAGGTGAGGGTCCAAAAGAAAAGGTATAGTTGGGATTATGGTGGAGGTTCAGAGAAAAATAAATGTGAGTGTGGAGCAATTTAGGTAAATATGGGTCAAACAAATCAGTGATCCAAAAGAAGTTATGTAAGTGCTATGGAGCTCCATTTTGTTGATTTTAACTTGTCTTCACCATTCGCCACCAATAATTCGACAAAAGTCCTCAGTAATTCAATAAAGCCCTCAAACCTACCATTGTTGTTAATCAATGCAATGAAGGACTCTTTAAGGGTAAGGTTAGTAAATCTAATGTTGGTATCTTTCTATAATAATACAAGAAAAATATATAAAATAAGTTAAATAGAAATGAAAAAATAAATTTTTTTTAATTAAAATTAAAGAATGAAATATACAATAAACTATAGAATTAAAAAAAACACAAGAATGAACTAAATTATACCATAGAACATATTACAAGATGGATTCAAATGAACATATAAAATAATATACGAGAAATTATTTAAATTTAAAATTTTGAAAAACAAAAGACAAAGATGCAAACCGAAACCTGTGTGATATCACAATTTCCTTAAAACAAATTCACTCCCTCCCAGTGGGTGCTGGAGGTACGTCGGCGTCTATCTTCCAAGATACAATGGTTGAAACTAGTTAATGCAAAAGCACCTTCTAAATAGTTTCGGTGAACTTGATAATTGTTGCACTCTCTCTAATAAGAACTAAAGAAGGGGCTAGCAAAAAAATATAGGAAAAAATTTTTTTGGTGGTAAAAAACATCTCTAATTTTTTATCTCAAAATACCATCTCTATTTTTCGTCAAAACCTCTTCCAAAATTAACCTACTAAGTTGGAGAAGAAAAACCTTTACTTATACTAGTAGGGGAGAGCCTTAGCCATGAAGGCTAACTCAATGGGGTTATCAAATGTTATCAACTCTAACCATTAGGCGCCAGAGTTACAAAGGTTCAAAACTCCCAACCTATTGGCGCTGTTTGGGAATCGAGAAATTAGGCTATTATAGCCTCAATTCAATTTTCAACCCAAAAGCGTGAACAGTGCTCGGCACTGTAGCAAACCATTGATATATACACCAAAAATAAAATAATAATTTTTTTGTAGCTCTGCAGCCTAGTGATAGTGTAGTCAGCTGCCATCGTCAACTTGATGGTCATCCCACGGTACAAAATGACATTTTTGCCCCTTGACATCAATTTAAGAAAATATATTTTTAGGGACAAATTTGTCATTTCAAATTCAAACATCATTTCAACACATTTTTAATACAATAACTGAACTAAAAATCATTTCATCTTCCCAAACACAAAAACTAAAATAACCACTAAAATAACCAAAAAGCCAAATAGCCTACTAAAATAGCCACTTCCCAAACGAGGCCATTATATAAATCATAAAATGTATATAATGCATAAATTTTGAGAATTAAAGTGGATGGGTTGCAAAATAGATATGGGTGTTGGGTTGCAACCCGATCCAAGTCCAATATCAAACACATGCACAAACTAAGCTCAAAACTCAAGACTAGGTCCAAGTTCAAGTTTAAGATCAAATCCAGCACATACACAAGTACAAGTTTAGGTCCAATTCATACCAAAATTAGTCTAAATCTAAACCCAATTTTATTGATGCCTACTTTATGAGTCAATTTTCATTCACAACTCAATAGTTTCGACTCATTATTTTTGTATTGCAATCTTCTCACTTAAAAAAATACAAAATCACTCAGACCCACCTCAACTGGTGATTAGATCCCACTTTAATTTTAAATTAAAATTATCGAAAAACCACTATTTTCTAACCTCTGACTCACAAACTTTTACTCCCTCCCCATCTTAGCCACCACCGAGTCAACCATCAACAACTTCCAAGATCCAAAGGGTGACTACAATGGTGATGAACGCGATCAAGGGTTTCATTATCGCCCACTTCCATGGCTATTGCATTTGGACTATAAACTAACAATCCAAAGCCATATAACTTGGGGTGTTTAACATTTTTTTATTTCACCTTTCTAATTATTCTCCTTCACATTTACGAAAGTACATTCAAAGTAGTATGTAAGTAACTTTTATTTTGGGTTATCATTTTTTGCACTTTCGTTTTTCGCCCTTTTACACATTGAAAAACCATGTTGAGGTGTCCATGACTAAACATTTAATTTCATTAATTTCAATAGTAGTTAAAACCTTACATTTACTTTCATTAGTATTTAGATGGAAGGTCAAAAGCTTGATTACTATTACATGTTTGAGAAGACACCCTAAAAATAAAGGATAATATTATATGTATCAATTAGTATACTAATTAGTGTATCAATTAATGATATGACATAATTTAAGAGATTTTTAATATTTGTAATGTGATTAAAGAGTAGAGTCAATAATAATGTCATTACTAGTATTGATACACTAATTAATATACTAATTGGTACATGTAACATCACCACAAAATAAATATCTATATATAAAATCCAAGTTTTCAAAGCAAAATTTTTCACAATACAAAAAATAAAAATAAAAACTAAAAATTTCAATAACAAAATCTCTAATCTTTCTAACCACAACTTTGTCTATCCCTAATCTCTCTCTTTCATTTCTCAACATAGAAAAGCTTCATTAATTGACCATGACAACTTCTTTTACGGAAAAATGCTTTAATTGTTTTTCTTCTTCACTAAACCTACTTTAGGTGCTTAGAAAAATTATTTGGAATTTTATTTATGAAAAAAATATATAACCCAGATTCAACTTTTATTTAATAATATAACAATAATTAAGGTATGATAATATTTTGATTTCTAAACACCAATCCAAAGTGAGAAGAGAGTTCTAGAAGCTTGAGGTGGGTGTCAAAGATGAGATACAAAAAAAAGAGTTTTTAACTTTTTTTCATTTTTCCCATTCTAAAAAACAAAAAAACTTTTTTATTTTTTATTTTTTTTATTTTCATGTGATAGCCTGGAAGCCTCGATATATTGTATATCCAACCATAAATCAATCTATCAAAAACATCGAAGTACAATTGAGTTGCTAAAGGGAAAGAAAAATCTAGGCTATAAAATGACAGATGAAGACAGTCTGCAACAAATCTAGGTTAGAGTTAGAAGTTACAAGAAGTAGTCAAGAAATGCTTACGAAAAGAATGGTGGTAGTTCAAATGGTGTTGAGACACACAAATAGACTATAAAAAGGAAAATACACACAAAAAGTCACCAATGAGCAAGAAAATGTGGAGGTGGAGGCAGCGAGAAAATGGAGAGAGGTGAAACCGGCCAATGGCAACAACAAATAAGTATATTTAAATCTCACCAGAAATCACCCTTCAAACCAGTCAGAAATCGTGAGTCATTAATGAGTAATTTTAATAGTTAAAGGTTCTTAATTGTTAAAATTGATAGCTTTGGAATAAAATAAAACTAGTGTAATAGTTTTAGGGTTTGAGTGAAAATTTTCATCAATGCCATAAACAAATTGGGACAAACTAAAATAAGTTCAAATTGGGACAAAGTAAAATAAGTTCAATAATTTAAGATACAGATTATTAAAATTATAAAGTGACACAAATGTAAGAAATTGAAGGACAATATGAAATTTTCTCAAATATAGTTACCCACCCATTGTTAATCCAATACCCTATCCTTGAAGAGGCTAAACAAGCATGGCCTTAGTTGCCAGCTCTCAAACCCTAATAAATTTAGCTTGTGCTTAGAATTTGAATTTGTTGAGGACCAAAAAAAAAAAACGGATGAAAAAATCCGACATTCAAACACAGCTTAACAGAGTTTTTCTACAACATTAACTGGAGTAATCATATGCCGTAGATTATTACTATGGGATGGTTGAAATGAAGCAACATTCCAAGACAAAACCCTTTACTTAATTAAATGGATTCATCCACCTTGTAGTTTAGACACTTACAGCAAGTCATCTAAAACTATTAAGGATTCAATCTATCCGAACCCTATGGACTTTGAATACACACCAAGAACCCCGAGTGACCATTTCATTCTATCCTATTTCATTTTAGTGAATCAAACAACCACATTACAGGCAAATGCGCACATATACAAGAGAGAGAGAGAGAGAGTAAATTCTTATTAATCACCAACGATATCATCTGCATGAATTTTCATGCTTCGGCCTTTCATCTGCTCAAAATGGCGAGCATGACATCCAAACTTTCCTATATCTTTAATAGAAAAAAAAAAAAAAAAAAATGAAGTGCAATACAGTGCACGAAACCTCTGCCACGATGTATGCAGTAAATGGAATAATGGAGAAAAAATCAGGGTATTGAAATGGGTATTTTAAACAAGTCAAAATTCTGTATCATTAAGCACTTGGCCAAAAATATCAGGACACGATTCCCACTTCCCTTCTTGCCTGGCCTCCCAATATCCTCCAACATAGCAGTATGTATCACTACCTGCCTGCTTCGCAAACCACCTAGGCTTCCACCCCCTTTCTTGCATCTTTCGGGACTGCAATTTTATATAAACACATTTTCTATCACTTTTTTTTCCATGCAAATGATCGATTATACATGAATGTGCATTACAACAAGAAAATATTTTGAATGAAAAATAAAGAAAATATCACAAAAAATGCTTATGTATCTCACCTGACGCTGCCTTTGTTCCAGCCGCAGCTTCTCTGAATTAGCCATTTCATATTCTCCATTCTCTAGACATCTCTGGTCAGGTCTGAGTCGTGAATCTGTTGGTGGCAGTTTTTCCTGCATACAAATTTCAACGTGGGTGCAAGAAAAAGAAGATATTATAAACCGAGAAAAATGAGACACACAAAAAAGAAAAAAAAAAAAGTAGGAAAGTAACTATAAAATAGTCTCCCACCGATACCTTTAGTCCGGGAGTGATCTCATTTAGGTTGATGGCAAAGTGTGTTAAGTTATATCTGGTTGGAAATTTGGAGGGCTTGCTGCGTTTCCAAAGCAAACACGCGCTTGACATATCTAATCCTTTTCCTTTCCCAGAACAGTCTCCATTAAAATAATGCAGGCTCTCATCCCACTTACCAACTAATGATGCCACTGTTTTGCCGTTCTTATCTTGCACGACGCCTTGTACCTGAAACACAACTTAATCATATATGCAATTCATGATAGAGATAACCCTGATTTTGTAGTCCAAGGGATATTTCTGCACTTTCAATCATATTATTAATATAAATTTGTGACTAAAACAGATGACCCTAATTTTTTGCTCTATTTTTCAACAGCCATACATTGGCTCCTCTTCTCTTTCTTCATTATTCTTCTTTTCTCCTTCTATTGTAAATCTAATTGTACTTCATCCAATAAATTAGTTTTGAGAAGATTACTTTAATGCTAATCTTATTTTATAGATGTGTATATATCTATCAGAGCTTCTGCGACTTCAGTTGTATTTTTACACCTTATTGAAAATGATTCTGAAGGTAATTATTTATGAATTATCTCTAAATTATTCCCAGAATTTTCCCCATTGACATCCACAATTTGACTTCATTTTTACTGTGAATTAAATCCAAAATTTCAAAATGGTTGCAGTTTCATGATGATACTGATGTTCCAAGCCAACTGTTTAATCTACTTAAACATCAAACCTTTTTATCCAAAAACCATGACTAATTTTATATAGCATGTAATGACTACACATAAAAAAACAAAATATATTTTATAACAAAAATGTCTAAGACCCCCTTTTTTTCCCACCCCCTTTGACCCGCTCTCTCTCTCATTGGTTGGATTTTCTTTTTCTTTTTTTTTGTTTCTCTTGTCCTCCAATCACCACTTGCCACATATGTGTGGGGGTGGTGGGGGTGGTGATTGGAGGGGGTCTCCATCACTCCTCATTTTATAAATGAAATCATATTAACAGCCATGCAGTGCGAACAGTCATTACATATTTGAAGTGAGAAAAGGGCACCTGGTGAGGATTTCGATCAATGATTGACTGCTCCTTAAATTTTAGCTTACAAGAGTAGTCATGATTTCCCTGTATACGCATCGTACCATAATGATCGCAATAGAGCTTTCCCAAAATAAGGTTGTAGATCGATGTTGTTACCTGATGGTATTAAGTTCAAAAAATAAGAAGGCATAGTAAAGAAGACAAGTTCTTCCTAATGCTAGTAACATACCTTACTCCATTGAAAAACTTCTCCATCATCAAACTCCAAGGTGAGAACACCAACAGGATCAAGCTGAATTGAACGACCCCAAAATTTACTCTTTAGATTACTGTCTCCCCAAAATTTCCAACCGCGTCCCTCACAATGGCATGCAACAATCATGGGGTGATGACTAACCTATATCAAGGTAAACAAATCACTTTAAAGGCAGAAAAATGAAAAAAGCAAACTACAAATCAATCAAACATTTTATCGGTCACCAAGACATTAGTAAGTATGTATTCATGTCTTATATACGCACTGACATACTTGAATATACTTATGGAGAGAAGTAGAACAATAATTACAAAGCAGGCATTTGTTAGTACCAAATAAAAAGAGTTATATTCAAACAGCACCTCCACACCAAAATGCTCAACCAAATCCACGGTAAGAAATAAAAAAAACAAGAAGAAAGCTACAGTTGTACAATGAACTCTTTAACAAGTACACAAATGAAAACCAATATTTTCATGTTTTTCATTTTTAAAAGAGATCATGTCATACATCAGCATTTAAATGCTTCAAATCAGTTTACTATCTTCAATAGTTGAGAAGTTTCCTCACCAATTATACTGGTATGCCACAAACCAGTCTAATTTTTAGCAATTAACATTTATACAAGTCAGAAAGCATCAGTTGCACAAGGAATATCACTGAAATAAACTGAATGATGACTTGTTGGCTTCAAAGTTGAAAAGAAATTTCCCAGCAAGTATTAGCTATGAAACATGAACCTAAGGGTAGTCCAATAATAACCTTATATGCAAGATGTATTCAACCTGCTTATGTCAACAAATTTAAAGAAATCATAGCATTGTAATCAATTACTAGCCCACAATATACGAATAAAACTAACCAGTGACTTAATCCAAAAGGCATATAAATGCTTTTGGTCTTTATTACAATACACTGGAAACCATTTTATAAAAACAATGCTCAATTAGTACACATTAATGTGTGTTTGGGAGTGGAAAGATTTGGTATACACTTAACCTTTAGCATAGTGTACAAAGTAATTGCCTCGTGATTTGAACCCATAATCTCAAGATTATTAGGCTAAGGTTTTACCATCGAACCAATCAAATTCAGGGAAAAATACCAATGAAAATATCTCTAACTCGTTCACAGTTAAAAGTACCATAAACAGTTGTACGACAATCTCTGACATTGGCAACACAAAAGCTTTTCTTTTTCTCTCAAAATATAGACATAAAACCACAAATATGAAACCAAAAATGAAAGGCTTAATAAAAGAATCTGAAGAAACAATTCAACTATTCTAAATTGAGGACACATTTAACTGACAAAAAAACCATCCACACCCAGCACCTAGTCAGCAGCCTTGTTACATTGGACACCATCACACCATAACATATAGTACCAAGAGTACAACTACTACATATTTTTTTAAAAAAAATACAAAACCTTTAAGAAAGCCAAATAACATTTCTTAAATAAATATGGTACCTGCCACCAAATCAATTGTCAAAACCCCCATATAAGCCCTATCAAATCTTTTAGATCCAAAATAAGGTAAGAAAATAAATTTCAACCCATATCCCCAACAGAAATACTTGGAGAAATCATTGAATAGTTTTCCAAATGAGTTCTCTAACAAGTTTCTGAAAGCACAAATCAATAAAAATATAGAGAAACTGGAAAATAGAAAACAGAGAAATGAAAGCAACAATTCGTTGTTTTTAGAACATGGGTTATTTCTATTTCAATTTCCTCAAAACAGTTCTCTAGAACAGCATACCAAGATTATCTTTATTCTCAGTCTTTGCTTTCTGCAACTACAGGAACAGAAATTACTTTTACAAGTTTCACTGGGTATGCCCTTCTGTATCATGTTCGTTATTTTTACATAAATGATGTGGTGCACCTCTGTATCTCAAGATCTCTTTTCAACTGGTGCAATCACCTCTCATGAGGTTGAAGCTGAGCCAAAATCTGTCCCACTAATCTAGCCAATCTCTAGGGTGACATGTGCCTTCCAAAATATTTCCATCATTTGTTCTCAGTGGTGGTGCCACTGACATTCCTCTATGCCTAAACAATCCAATTTGCAAGAAAAGCAGTCTATTGGGGATTTGTTTCTCTTACACCATTGCTCAAACCTTCCAAAAAAATGACACAAAAAAATAAACATAACACAAGACTATCAAAAGGCTCCACAGAGCACAACGTTGGCAAACCAAATATAATTTTCCATGACGAAAGAGAAATCCATCCAAGATAGTTAGGTGATGTGCAAAGAAACTGATGAACGCACAAGGAACTAGAGGGAGGTTGAAAATAATGAGTTGAGCAACTTACAAAGACATGAAAATAAATTATTTAAGGGAGTAATCATAATATACATCCCAAACACACATTAACGTGTACTAATTGAGCATTGTTTTTTTAGAAATCATAATATACATGCACATATATATATATATGTATACATATGTTTAAAGGACATAACCTTAGACACATCTAAAAAAGATAGAAAAATGCATGTAATCGACCATCAAGTGCTCGCATTGTTGAGCAAAGTTGCATGTCTGTCTATGATAAGTAACTTATTCCAGTAATTCTAAGAACAGAAACAACAAAGTACCCAGAAAAACAGTGTATGGTCCAGATATATCCTAAGTTGTTGTTTGTGACTCCATTAACTGCTTAGGTCTGAAATTTTTTCAGTGTATCTCTTATTAAGTGCATTTGATAAAGCAGTAGACTTTACATTTGAAAGTTCACTTAAAAAGAGTCTTAATGTCAAGTCAAAGAGACCTGAATTATCCTAGAAAGCTTGAAAAATGTGATAAATATGGTTTTAAATTTAGATCATAAGTGACAAATTAATTTAACATCCGTTAATTTTCAATTTCATCAAACATCTGGTTGTTCAAAAAAAACAATGAGTGACACATCACACAGGTAAAAATCTATTTTCAAAGGTTATACCCAGTACACAATTCTTGCTTTATAAGGGTTTGGAAGAGGTAATAGATAGTCATCCTTACCCCTAGTTTGGAGACTCAAAAATATATTCTTAAAGTATAAAAATAAAATAAAAACTACAGCATTTTCTATATATGCTAGTTTCAGATAAGCATAACAGTATTTTTCTATAAATCTCTTCCCACAGAATAGAATCAGGAAGGTCGTGAATCATATACAACTTTAAACATCACAAACTTGGAAAAAATATATTTTATATGAAGAACTTAACATTTTAAAACTTCAAGCAACAATTAAAAATACCTTCTCTGAGATAAAGCGGAGGCCCTTATCTGGATAATCAGCTTCATATGTCTCCCCCAATAATGGATTAAATGGCTTGCAATTTCTTCCCTCTGTAGAAGAATATCCTGACACAGCAAATGCTGCTATATTAAGGATCCTCATAAGGCTATTACCCTACAAAGTCATACCAAGAAGGTAATCAACAACTTAAGGAGATCAATTCCTCAACTTTTTTTATGTCAATTCCAGAAAAACTTTATACTTTTTCTGTTCTTTTCCTTTTTAAAGCTTTCTTTAGCTAGAGACTTCAAATGTAAAGTCTTGCAGGTTCTAGACAAAAGAATGAATAAATCTCCAATGTTTTCATAATCACACAAATATTGAACAAAACACAAAATCAGAAATGGATACTCTGCAATTAACCTACCAAACTCAGAGTCAAAGTATGTAAAAATAGTAAGAAAAAGAATTTGTTGTGGACCCCTTTAGCTACGTTCTCTACTTCTCACAATATAATAATAACCATAACAACAACAAGAATAATAATAACAATCATGGTAGCATCAATATCAAGAAAGAGCATACTGATTTATCACTTCACTCATTTACAACATTTGCCAAACATGTATATAGAAATTGGCTCATTTAAGTTTCTGCCATTTACAAATTGAGGACTGCTATATATCTCATATTTTTGTCACTGTTTTAACATCACCGGGGGCACATAGGGAGATATTGTTCGTCTTCATTAATTCCTTAATGATTATTTTCAAACAATGAGCTAATCATGACTATCCACCTAGGAGATGATACAAAACAGTGACAAAAAAATCATAGACAAAATTTCTCTTACAAATTAGGATAAATTTATTTACAGAGCTAATTACAGAAGTAATCTTCAATCATCCATGTATGCGTTTAGTTCTTGAGGTCTCTTCAGTCTTCAGAAGTCTCCAAAGCAAACGTCACATTTGTAGCAATAATTTTGATGTAAAGAGACCACCATAATATCCCATGGAGTGAAAGCATTTCTTAAATGGTTGCTATTGTTCATTGGTTCCCCTCTCAGACATTTCCAAGGCATGAAATTCTAAATTGAATCTAATGTTTAGAGTACAGTATTTGGTGTCCACTCCCTCACTATTAAGTATTTCTATTTTCTTAACATAAAAATTAGTGGTTTTCCTAGAGGCGAAAGGCATAGTGCATAAAACTCAGTTGTATATCCGGAATAACAACGTAAACAAAAAAAAGGCAAATACTGTAAATTAGATGAGGAAACCAAGACATAGTCATTGTGTTTGTTTTCAATTTTTTAGAAATTGAATTTTTTGCTTTCCGTATTTTTTTGATTTTAGTGAATATTTTTAAAATTTTAAGCAATTTTTTTACTTTTTTAGATGCATCTTACTTAGATGTATCTAAAAAATAAAATATTTATATACAAATATTTTAAAAAATCAATAAATACACAAGAATATGAAAAATGTACTAAATTTTTGTATTTTTGGTATTTAGTGAATTTTTTAAAGATTTTTTTCACAAATATTATACTTTTTAAGTGTATTTACGTTAGGTGTATCTAAAAACTAAAAAAAAAAATCTTAAAATGTTAAAAATATTTAGTAAAAACAAAATAACAAGGAAAACAAAAAATTTCAATTTTTGAAAAGTGAATCATGAGTTAAGAAACCAAACATGTTGAGTATTCCTAGTTCTAAAACATGGCTAACTCAAAACACAATAACAAGTTAAATATTCTATGAGCATAGTAACATTACAAAATTTAAACCTTGTTTACAAACCATCAGAACTTTCATCGTATGAAAAATGCACATATAGACACTCTAAACAACACAAAACATAGACAAGAACATGGTCTCAACTCAACTCAACTTTAACAAGCCTTAGGCTTGATTTCCTAGGGTCAACTAAAACAAGAACATGGTAAATACAAAAGATTAAAAAAATATAACAAAAAGCTCAACCATTGAAAACTTCCTAAAGACAGATTGATAACATTAGATATGTGCCCAGCTAGTCAAGGTCTGCTCCCTCAACTAAAATGGAAAATAAAAGGCATACATTCAACTAACCTTGGCTTGTGAAGTGCATTCCATAATGGAACGATTGGTTGATTTCTAGGACAGAAAATTTGATCCAGGAGGTATTTAGGGAACTTGGGATTATCACAGCTTACAATAGGTATTGTGGTGGGTATTGGTTATGGATGATTTCTAGGGTTAGGATTTTATGATGGAGAAGAAAGTTTCTAGGATTTGTAAAAGTAAAATGATAGTTTGGGCTTGACATTCAAAAGTTGCACGTTAACAGATTGTACACAACTTCATTATAAGTTGCCCAAATGACGGAGGACAAAAAATATGTCATTTTGATAGTGTTAACAGAACCCGCAATAGAATGGCATCACCTTATGCTAGAAATCTCTCAAGCATACAGCTACTAGCTAAAGTCTTAGTAAAGAATAATATTCAATTTCATACTAGTTTAAAAAATTGAGATACAAAACTTCCAAATATAAGTCACCATAATATTCTGACAACAAACTCACCATTTTACCCCATTCATATGCTCGGTCAAGAAGGTAAGAGTATTCAAGATCTTCATAACATTTCTGTAAAGATGATAGGGGCTCATTAAAATATACTGGAAGACAAACTTTGTTGAGATCCTTCCCAATGTTATCTTTGATCATTGACCAGAGACTAACTCCAGTCTCCTTTTCAATTGGATCAGGCAATTTCTTACGCCGCCTAACATGAGGATAGTTAGTTCCAACAAATCTAATGCAAGGATCAATACCATCATCAGAGTCAAGAGACGCTTCATCCTCAGAATCAAACGATGATAACCGCATATCAGATCCATTACTTTTAATAGAACTTGATGAGAGAAAATCCTGAGTATCAAAAACGATTATCCTCGTCATCTGTTTCTTCCTCCACAGCATCATAATGTCTATCATTGTCATCATCAGAATCACTTCGGCTTCCCTCTGAAATATATCCCAATGAGATCATGAAAAATTAGAACCAGTGGAGAAAAAAAAAAAAAACATAAAACAGAAGCAAGTTTTCCCAAATTTTCATTCCTTCATCCATATGGTGTTCAATTTTCCATGGAAATTTTAATGGACACTATATGTATTGATCCACGAGTACAGATTAAGCAAGATATTTCATTCAACCCCTTCTAATATAAGGCAAGAACTGTGGGAACAACAGATATCAAAGCAATCAGTAAATCAAATAAAAATATAAAAGATAGAAAGAAAATGGTTAACATAAAAATAAGCTAGAATACATATAAGAAAAGGGAAAAGTTAATTTTCTGAAAGAGTGAAAATGGACCCTCAAAATTTCAGTGATATGTGCTGAACATCCACATTATGCCGTCACAATGTAAGACCAAAAGAATGGATGCTAAAAACCAGAAAAACTTTTCAAAAACAAAAAAAGGATGCGTGTCACAAAAGAACATATACACTAGCAGGATGGTTTCATTCTTGAAGACATGGACCTAAACTTTTTCACCTGCTCAAACCCCTCACAAGGAAGTTAAGTCAGCATAGATCAAGTAGCTCACAATCAATTGCGAAACTATCTTAAGATGATGCTTTCTGCTATACCATAAACTTATTACCACCTGACTAAGGAGTACTTAAAGAAATCATTTTAGTAGCAAGAGCAATCCATCTTGGTATAATGTCTTCCTAAGAAGCATGGACATTTCTAAGAAGATGAAGTGTTACTGTGTCCAATACTTAAGACATACATGAAACACATTACAGGTTTGAATAAAATAACTTGAAATACAAAGATAAAACGAAAAATGTAATTTTATACATATTCTTCCCCTTTAGACTTAAAAAATTATCATTTTTTGCTTAAATATTCATATATATATATGATACATAACAATTATTTATCCTTATCTTTGACATATAATTAATATATAAAATTATAAATTTGCACGTGTCCCCACGTGTCAGGTCCTACATTTTTAGAAAATTTATGTGTTGGCGTGTCTGTGCCGTGTCCGTGTCCGTGTCCGTGTCCGTGTCCGTGCTTCTTAGATGCCTTATTCTCTTGTGAATCTAGTACAATGTTTCCCCCAGAAAAACAGCAGCAGGGGGACTCACAGCAGTAGACGTTAGAAAGTTAAGAAAAGGTTTCCTCTATTCTTGCCTTTGGGAAAAAGAACGACACTCTAAGAGAAGAAAGTAAATGGAAGAGAAAGCACAAATGGGGATTGAAGCCCAAAAGGGCCCCGATCAAAACCCTAGAGCAATTGCATGAGAGAGAGAGAGAGAGAGTTCTTTCATACTCGAGGAGAGATGGAGAAAATGGATAGGTTTTAATTTTCCACATTGAGACTTTCCATCGTTGTGATTAGAGGTCCTAAAGGGCTTTTTCACACTACTAAGAGTTTGAGGAGAATACCACTAGTCCCAAAAGCTCAAGTTGTTAGAAAAAGGGTGCAGATAGAGAGACTGAACCCAAGATCTCTTTTAGCCTGAGCTCTAATAAAAAGTTAGATCACCAATAGTCCAAAAAAATAGAGTTGTTAAGAAAATAGCTCAACAATACATATCATGCTCACTAATAGAGGCATGGAGACCCACTATCCCCTCTTCTTTTCATCACTATCATAGTGTCATGTATGTTTTTAGCCTATGCTTGTAGGATTAAGGAGGGAAGGATGTTGCAGGGCTTTGGGATGGATATTAGGGGTAGAAAAGCCATAGTTGTATCTTATTTTGCTGATGACACAAGAATTGAGATACTTGAGATGTATGTTTCTCTGCTTTAAGGAAATGTTTGGACTTCGCAGTAACTCAGTTAAGAGTTAGCTAATTCCAATGGATGAAGTTAAAAGTATTGAATGGTCTAATTGTTATTTTGGGATGCAAGATTAAGGGGTTTACCTGCTACTTAGACTTCATATGGGGTCCCCCTTTAAAGCACATTGACGGTTTCACAGTTATTTTGGATGCAGGATTGGGGCTTTGCATGGTAGTTACTTGGACTTGCCAATGGGGTCTCCCTTTACAGCTAAGATGGTGTGGGTTGCAGTTGTAGATAAATTTGAGTAAAGACTGGATAACTAGAAGATACCATTTTTGTCAAAGAGAGGACAAGGAATTCTTATCAAAAGCACCCAGTCCAACTAGTCAGCTTGTTTTATATCTCCTTTTACTATGCCTATATCTATGGTTAGGAGGCTTGAGAAGATGGTGAGAAACTTCTCATGGTTTGCATTGGGGGATGGATTTAAGTATTGATCTAGTTGACTAGAAGCAGGTGCAAATTGAAAAGCTCAATCCACACTTTTCCTTAAAACTCAGGTATTAAGGAGAGGGAAACTGGAGCCTTATAAGCTATAACCCAGCACAGATGGAGCAACTTGAGGTGATGTGGGACACATTTCAACACACCCTCCTAGACCACAATAAACAGAGCGAACAAACGGCTCACCAATCACTGAGCCCAACTAAGCCCTAATACTAAATTGAAAAGCCAGTCCAAACTTCTCCTTAAATCTCTGTTAGCTTACCTAACAACACATTGTTAAACAAATCCAATGTCCTAATTCTTATCCTACCTCCTTCAACTAATGTATGCACTATTGGAATGTGTCTCACATCACCAGGAGTTACCTCATCCTATGCAACTCAACCCCCTCCTTCCTTAATGCCCCACCCTCTCTTCCTCTTCCCTCTTTGCCCACCCCCTTATGTCCCAACTGCATCCCCCTACCCGATGTCCCCTTCTCTTGTGGGTGTATCAAAATTTTTGTGGTGCATTTAGAAGCTCCCCATTTAGTGCCATTCTAATACAATTTTCCTAACAAAATACACGAGCATAGTCAATAGTAATAATAGCTGGGAAAAAAGGCACTTTTTGCGATTGATAGGACTTTTAATAACAGCATACCACTGTATTGTAGTCTAGAGGAAGCCTCTTGATCCTTTGCCTGTCTTTGGCTTTCATCAACAACTGTGTTCTCTAAATCAACCTTTTCTGTCTACAGAAGCAGCACCCAAAAAACTGTTTTAGCTCAAGAAAAAATATTTAACTTGCAAATTTCACTCATTAGATATCATGCCTTGTAACAACATACATGTGCATGCATACGTCAACATCGTGCAGTCAATGCCAAACAATAATTCAAAATAAGGTATAACTTTAATTTCTGATGCCTAAGCAAGATATTCACAGAAATACTATAGTATGAGAAACTTAAAAAATATAAATTTTAAAGGCGAAAGGCAATCCACAACATAAAGAATTTTTTAGGCAGTTGAATACTCAAAACTGTTCGGTGCAGTTCTTGAAATTCACTGTGCAAACACTGCACAAGGAAAGCATATTATCACTTTCTGGTGATAAAACAGGCAGACTAAAACTGTTAGAAGTAAAATTAAACGCATTTTTGCAATTGAAATTTGCCACAGAAATCCACGACAAATTTCAGAAGTGCATTGCTTTTAACTACCTCTTTCTCTAAGTTCATGTCTCTAAATTTGTCTATTGTTGAGGGCCATTAATCCACTTTTGCCTTAAAATCATTCCATTCCTAATTTGGCCTACTATTTTCAGTACTTTCGAAGCAACGCCACTTGAAGTGGCTCACGTGTAACTACAAGTTTGACCACATACAAAGCCAACTTACCAGAAGAAAAAGAAACTTAAACCACTGTTAATGAAAAACTAAGGTAAACATCTATGTATGGAAGCAGATATCCATATCAAACACCATAGGTTTGTATCAACAATCAAAACCCATATCTGTGATTATAAACCATAGCAAAAATTTTTTTACAATGATTAATCCTTTTTCTTCACCAAGTTATATACATAACAGGGAGAGAAAGTTCATATGGTAGAGCCAAGAACAATGATGCACAATCCAGAACCACCACCAAAAGGGTTTGGGGCTGACTTTTGAAGGGTGATGACACCATACATATTCATGGCAGTCCCATGCCACTGCTATGTCATTTTTGCAAGTGGGGGTAAAACTGTGACTATACAATTACTTTTTCTAATTAATACAGAGCACGTGACGAGAAAATTTGGAATTTCCAATCATCATGGGCATTTGTAATTATGTTCGGCGTTAATTTGAATCTTATTTTAAGTTAGTGTGTTGTGGGACAGACATAAACATATACATACATACATACATACATACATACATACATACATACATACATCTATATAGGTTCTATTAGTCAGGGTCATTTAGTTAATTTCAAAATTTATAAGACATGACCAATAATATGGTTCTACGAATCTTAGGGTCATTACATGTGTTTTTTATTAGGTTCAGAATAATCTAATAGTTCAAGTTCCTTAATTTCTCATAGCCCTTGTACGATTGGATGAAGTCCAATAATCTAGTCATTTTATTCAAAGGAGTTTTGAGTAATGAGAATTGAAGATTATGTTTGTTTAATTTAAACTTTCCTAGCTCTTTCAAGGGAAGCTCTTCTTTTTCTCTGCAAAACCCAAGTTACTATTCTCATATTACCCTTCATACCACAAAACATCCCCTCTTTCAACCACAAAACCATAACTAATTATATTAAAATGCATCAAAAACCGACGGAACCTGTGCACATGTGTACAAAATATTACCTGTACAACATCTATGAAAGAAAGATCTCCAATATAATCCACCAAAAAAAAAAGAAGGGACAATTTAAGCTTATGAATCCCCTAATCAACATCTCAAAAGTGTGTCAGTTTCACTCCATCCAAAACCACAACATCAAGCATAAAGGAGCCACCTTCGAAGCCTTCTTGATCCTTTTCAATTGGCAGCATCCTGCCCAACTCTCATGAAGGTAAATTACAGAGTCCAACATAACCTAACAAATTCCAAAAACATATATAAAAAAAATAAATAAAGAACAAAAAAAGAAGGCTCCACAGCTCTCCAGCCACATGACAATGCAACAAAAGGTGATTCACCGACTCCTACACTTCTTGCACATACAGCTTCAATTGGGAAACATCTTTCCCTATTTCCCAAATTGTCCACACTTATGATAGCATATAAGGGTATAATCCAAAAGGGCACCCCAGCCATCTGATCACTTTTCCAAGTGATAAAGGATTTAACAGAGAATCTCCAGCCTTTAGCTTCACAAACCATCCTATCACCCTCATCCCAGAGCCTTGTCTCCTTGTAGCAAAGCCGCAAGAACTCCCCTTTGTCTCCCACTCCTAATCCTGCACTTCTCCAATAAAACAAGGATCCCACACTATGCTTGAGACTGCAATATAATTCGAGAGCCAAGCATTTTTATCTACTACTATTGAGTCCAAGAAAGCAGCAGAAAGTGGAACATCTAAACACCACACATATAATGAGAATTTAAATCACCTACTATAATCAACAGAAAATTTCACATGATAGTTAGAATCTAAAGAGCCATTTCTAATGCCTTTCCATAACCAAGCCCATACTCTTTACCTCCTTGGTAGTCCATACACCTACTTCTGAACCATACATGCATTGAATCAAACTCCACCATAGACACTCCTCCTCAATGGCATACCTCCGCAACCATTTACTTAACAGTGTTTGATTAAAGAGTCTAACATGACAAACACCCGTACGTCCTCCGAACTGGACTACACACATTGTCCCAATCAACTACATGGTTCTTGAACTTGTCTTGAAGACCTTCTCACAAAAAATTATTTGGAGCTTCTACAGCCTCTTCAACACCGAAAACAGAATAATAAAGAACAAAATAACAGGCAAAATAGCTAAAGGACTCTTGATACAAGTTTCCCTTTCCTTCGAAAGGTAGTCTTTTCCACACTGTCATTCATTTCGCTACTCTTTCAATAATATTGTCCCTAAACTGCTATCAACGTGTACATCTGCTCACAAGTCAAGCTAAGCCGAGTTTTGGGATGTATGAGCCTGGCTGGCTGAAAATTAGTCGAGCATGAGCTCGAGACAAGCTCAAGTCAAATTTAAAGAATCAAGTGCAACCTCGAGCTTGGCTCATCAAGTATTTGAGAAACTTATGCTTGGCTAAAATCCACTCAATTACATAAAAGAGCAGAGCTCGAGCTTAGAAATAAAAACCAAACTTGAATTAATATGCACATTAAGAGAAAACTAAAAGATTATGAGCAAAATATGAAGGAAAAAAAAACTCATATTATAAATAAATTTTGTCAATCAAATATATAAATTTGCACAAACATCAAACATAAACAGAGAAATAAAATAAATTAATGGAAATATATTTGATATATTATTAAAACTAAATATTTTTTATATCTTTGTTTTAACAAGCCTATTTGATCAGAATTTGGCTCTGCTTAAGCTCAGTTCGATTACGAAGTGAGTCTAAAAATTTGGCTTGAACTCATTCATTTGGCAAACAAGCCTAGCTCAAGCTATTCATGAACAACTTGGTTCATTTGCAATCCTATCTACATGGAAGGATATGAAGATGCACTCAACTCATGGCAAGAAGCACATAAAGCGTAAGAAAGTACCCTAAACAAAAAAAACTTATACAACGTCTTTCAGAATCCTACAATGGATGCATAATTTTACACAAGTTGAATAAACGAAAGACTAAAAAATACAAACCAATGGGTCACTACACAAATTCAATATCAACATATGTTTCAATTTCTAAGATTTGGTTTATTTAAGGCAGAATTCCAACCTTTAGTTCAATTGTTAAGAGTGGTGGCATGGAATTGTCAAGCTACAGAAAAGCACAACATGGCGGAAAAGCAAGGCATTTGTTAATGCTATCTGTCTGAAGCTACACACATCTTCCAACATCGTACACAAATACTCTAAAAAAGTACAATTTATGCCCTCCACTATTTCAATTCTGCACAAGCTAAAAATTGCTAATTATCAGCTCAGTTGTATTGTGCATACCTCCAACTGCCTCATTGTGTCAATTAGCAAAAGCTGTTTATGCTTAAGAAGCAAAAGATGGTTATGCAATTCGGATAACTCGCTCTTCATGATCTGCTCACTGTCCTGGATCGCAGTCTCCCTCACGCCCTCCTCCAACAACCTCTGTCTCAACTTGTCTGTGGAAACAACCACATTGTCCACCTGAGCCATGAGCTCACTGTTCGACATCCGAGGGAACAAGTCCTTCACTGCCTGCAATGCCTCCATCCACGCCATCCGATCCTCCCTGGTATCCGCCCTCAAGTGCAATCTCTTTGTTCCCGTATATATCGAAAACCTCTTGTCATCCGATCGACTCTCTCGGATGGATGAAACCTACATGCAATTCAACAGCAATACAATTCATCGTCCTAGAGCATGTCCAATCCATCACCAATTCTTTCATTAAATTGAAATTTGATGAATAAAGAGCTAAAAGTGAGCTCTAATCGAATTTGATTAAATTTTCAAAACACTAAGGATTGGAGTGTTCCATATCAATTTTCATTGAAATGTAGATTCGATGTTGTTGGGAAACACAATTGGTAAAAATGCAAGGAAAGGATGATGACCTTGAGATGGATTTCACCGAACGGTTTGCGGTGTCGGAGAGTCGGTGAGTGGCTACTTCTGGATCGGCTGATCCGGCGGAACGACTCATCTCCGATGATCTTGGAACCTTTCTCTGTTTCCTGATTGATCAAGATCTTATCAGGACCGTGGATCTTATAATACGAAAGAACACCGTCTTGAAGAACAAACCACCTCGGTCGCCAACCCTTGCCATAGTTGACCCACTTGTAGAGAACGCCGGAGATTCCATTGCCGACGATGTCGTTGATCCTCACCTCACGAAGAGACGGAAATCGAGAAAGCGATTCCAAGGAGGCCGAGAGCGATCGGAGAGCTAGCCGGCCGTGATCGTCGCTATTGCCGTTACAGTGGAGGTTGTTGGTGTGGTATCGATGGGTGGCGGAATGAGAGCGGGACGGCGGAGGAATAGGAGGTTGAGGTTGTGGTTGCGGCGGCGGCGGCGGCGGCATGATTAGGAGCTCGGCCAACGGCGAATGCGGAGGGGCGGTGTTCCGCTCGGATACGGTGGAGATGCAGCAAAATGGATGCATTTGATTTTTATTTGGATTTTAATTGCTGGATTGGATCATACAAAAAAAAATTAAAATAAAAAATAATCATATCATATCATATCATGATGATGAGAGAGGGAGAGAAAGGGGTGGTGCTACGCCGGAGAAATCGGGGAATATTTTTTATATTTGAGAAAAGAATATATATATATATATATGTAGGTTGGTTTTGGGCGTTTAGTCTGATGAATATATATTATTATTGAAAGGAAAAAAAATTGAATAAGATAATCGGAGGAGTGTATGGGTGGGGTGGGGGTGTATCGGGAACGCCGACTCCGAAGAATCCGTCCTGCGATATGGCCGGAGTCGTTAAAAATAAAATAATTATAAAAAAAAAATTACAAACACCCTTTTTAATATACATTGTTTCTTATAATTTAAAAAATATTTTTATTTTTATTTTTTTAAATTGTATAATAAATGATTATTTTTATTAATAAATTATCAAAATAATTAATAATTTTTAATTATATCATAAATATATTTCAATTAATTATTTAAGTAATTTTATTGTTGTTGTGAGATTCAAAAAAACCTCTCACATAAATTGGTAAAAAGATTCAACGAATAAATGAATTTGACATGTTGATTTGCAAAAATGGACATAGTCAACACCACCCAATTGGGATTATTGGTGAGAAACACTCTCATCATAAAGTTAGCAACTTAAATCTAATAAACTTGAATCTAATAAAGAAGATGTAAAAGATCAAGGTGTTGTGTGTGTTGTGTTGCAAAGATCAAGCGTAACTTTATTCCTTGGGGTCTTTCTTTTATAGATAAGGGTGTGATATTTACATGATGGGTTCATTTATTTGGTCCGGATCTATTATTAAACTTGTTTGAGTCATCTCATTAAATTAATATTTTTTGGACTCTCACAATTGTAAATGAGAGTAGTTAAAAATTTTATTTTTTATGTTAATTATATTAAATAAAAAAATTAATAAAAAATATTTATAATTTCTAAAATTTTAGGGAACAAAATTGTATTTTAGATAAATTTTGAAAAATGTATTTAGAATTATCATAAAAAATGAATGGCGAGCCGACGGAGAAGGATGAAGCGAACGTACCTTTCTAAAGTACACACACGTGTAATGGTCAAACTAGAATAGTAGTCCTTTTACTAGTGGTATGAAGTTATTTTTTTTTTTACTTTTAATTATAACCGGTGGTTGGGCTGCAAATTCAGACAAAATTAATCATGCCAATTTGGTCTCTGCATTCTAATTGTATTAATTTTATTTTTAAATTTTTTATATTATATTAATTCAATTTAATTTAATTGATAATATGTATTCAAAAATTAGATAAAAATCAATGATAAAATAGTACATTTAGAGTGGAATTCATCATTTGAAACTAGATGTTGCCTCGATCTCTTTGAAGATAGTAAATGAACTATTTTATCTATTAATTTAGGTCTAATTTGGTATAGTCTAAAAAAGTTAAAAAATCAAAAAGTCACTATCCTATTTAAGTCACATCATCTTATTTTTAAACAAATGTTGTCAATTTGACTAAATTGCCACAATAAAAAAAATTAAATAATAAAATTGATACAATTAAAATTATAATGATCAAATTGACATAATAAATAAATTATAATAACTACAACCGAAGGCTTTGACGTTTTTTTATATTAGATAGATTATAACATAAAATTAAGACTTTTAATTCATAAGATTTACATTTTATTGTTATGTTACAATTTTTAGTATTTGGAGTAGATTTGGATTGATTTTCCAACTTAAACTTGAATCATTTTTATAATTGAGTTAACTTGAGTCCAACTCAAGCTTGATTCTTAAAGATCAGTTTGAGTTGGACAATTCTCTAATAATTCAAGCTTGAACTAAAATTCAGTTAAACTTGGCTCGTTTAAAGCCTTAGGTTAAGTTTGGGAAGACTAAATAAGTGCACTTTTTGATTTTTTATGAAATATGAGTTGTGTTTGAAGTGATATGTTAGAGAGGTGATGTGACTTAAATAAGATGATATGACTTAAATAAGATAGTGACTTTTTGACTTTTTCTAAACATCCCAAACTTAGCCTTAGTATACTCAATTCGTTCCAAACTCTAGTTTGGTCCTGTTTGTGAATTGCAATTTGTGGCTCAATAATATTCAATGTATATCCACAAAGAGACAATCAAACTAGTCTAGATATCTAGTTATCAAAAAAAATAAACAGACAAATCAAAATAACTCATCATAAATAGATATGGTTATAATCAACTATAGAGATGAGTCAACAAATATCAAGATAGGTATAACTAAAAAATATATATTTAGATTGTGTTGGTGATAATTACAAATATAATTACAAATAAAATATCAAAAAATATAATAACTAATTAAAAGGGCTGAGGCGCGAAAAATTTGCTCTCTTTATGGAGATTCAATCTCTCTGTGGTTAGGCAAAACCTCACACCGATGCAGCAAAAAAAAACTTGGACTTGTCTCGCCACGATACAACAGTTCGACTAAGTTGTATGGTTTATCAATACTGCACAATTGGTTGAACCCAAAATTTCATCACATACACCATTTATTTATTTCCCTGATAATCTCACACAAACATAATAAAATAACAAAAAAATTTTCTTATTTTCTAAGATAAGAGGTTAGCTCAATGTTTAGGAGTTGAAAGTTTGGTGGACAAGTTTCTTGGAGGATTCTTGGAAATTGCTTGGAGGATAATTATAAGAGAGGAAACTTGGAGAGAAAGTTCCTTGAAGGAGACTTGGAGGCAAAGAAAAAGACTTGACTTAGGCAAAGACTTTGAGAGAAAGAAAATAAAATTTGGAGGAAAAAAAAAAAAATCAAACTTATAATACATTATAATATTAAAATATCATTTAACAGACCCTCTGTTATATAAAATTACGTGAGACTCACATAAATAAATAAACAGTCCATATATAACAAGAGGTTTGTGATGCCGGTTAGTAAGTGTGTTGAGAGGAATACAAATCTTTATGCGGTGGAAAGCACTACTTGCAAAACTCAATGGTTGTGTTGCTTATTGCGATGGTTGGTGAGAAGATAGTTGTGGTCAGGCATGAGATTGAGAAGTTGTGATTTCAAATATTTGGCGCCATTTTTTATTTTGTGATGAGTCATGCACAGCTGTCAGAGGTAGCTTCAAATGTAAATGCACATGACATGGGAGACCTGTGCTCCTTTGTGCAGGGAGGAACCTACACTCACACAATAGAGGCCATGCCTTTATAAGAAGCCCTTAATACATTGTAGCATTTTGAAAAGTTTTTAATTTTTTAGTTTTTTTGAAAAAAAAAACTGACTTATTTAGCCAAAAAAGTTGACTTTTTTTGCTAAAAAAAACTAAAAGGTCAAAAAATTGACTTTTTAGCTTATTTCCAAAGTGCCCCATTATTACACTAATTAACGTAGTTTCTCATGTATATCACGTATGGCCCCTTTCTCAAGCCACAGATTATATAAACTGCTCACCAAAAATAAGGCCATTTCACTTCATTTGGCCCTTATCCTCATTCTGTATACTTATATTTATATTAATATTATGCTATATTATTGTAGAAACAACCAATTCACTGCAATAAAGGGGAACAAAATAAAAAACGACTCACCTATATGAATATTGCCAACAATAAGGTCTCGTTTGGGAACATGTTAATTTAGTAACTTTTTAGCTATTTGACTAAAATATGAGTTTAAAAAAAAACTAGTATGTTTGGGATAACTTTTTGACTTTTTATGAAAAGATGTGGAAAAAATAGAGAGAAAAAAGAATCTTTGACTTTTGATATGGGTTGTTGACTTTTTAGCTAATTTAGTAACTTTTTGACTTTTTGGCTAAAAGATAAGGTTCCCAAACGAGGCCTAAGTTTCAAAACAAAATAGAGGATAATTTTCTCACAAAGTATTTGTTTGTGTACATTGCAAAAGAAATTACTTAAAATTTTAATGTAGAGTCAATTACAAAAAAAAAAAAAATGATTTTTAAAAGAATATTAATTCCTGCGTTGATAAATGATTGAGTTGAAATGTATTAAGAAAGAAACAATTATTCGTAATTTTTTTGTTAAGGCCCAATATTAGTTTTATTTTTTTGTGTATTAATTTAGCATTCAGTCTGAGTATATTTCTCATTTTTAATTGTAAAAAAAATATAATAGTTTATATTTTGGATACACTAGATAGGAGAGATGAATCCAACTCCGACTTGTTAGCCTCCGTTTGGGAAGTGGGTTGGCTCTTTGGCTTTTTGACTTTTTTGACTATTTTAGCCTAGACTAAAAAGTTTGGTTTGGGAAGGATTTTTTTGGCTTTTTAGACCTTTTTTATGAGAGAATAGTGTAATAATTATGGGTTGGATGTGATGTTTTGTTTTTTGTGGCTAAAATAGCTTATTTTGTATTTTGTTGCTAAAATAACCAAAAAAATCTGAAAAAGCTCTTCCCAAACGGACCCTAGTGAGATTTACGACTCTATTAATTGGCTAACCATTGTCCATGATAGTTTACACCCAATAGCCAAAACTTTTTTATCTATATTTTGGACCCCCGAACATTAATTTTGGTTCACTCCCTGCCTTTGTGGCTATATCCACTGGTTTTGAATTTGTAGAGGAATTGATGGATACTTGTATTGATGTATTTTATCTTTTGGAGAGGCTTCTTTCCCATTGGTTTTGTCATATAGAGGGGTGTGAGGCTCTCGTTTCATTACACAGTCATCTTGATAATCTAAATTATTTATATTGTAAGATTCGTTAAAAAAATATATTTTTATGAAAAATCAAATTGATTGAATAATTTATGGTTGTTTTTAAAATAAAAATGATCTGTTTTTAAATTTACAATTGCCGCCATCCAAGATGCATTCTGTCGTTTCATTGCGCCCTCATTAATAGAAGGAGAGATGAGAAAGCGGATAAACTCATAAGATTTTATTTGTCTGTATTTTTGTTGTCGAAACTGATGTTAGTAAAGGGAGAAAAAAAAAAAATAGTTTCACTTGATTACACAAGGGCTTAATGCTTCTTTCGACTCTCTTCTTGAAGAGTTGATAATGAAGATTGTGTCACTTAACACTTAGATATGTACCTTCGTTCCATTTGGTTACTCTATCAACTAGGTTGAAATGATATCTTTATTCAATAAGTTTTTTGTGATGTTTCATTTGATATTGTTTTATGGTGCGTAAATTTAACATCGTTTTATGGTGTGTGTTGAGCTATGAAGTTAGTTTATTTATTTTTAATATTTTTGTATTTTAGTAACTAAGAAATGTGTATAAATTGTGAAATTTCACAAATTTATTCATAAATTGAAATTTGATCAAAATTGAGAAACTTATATTTTTTGGTTAATTGTTAAATTTATCAATTGAAAATTACAAAATTTTATAGTTATGAAAATTGAAAAAATGATAATTTTTATATTAATTGAAAATTTTCTCAGTTGAAAATTATGATTTTTTTTAGTTTTTGTGTTTTACAAAGTATGAACTTTCACAGTTCACAATTGTCTACAAGAATTGTAGAAAAAATTATGTAACTGATAAATTTCTCACTTAGCAATGGCAAAATTCATCCACAATTTTTTATTCGAAATTTTATATTGAATATAGATTTCATTTGATAGATTTTATTGAAAATGTTCCAAAAATATTTTTTTGGCTTGAGTTTTCAAAAATTATTCAACGTGTTTGGTTTGAGTTTTTTGAATTAAATTTTTTGAAAATTTAATTTTTTGGTTTTCGTATTCTTTTGTTTTTAGTGAATATTTTTTAAATTTTAAACATTTTTTTTATTTTTTTAAATGCACCTTAGTTAGATGTATCTAAAGAGTAAAAAATTTGTGAAAAAATATTTTAAAAAATTAATAAATACATAAAAATATAAAAAATATACTGAATTCTTGTATTTTTTTTTTGTATTTTTGGTATTTAGTGAATTTTTAAAAGATTTTTTTTTACATTTTTTTATTTTTTAGGTGTATTTATGTTAAGTGTGTCTAAAAAGTAAAAAAATTGCTTAAAATATTAAAAAAATTTAGTAAAAATAAAAAAATACGAAAAATAAGAATGTAGAATTTTCTGAAAAGTATTTTCTGAAAAATGAAAACAAGCAATTTTGTTTGGATTTTCATTTGTTTTTATTGATTTTTTTTCTCCATATTTTTTACTTTTTAGATACACCAAGATTAGATGCATCTAAAAAGTAAAAAATATTTAACTAAAATATAAAATAAAAAAATTCACTAAAAACAAACGAAAACTCCAAAAAAAATGCACACACATATTTTTTTGAATCTTCATTTGTTTTTAGTGATTTTTTAAAATATATTTTAGTCAATTTATTTTACTTTTTAGATGCATATTAATTAGTTGCATCTAATAAGTATAAAAAATGATTAAAATATAAAAAAATTACTAAAAATAAATAAAAACTTATTTTAAAATAATTTTTAAAAAATTAAACCAAACAGATACTATTTTGTAAAAATAAAGTGGGTCTAATATTTAAATCTTAAAAAAGAGTCAACTCAAAATAAAAAGTAAAGATTTGCTTTTTTATTCATTGTTTTGATCTTTAATGACTTTTGTCTTCAAAATTATTACATTTTATCCTCTTTTTTCTTTTTCTTTTTTTTAAACATTTTTTACCCAAAATTTTTTTTTTGTTGGTTAAAAAAATTATTAGTGACATTTGTTTCTAAAAATATTCACTCTGCTTGGTTTCAATTTTTAAAATTTATTTTCCAGAAAATTTTACTTTGTCATTTTCTGTATTTTTTTTATTTATTGTTTTAATATTTTAAACAAATTTTTAAAATTTTTAGACACACTTAATATAAATGCACTTAAAAAATATCATATTTGTAAAAAAATCTTAAAAAAATTCACTAAATACCAAAAATAAAAAAAAAGAGTAGAAAATTTTAATATATTTTTCATATTTTTATGTATTTATTAATTTTTAATTTTTTTTTCATAAATATTTTACTATCTAGATATATCTAAATATCTAAAAAAGTAAAAACTTACTCAAAATTTTAAAAATATTTACTAAAAACAAAAAAACAAAAAAATAAAAATTCAATTTTAAAAAAACAGAAACCATTATGCTTAGTTTCACTTTTCAAAAAATACTTTTCAGAAAATTCTACTTTATTATTTTTCGTATTTTTTTTGTTTTTACTGATTTTTTTAATATTTTAAGCAATTTTTAAAATTTTTAGACATACCTAACTTAGATGTATCTAAAAAGTAAAAAATTTGTGAAGAAAACTTTTTAAAAATTCACTAAATAGCCAAAATATAAAAAAATACGAGAATTCAGTAATTTTTTTTATATTTTTATGTATTTATTAATTTTTTAAAATATTTTTTCACAATTTTTTTATTTTTTAGATACATGTAAGTAAGGTGCATCTAAAAAGTAAAAAAAAATGTTTAAAATTTAAAAAATATTCACTAAAAATAAAAAATATATAAAAATTAAAAAACTTAATTCAAAAAACTCAAACCAAACATATTGATTGCATTTTTTTGGTTTTAGAGTATTTTAGTTTAGAAATATATAAAATACAATTTTTTTAAAAAATCTGAAAAAAATGTAGTAGATAAAATAGTTGTTGACAGAACAACATCAGCCAATTGAAAACCTAACAAAAAAGAAAGGTAAAAAATAAAAGGGAAAGAAATTTGTGAGGATAATTTGTAGGAGACGTGGCACATTGTAAAGACAATGGAGAAGGAAATTGGGAGAAGCAGCCTCTTAGAGAGAGAGAGAGACAGAAAGAGCAAGAACAGTTTTGAACTTTTGGCAGTCGAGCAAGTGGATATGCTCAGTGAGTCACTGATCCAAGAACACCCAAGAAAAGAAAAGAAACAATGAATCAGTCAATGAGTATGATAAGAACGCAAGCCCCTTCTCCATTGTCACATCCTCCTCCTTTGTAAGTTGTTTATTTATTTATATTTTGTTGGAAACCCATTTATGGAAAGAACCAATCTATTACTATTATTGGCTATGACTTTAATCATCACTTTGTGCAGCGCTTGTGGGCATTCTGAGCTCAATTTTTTGATTATGCTATGTGTAGTTAGTGAATACCCATTTTATTTTCTGATTCTTTTGGTAATCCTTGAAAATGTTTAATCAATATATATATGTGTGTGTGTGTTTGTGTATATACATTTCCTAGCATATGCACTGGATCAAATCAGTTAGCTAGAGATTGGCTGTGTTTGGTCCAGCTTAATGGAGCTGCTTATAGCTTTTTATTTTTTGGAGAATTTGTGCAGGAGCATTTGGTGCAACTCTGCTTATAGCTTATGATTCGAAAATAGTTTAAATAAGTTGAGAAAAAATTGATTATTGGGAAGCTTGGGAGATATGCTTTTAGCTTCTGCTATTTGATTATCAAATTTCGACTTACTAGAAACTGTACCAAACAACAGGCATGTATTGCTTATCCAGTATATGGAAGAAAATTGCACACATTACCATAATCCCTTCGTTGCCCCTGCCCGAACTTTTTTTTTTTAAAAAAAAAAAAGAAAAGAAAGAAAAAAATAGTGAGGGGTCTTTTGTTGATTGACACTCTATTTTGTTGATTATAAAAATCAAAAAAATAAATGTTATGCTATCGGTTAACTCAATCAGTGATTGTCAATCCTATCTATCATGTCCAAATGCCTTGGAAGTGTAATAATTGTTATAATGTTTGTTGCTGTTTCTGTGGGTTTTCCACTTCATCATAACAATGAATTTGTTCCTCTTTTCAAGTTTTCCCATCGTGATTTGTTTTCATTAAGCTTCTTTCCTCACTATCTCTTGTCTATAATGGTTGCATTAATATAATAATGTCATCCTTTTTACGTTTTTGAAAACTATTATCAGCTTTTTATGTTCTATTTATTTAGCATGCATTATGCTGCAGTACAATGAGTCCATTAACATTGTCTTGTAAAAAGTTGTACTTATAAAATTTGTATAATCTTTGACTTTAGTGTTTCTATTAGATGACTGATATACTGATTATCAGATATATTTCTATGTATATGATGTAGTTTACTATGACATGTAGCAGTTATACTCAAATGGATTTTCATGTGCTTTATTTTTTGTTTCCTAGGCTATTGCCACAGGCAATGTGTACCTCACAGAGGATATATTGTTGCTTTGGCCAAATGGAAGCCCGTGTTAATTCTAATATCTCAAAACCTTCCCTAGTTGCGAAATTTTCCTCAGGGTGGACTGAAACACAATCTTTATTTTTAAAGCAAGCAGTCAACAATTATTCGTTGCCTTTGGGAGCATTATTGACTTCTAAAACTCAAGATGTATCTACTCTGGCTTTTAATGGTGATGAGAAGATAGGAGTCTTGTTGCTAAACCTTGGAGGTCCAGAGACGCTGGATGATGTGCAGCCTTTTTTGTTTAACCTTTTTGCTGACCCGGTAAAGTGCTCTTTCATGTTTTATGCATCTTGTGATCTTTGTCTGAGCCATTATCAGAGAATGTATTATTGCATTTTATTGCACCTCTTTTGTCTGGTTCCACCAATTTCATTTTAAAATCATTTAAATAGTAGTGCCATTTATTTTTACCAAATAAAATAAAATGTGTGTGTGTGTTTTTCTTCTTTCTTTTTCTTTGCTTCTATTTGCTATGTCACATATCAAGTTTTCATGTGTTAAAATTTATAAATGTTTTACGCATGGATGGTGGTGTGTGTGATTATGTTAATGTCTAATTGACTTTATACATTTGAACAGGATATTATTCGATTGCCAAGATTGTTTCGTTTCCTTCAAAAGCCATTAGCTCAACTTATATCTGTTCTAAGAGCACCCAAGAGTAAGGAAGGTTACGCTTCAATAGGTGGTGGCTCTCCCCTTCGACAGATAACCGATGCACAGGCATGATCATTAATAGGAATATACGTTCTTTTTCATAGGTTATCTCCAATCATATTTTCACTCAGAAGAATAACCCACTTGCAAAAATATCAGAATCTCCTCTCTGTGGATCTGATTAAAATCCTCAAGCAATGCCATCATCCTCTTTGGTTGATGGTTGGAGAAACTTCCTATGTTATGTAGCACTAGCATACATTGGGGGGTTTCTTAAAAATTGTTTACTTTGTGGGACTTTCTATTTAACACTTTTGCTTCATTGGCTTTTGTTTTCTTTGTTCAGGCAGAAGAGTTGAGGAAAGCCCTTTGCGAGAAGAATGTCCCAGCAAAGGTGTACGTTGGCATGCGTTATTGGCATCCTTTTACTGAAGAAGCTATTGAGCAGGTACCTGGATAGCTATAGTCCTAGTTTCTAGTGCTGCCTTAAATTATCTAATTATTAAGACACTACTCTTAATGGAGTTTGTTTTCTTTTTGTTTTGTGTACTTAGTTTTACATAACATTTTTGTTTAGGGATAGCATTGCTGAAATATTGTGAGATACTGTGATATCGTTCTAAAATTTAATTTAAAACTAGATTTTATATTTTCAGTTTTTTTCTTTTTTACTTCACCCTTCTTTCTTTGTAATTTATATGTTACAAGTAAATATTATTCACTATTACTTCTAGTTATAACAAAAGAGATTCCTTTTTTATCTAGAAAAAAGAAACAATTTAGTTCAGTGAATGGAAGATCAACTTCTATCTAACTCTACTAAAATTTAACACAAACCATATGGTTTTTCAAAGCTGGTCTAACTAGGCTGACAAGTAGTACTCGTAGATGATGATGTTGATAGAGCGGTAAGGTATTTGTACTTACTCCCAAAAGTATTGGAGATATGACTTCCGTTTATTATGGAAAAATTCCAAATTGTTGGAAGCACATATTGGAATGTCAACATGGGTAACTTAACATTCATACAAATCATAGAATCCTAAGTTCTGTATGCTTTATGTTGGAAGCACATATTGGAATGTCAACATGGGTAACATCACATTCATACAAATCATAGAATCCTAAGTTCTGCATGCTTTATTATGCTAACTTCATACATCATTAAGATAATGATATTAAATTTGGTTTGGTTTGATCCTAGTTCCAAATACTTGCTTTTGATAAGTGAATTCAAATAAATATTGGAAGGGTAATGGTCATTCCCATTCACCATCATTTCCCTAATAATTCTTTTGACCTACTTAAGTTTTATTGTTTATAATAAAACATGTTGCTAGTTATTGTTTTATTGATCAAGTATCAATGATTCTACTTTCTCTACAAATGTATGGAAATACATTTTGTTTCAATAATACATAGCATAGAATACTTATTCTTTGGTGGAACTCCCAAACTTAACAATTGATACCAAATTTGTTGGCTTGCTAACAATTGCATTTTCTTTTGATTTATGCTGCTATAGATAAAAAGAGATGGAATTTCAAAGCTTGTAGTGCTTCCTTTATATCCACAATTTTCAATATCTACTAGTGGTTCAAGCCTTCGATTGTTGGAGAGTATATTCCGGTAATTAATATGGATATATGCTTCTTTCTTATATTGACCTAAAATATTACTTGCTAATGATGGTGAAATTATTCATTGTTAGGGAGGATGAATATCTAGTAAACATGCAGCACACAGTAATACCTTCTTGGTATCAGCGTGAAGGATATATAAAGGCCATGGCAGATTTGATTGAAAAGGAATTAAGAAATTTTGGCAACCCTGATAAGGTATTACATTTCTTGCAGCTGAATTATCTTGTTTAGTTCAATTATTTTGCGAATGTCTTGTACTTCAAATATTGTCTACACATCACAAGCTTATATGTTTGAGTGTTATACTACATGGTTATATCATTTCAAGCATGTGGCTCCTTTATGGACAGTCGTGGATGCATTTTAACGTGCTTAAAACACTATATTCAACTTTTCATTGATTTTATAAAATGAAAAAAAAAAAAAAAAAAAGTTGAAAAACTTATAGCTATTTATTTGAAAATTATAAATAATCAATCATTTTTTATTTATTTAAACCAAAGAAGTGGGGTGGTAGTGATTTTTCATTCTCTCCATGGAAGGTTGGAGGTGAGTAGGCTGGTTGTGGAAGCCTTTTGGGAAGTATGGTAGACGTGTGGCCACCAACAATAGGTTGGTGAGTGAGAAGATATTAGGAGGAGAGACTGAGAGAGGAATGGAGACTGTCTATTACTTTTGAAGCGTGACAATTTTGCTTCAACGTGGCATATACTTTGTGACAAGTATTGAATTTTAATATTTCTATAGAATTCAGCAAGTGTCTCCTTTTCAATAGTGTTTTTATGTCATATAAGGTCAAGGTCTGGCCAAGGTGTTAGATCTCATATATTCTACGCAAAGTCAAAACTTTTGCGCCCACAAGTAAATTAAGGTCCTTATGTTTATGATGAATCTGCATTCATATAAACTTTCTGATATAATTGAGGATGGGGAATGAGTTGTTGAGTGTTGTGCCTTTGGGCACTTTCGATGACAATGGTTTTATGAATCATTTCCATTTCTCGTACCCCCTTGCCTTTGGGCACTTTCGATGACAATGGTTTTATGAATCATATCTATTTCTTGTACTCCCTTAGAAGCTTTTATTTGTCTTGAAGTTGATAGCTTCAACATTTATCTTGTGGCGTCATTCAATTTGGTGGTTAGTTGCCAACAATCTTATTTCAAAATACGAATTACAGGTGATGATATTTTTCAGTGCTCATGGGGTGCCACTTGCTTATGTGGAAGAGGCTGGTGATCCATACAAGGCTGAGATGGAGGAATGCGTGGATTTGATTATGGAAGAACTAGAAAAGAGAGGGATAACTAATGCATATACGCTTGCTTATCAGGTGCTTATTTTTGAAAGTTGTTTCAGCCTTGTGCAACTCTGTTTAACTTCAGAATTATCCATTGATAACATATAACTCAAAAGTTGACCATCAAAGGCATTTGAACTAGGTGGTTGTGCCAAAAAGTGGAATCCAATATCTGTTGACGGATTGGTTGTTCTAAAATTCAAGATGTGAATTCGGTTAAAAAAGAAAGTACTGTTTAACTAATAATTGCTATTCCTTATGTTAGTGGTAGTTTTTTAAACTAAAGTGTAATAGGGTCAACAGTGAGTTCATGATTCAATGTTTTGTTCCATGGTGAGAGCAGGTTGTCATGAAACATTTTAGAATGCACCTTGGACGGAAGCTACTAGATTGACTGAACTCAATTTGCTAAGTGAAGTGATTTATTCATAAGAGTGAGCCAAACTTTGCAATGGGTTGATTAATCTCCTGAGCTACCCCTTCAGTCAAAACTTGTAATTTGGTTGTAACTCGTGGAGTAGCTTTGCTGGTTTCATATTATACATGAACCATGGCCATTCAAGGTCCTCATTTGGTTAATATTCCAAGATTCAATTATACTTGAACCTTAGCTTTGGTTCTTAGAAAGGTGAACCCTTTACATAAAACTCAGTGGTCTAAAATTGGCCACCGGTTCTAGGACCAGCACTTTTAGATGATTAGTATTGATGTATCCCGGGGAGAATCTTATCAGCTAAATTCTGAGTGATCTGCCTCATTATGTTTTATCATGTGCGATCTTCAAATTTTCTAATCTGGTACTTATTGGAGCTTGTTTTAATTCTAAATTGCTATTGTTGTTCATTCACATTTGTGTTTTGTGTGAAGTACAAAAGTCATGTTCTCGATATCCCTGTTGAAGCAGATTATTTACAGAAATTTCTATTATTTTTACCAAAAGTAGATAAAAATGGAGACACTGCCTGAATAGCGTGGTTCTTAGCATCTATATAACCCTTAAAGCACAGGGTTGTAACACTGATATCTGTATGTTGTGAGAACAGCCTGAGAAAATGCTTGTGGATTAAGATCATCATCTGCAAGGGTACAGTGTGGATACTAAGAGAAGCAGCTAGAAGCCTGGAATAGATGGTCTTCACATAGCAAAACGACAAGAGAAATACCTAAAAAGAGTCGAAAGACAGAAAGGGGATATTTTTTGAATAACAGAAAATTTGTCTTGATTACTATGGTTATAACTTATAAGTCAATGTCCTCAGTACCTCAGTGCTGAAGGTGTACTTTGCCATATAAATCTGAATCAAGACAGCTTGAATTACTTCATCTATTGTTCCTGTCAACTAATCCCATTTTATTGAAGAGTATGACCACCAGAAGTTAAAAGAATATTGCTGTTATTAGCACGTGTGATTCAACAAACTTTAAAGAAAAAATGATTGTGTCATGTGCATTATCTTCTAGTAACATATCTTGTCTAGTTGTTTTTTCAGTTTCCTTCCTTCAAAGATTGTATATAAATTTATTTTCATTGAGAAAGCTGAATTATTCTATTAAGAGCATATATTGGCATCAATTATTTAAAATTTTGTTCCTTGCATAGTTAAAATTTTGTTTCTTCCCCAGTTTATACTTTTTTTAATTGTGCACTGATTTCTTTTAACGGGTAATACTCGAATTTTTTTCATATTTTTCCTTGAGCATATTTTATGATTATTATACTGAATTTTGTATAACTTTGGTTCTAAATGTATATATAGAGCAGAGTTGGGCCAGTGGAATGGTTGAAACCGTACACCGATGACACTATCATTGAGCTAGGGCAGAAAGGAGTAAAAAACCTTCTAGCCGTCCCAATTAGGTATGTTGTACTGTCACTGCTAGTCTTGGTGTGATGTTTTCAGATTCTTTACTGTCAATGAGCTCTATAGTGTGGCATGTTAATTTTCATAAATTTTCTTGGTTAGAGTTTTATGCTTTACACCCTTGTCCTTGATACAGCTTTGTCAGCGAGCATATTGAAACTTTAGAAGAAATTGATGTTGAGTACAAAGAGTTGGCTTTGAAATCTGGTATAGAGAAATGGGGACGTGTTCCTGCACTGGGTTGTGAACCCACTTTCATTTCAGATTTGGCTGATGCTGTGATTGAAAGTCTTCCATACGTTGGAGCGATGGCAGTCTCAAATCTTGAAGCTCGACAGGTCCGACTTTGGACATTTATATTTAAAACATGGAACTAATGTGGAATGCTAGTTGTAATGTGGAACTAATAAGATCTTGGCTTTACTGATGTGCCATATTTTATTTATTTATTTTGTTCTGACTGGAGGTTGTGGGTATGCCTTTTGCAGTCTCTAGTTCCTCTTGGAAGCGTTGAAGAACTATTGGCAGCGTATGATTCGCAGCGTCGGGAGCTTCCACCACCGGTCACAATGTGGGAATGGGGATGGACAAAAAGTGCTGAAACTTGGAATGGGAGAGCAGCTATGTTGGCAGTGCTTGTTCTACTGGTCTTAGAAGTGACTACCGGAGAGGGGTTTCTGCATCAATGGGGTGTGTTGCCCCTATTTCACTGAAAGGAATCTATGCAACTCCCTCTCTCTCACCCTCTAATTCACTATTCTGTTTGGTTGCAGAGAAATGATACGAAAAGAAATTGAAAATATGAATTTTTGGTTTTAAATATATAAAAAAAAATCCAAGTATTTGAGCTTAGGACTGATCTGGTGGTCTGAGGGTAAGTAAATGGATTAGTCATTATTACTATCAAGCTGGACCTATGAGGGAGCAGTTATTCTGAAACTAATTATAGAACCAGACAAAACCATCTCACATGGTGTGAGACTCACAAAAAAAAGTAGGACTCGTCTCATGTGAGAGGGTTATATCCAGTTCTATAATCTGTTTCCGTGTTCTTAAATTTATTCATGAGGGAATGGCGCTGCACCCTGCGTGGCCCAGTTTGGAGGAGAGGGAGCAAGGAGGGGGGGATCACATTTATTGTAATTCTTTCCCTTTTCTCTTTTCCTTCTTGTTTTTTGTTTCTGGGGCATAGTATGATGTTTGTGTTCACAATATTAATTTCAATTTTGTACATGTCACACCAGATGGGAATTACACCAGTACTCTTTTAATATGAGAGTACATTGTAAAAAAGAGTAACATTTTATTTTTTTAAATTTCTTTTTATTATGTGATGTGGAATTTGTTTTATTTTATTTATTTGTGTGTGGTATTCTTGTTCCATAATGTTGACACTCATTTTGAAGATAGAAAAAAGCAGATGATATGTGCTTTTGATGCATGTTTTCTTTTTTAAAATTTCATAGCCTCAAGTTATTCGCATGTTACATGAGATAGTTCTCTACCTTGGTGTCATAAAATTCAATCTCAAATAATACCTTCATTTAAAATCCCAGCATTCAAAGATATATTCTAATCAATCCTCCACTTTAGTGTTATAAAATTCAGTGATATCCACTTCTTGAGGCAGATCTCAGCCATTCAAACCATTAAAACCCTAAGAAACTATTTGATTTCACTCGGCAATACAAATTGGGCCTATTTGTTGTAACTTATTCTATGTTGAAAGCTGATAATCTACTACAGAATCTAATAGCAACCGTCTTGTAATTTCAGGATAATCATTTTCTTTTTCCAGCTAGTATAAACTGTGTTTACCACAATAGCCGTAAAAACCCTAAAAAAAATAGCTGTATATAAAAGCTACAATAAATGACCTAGCACAGAATTCCACAAAACAAAAAATCATAAGCCCACAAACAACACCAATAAACTAAACTGTTTCAATCATTTTGTAGCTGCATGACCAAAAATATCATAAACAATCCATTTAAACTGTTAACAAACAATACCAATAAACTACAAAGTTTCAGCCATTTTGTAGGTGCATGACTATACTAAAGAATTGTGTATTATGAAGTAAGAGGCCAGAGAATGGCTGACAAATTTGCATTAGTTTAGAATTGGCAAAGCCTGAAACCACAAACTCTAGGATGTCACAAACTTGTTATCATATATATATATATATATCCAATTTCCACCAGTCAGAACTTTGGTAGATCATAGATTGCCCCAATACTCGTATCAAAGAGATATCACGGCAAATTGAGCAGCCACAGCATATAGCAAATAAGTCATGTCCACATTTCACAGGAGAAGGGCACAATCAGTAAGGTCTGAAATTCAGAAACTGCAATGAAAAATGGGAGACATTTTTAGTGTGCTTGCTCAGTCACTGTCTATGCTTCCACTGTAAGAGGTACTTCCATTGCGACTGTGCAATGACAGGCCTCTGACATGGCCAGCCAGACCAGAACCATCCGCTTTGTTCTCCTGGAAGAATTTCTCTCTCTCAATATGTTTTGCAGGCGGAGGTGGAATTACGGCTGGACGAAGTGCATTGATTCTTCAGATGGGTCAGAAATCAATGGTCAGATAAGTGGACGGTTCAGTTCTTCTGGAGGAATCTGAGATTCAAAGGGTCGCTCTATTTGACGCTTTCATCTTCAGGCTGTGCACAAGCTTTCCCTTTTCTTATCCTTTCAATTCAAAAGTCAATTCAAATTAGAAACTCAAGAATACAAATTGCAAATCGATATCAACAAACTATATTCAAAGTTCTAACAGGCGAATTGAGGCTCATCTTGAAGCAAGGCATCAAGATTTGGATTTTTAGGTAACACTTCCCAAAGGCTTATGATCAATCCGTTTGGCGGCGCCTTGTATGCATACATAAACATACGACGAGTAATGTATATGAAGAGCTTGTCTTGGGTTGTTAGTTAAACTTCTATTACATGGTTTAAACATAAAAAAGTAAAAGTAAATGACCTACCAAGAAAAAAAAACACAAAGCTAAAAGCTCAAGTGAGAAACTTGATAACTGAAGCTGAGAATGTCATTTTCACCTTTTGATGAGGGCAAACTTTCTTGGTGTGAAATATTTGACGCTGTAGAGGAAAAAAAAAAAAGTATTACATATAACCTTTACATTTAATTTTTAATATATATTTTTATATTTTAAGTGATTTTATTTATTTATTCAATACAAAAAATTCAAAAATGTTTATATGCCTCAACATCTTTAGGCTTTACATCGTTAGTTCCCATAAGTTATCAAGACTCGCTTTAAAAACCTTGACCATATTACAGATTTGAGTGATAAAGAGTCAACCCTCTCAAATTATTGACAACTTATGACTTCATTTACGTATACAGATCATTCCATGCCCAACAGATAATGGTCAGGTAAATTTCATGTTTGAGGCAGGAAACCTAGGGCAAAGGTTATGAACATGTATACCTTCGAAATAGCAGCTGTTCAGCTTCCTCTTCCCCTCGGCTTCTTCTTATGGGACAAAATGAGTTGAAGTAGATGGGCCTACCAATGAAATACAAGAACATCATGTCTTGTAAGTTGTTTCTGGAGCTGCCTAT